>OZ019970.1:1113556-1653556 GCA_963970395.1 Ephialtes manifestator
ACACGAAAAATTCGCGTTTAATGTACTGCATGACAATCATCGTCAAACTGATCGAATAAACCTAATTTACAATGTTGCATGGGAATCATCGCCATATTTTTTTAATAGTGATTGTCAGAAAATTCTCTCCGTGTAGCCCCCTCCGTGTAACAAAATTGAGCAACTTACGTCCTGATCCTAAGGTGCTTCGTGAAACATGGCAAATACAGAGAAGAGGGCAACATAGAAAGTTCTACTTGGTACAATTGATTGCTATAGCTTTGAGAATATTATATAATGACGAAGAAGCTTAGCCCAGTCCAAAGGGAATGAATTAAGGAATAAGGGAATGATAAGGAATTAAGTACTCGTGGATGAAGTAGGCTAAATGGTTTGCCATCGAAAAAAATAGGATTGTGCATGGGGAATGGGGAATACGTGAGTGCGTGAAGCGTTGCCGAAGAGTGTAGGTAGCAAGGGAACGAACGAGTAAGCGAGCGAGCGAACACCAGGTAAGCAGGCACCGCCTTTGGCCCTGCGCGCACTCTCTCAAGGTGGTCTCGTCTAAATATAGCCGACTACGGCCAAGAATAACGTGCCCGTAGCTAGTCGGCAATGACCACAGCCCACTTCTTCGCGGCGAACCGAGGTGGCCAGACTGATCTTCGTGTTAAATCTTCGCTGTGAGATACATTTCTCGCACTAACTCTTTTGTGCCCCAGTCTCTTTCTAGTAATGCCAGATAACAAAATCATATTCCTCTTTATCAACTACTTATTATAGTAGATACAAGAAAACTAATTACAATCCTACTATAGGGTTAATCCATCCCCAATTATTATTATATTTCTCTGTAACTACGATTAATCTGAAATTTCTATACGTCACACTCTCTAATTATGAATTTCAATTAAAAATTCTCGAGATTTCTCGTTTCATTTCGAGTTCGTCAGAAAATTGTCACGTCCTCGAGTACATGCGTATACCAATTAATGGGTTTGATGTTGTTACACGTACACTCGCGCATGGGCCCAACTTATCGAGTTTGGTGGAAGTGAAATTGCGTCTTGCATTTTGTTCCGTTATATTCAATTGGTCATTTTTAAATTAAATATCTTAAGACGATGTGGAACCTATTCGCAGTGTTTCCCTCTGAATCCGCTGTGAGCGCCATTAATTTAATTTCTCTTGCACCTCCCAATGTTTCACATTACCTTACACTGAAAGAAATGAATAGTTGCCATAACCAAAAAATGAGTTGACACAACCAATCATTATTCTATTTCCCTTACAACTCAAATGGTAGTGCCAACTTTTCAAATGGTAATACCGACGATTCGAATGGTAGTCCCAAATATTCGACTGGTAGTCCCAACGATTGGATTGGTTAATCTCACTAATCTCGCGAGAACTAATTGTGACTAGTTGACGTTACTATTCGATATGGTTGAGGCAACTAATTTTTGAGACATTGTGTACAGCAAATGGGAAACGTAGTTGTCACAACCAAACATTTCTTTCCGTGTAAAATCCATTTCGAATCCGCCCGAACTATTTTTTCATATCAATTTTCTAATAAACCGTTCTAAGAAAGGGCGAGAGAGGCTTATGTCAAGTGCACTTCTGGGTTACTCCCTTTCATAATGTGCTAAAACTTGACAAAAAAAACCCCAGATTATATTCGCAGGTGTTTCATGAGGTCTTGATTATAAATAATAATAATAATCTCATTCTTTGGATCTCTAGAAACGCGACAGACAAACGGAGCTTGCGAAAATATCACACAATCCCTATTCTCATCTCGAAATATTTGGAAACATTTCGCCGCAGTAAAAATTGCTTTTCTTCTGAAAGAAAGTTTCCGCCTTACTTGTGGAAAAATAAAAATAATGGGTAGATAAATTTTTCAAACTTTTGTGATAAGTAATGTTTGTTGTGTGACCTACCGTTTATGAGTTACATGGAGAATAATGATTGAAAGATGTGAAACAAAAGGACAAGAAGTACTTGTTATAGAGTAATTGAAAAATCTGGCCGATTGTGAAAAATGTCTGGGAGGGTTGAAATAAAAGTGATTGAATTGACAGGCGCATTACATCTCTTCCAGATATAACTCTACCGGAATGCCGGCCTCCGGGAATGTCTCTGCCATATTATAATTGTACCGTATTACAGGTCTACCCGGTCTACAGAGTCGCAATCTGATGGACCTGGTCCCAATTGACAGTGGATGATATTTATGTAAAGAAGTCGTAGTCATTTATCAAGATACCATTACGCTTGCGGCAAAGGAACGATTCAATTTTCACCAAAATGAATTTCCCGTTTGTGGTGAAATTTTTAAATAATTTGTTTTTTGCCTCAAGAAAAATTACAATTGACGCTATTCAAAGAAGATCTCCCGACTCAAGCGGAATAAAGTGTAAAATCGTATGGATATTTTTACGATCGTAGAGTGTAAAGTTAAAGATGTAAAGTGTAGAGATTTGATTGTGTCAAGTCGGTACGGTGCGGTGGAGAATTGTCTAGTGTTGTAGAGATGTTATTCTTTCAAGTCGTACGATGCAGAGACGGAGCTGTCTCTCTGAACCGACATTGAAAAAGAATTCACGACATTGGCACAAGGTTGTCTTAGTCCAAGCTCCGGTTATAAAAATAACTGTAAGACTTTGAACGTGTCGGGTGGAATGTCTACTGGTATTATAGATAGATGCAGTATTGTGAAATTATTTTTAGCTATATCTCGGGTACTATGCAGCTTTGGAACAAGCTCGACGCTCTCGTCACATATCTCTTGATACACTTGGCGTTAAGGTTCATCCAACAATAAAAAATTTCAAAATCCCGTATTACATAGATGCCAAATAATAGAGATGGATAAACAGTTCTTATCGAAACTTTCATTGTACATCATTTATCGACAGCAGCGTGGGTTTCGATATTTAAGGAGACAGTAAATTCAATTTGTTGTCTGCTTAAATATTCGGTGCCCGGAGCCGAGTGAAAATTTTAACCCTCGGTTAACCCTCCTGGCTAACGTTTTTACCCTCCATATAGCCGACAGTGAATGCTTGGAGGCTCAACTGTTATTTACTACCTTCCGTAGAGCCTTTCTTACCCCGTGTAGAGTCTCCTACGGTCTACTCGCCCTATCCATAGACCCTCTTACGACCTATTCACCGTATATGAGGTCTAGAGGCCCCGTTAAGCCCATGTAACCTATTGAAATCCAGATACCCCTACTTAAGCTACAAACATCGAAACAAAGGTACCTTGATGCAAACTTTCGAAACGGTCAACACCTTATTGGTGTAAGTAATATATATTTTTTTAATTCCTTTTTTCCGCCTACTTTCTTAGACTTATATGTAATTTTGACTTTAATTTTAAAGAGCCAATAACAATAATTTCTAAGAAAATAGGGTACATTTTTTGGACTTTATTGGTATCTCACATCACTTTCAAATGTCATATGCCTTAAGATAATGTTCTACTGCTTGGTCGGTAACAAAAACTGTAAAGCGTTATTCTCAGTCACAATTGATGTTTCAGGCAAAAGACGAGAAGCACTGACTGCGCATTCTGCAGTGAGTACTTCTCGCCTTTTATTCGAATAATTAACCACGACGGAGAACAACACTTCGGGAAGATTCAGCTATCTCACACGCACTTATGACGATCTGAGCGAGACAGACGATATGTAGCACATCACCTTAAGTAGAGTTTGTTTCTCTTATCGACAGAAAATTTTATATTAAAATATTGTTGATATTAAATAAAAATATATTATAGGTATCTATGACATAATAAAAAAGTTTAATAAATGCTTTTGTCTTGCTGAATTTGTTTCTTATATTCATAATATAAATAATTAGACTTCCATTGAGGTGTGGGTGCATAGTGTATGTGGAAGGGACTTTCACAGGGTCAACGAAGTGGATGGAAGGTTCTGAGGTAGGCTCAACGGATGGTCTGGGAGGTTCTATGAAGGTTTTTTAGGATCTGCATCACCCTCCTGCGTGACCCTCCGTTAAATCGAGTTGTCTACTATCTGCCATTTGAGAAATTTGGTAAGATAAAATGACTGATGCCTTCTTTCACCCTCCAGACTACGTTCGTAGACCTCTCTTATTTTAGGTTAAAGAGAGGGCAAAATATCGCACAAGGAGCATTTTTAGTGTATTTGCTTTAAAAAAAAGTAGTGTGTGATACGTGTACGAAATGGCGGACTCCCGAGGACACATTGGGGCGCGGTAGGCACCAGCTCTTTTAGACCAACTTCGCAACCTTCATCGAAAAGTCTGCTTTTTCGCACGATTATGACAATAGTGGATTGTGATGCTAGCACGAGAGAAGGCGAGTGCTGCCTGTTTCCTAACCGCTGTGGAGTCCGCTTTCTCGGCCGAGTATCATGTCCTGCTTTTATTTTCTTTTAACAAATTAACGGAAAGTCACGCATCTCGTGCCTGTCGGGCGTGTGCGGCAAAGTATCTAGATACATTACCGCACTAGATACCTTTCGGAATGCACTAGATACCTTTCAGAATGCGGAGCATTCCGTGCCTGTAAAGCACGAGTTAAAAAAACATACCGTTACTTCACTCTATGTGATAATTAGTCGCTATCAAAGTGAAACTTGGTATGAAAATTGAATGCAGTCAGTACAACGTTTCGGATTTTACGGAATATTTACATAAAAAGAGAAAAAAAACAAAATGTCCTAATCCTAATCCTAGTCTGATAAAAAGCTCTTTTTCTCTGTTAGTTATATCAGTATACAGGGTGACAATTATAAGTCGGACAGGTCTTTTTGTGGATGCTGTAGCGATGTTTTGAATGATTTAAGATATGATTTTTAAATGGTTTTGCAAGCTCTTTTCAACAACATAAACGATTTTTTTTTCTGACGTATAGTTTTTAAGAGAGAATAAAGTTTAAATCAGAATTTTTCTGAAAATACATTTCGATTACGGGATCATAAAGCTAATAAAAAACTGGATACAAAAAACCTATAGAAGTATTTATTCGAATATATTTTCATAAAGAAAATTAATTTTGAAGTTACTGCTTTTAGCAGCCGTTCCCGGTTTGAAACAGGGAACGCCGGAAGTTGCGAATACGCAGGCGCAACGAGTGTCGTCAGCCGGCTGATTGCCCGGCTGTTAAAAGATGTTTGTTATGATAGTAAAAGGTTAGTGAAACATAACCAGTGAAGATAACCAAATTGAAGGATCTAAAGTGAAATTTTAATAATGTGACTAGTGAATTTTCAAAAAGTGCAAGGGGATTGAAAAGAAATAACACTGCCTATGAATGAAAGTTAATAATTTTTCATCCGCAGTAGAAATGTATTCATGATGATATCCTTTTTTTAAAAAACCGCAAATTTAAATTTAAACATCTTCGAGAAGCAATCTAATTCTTCAATTTTGTAAAGATACAGTGCACCTGAATGGTGTGAGGGAAATTGAAAGTTTAACTTGTAACTTTCACACCAAACCGGTGAACAAATTTTAGTGTTTTAGGTCTTATCTTATCTGTCAAAGAGTACATTCTGTTTTGAGTGTAGCGAGTCTGGATATAGTGAAAATTAGATTTACTGTTACTGTTATTTCTCACCGTGTAGTGATTATTTCTTTCTAAATAAAAGCAATTCTTCTTTCTAAAAAAAAGTCAAGAGTAATACTCTTGACTTTTTATGAATTGCTTTTTTAAGCAATTAAAAAATGTAATAAAAAAGTAATTAGTAATAAAATAATTAGTAATAATTAGTAATTAGTGATAATTTTAAGTAATAAAAAAAGCAATTCATAAAAGGTCAAGAGTAACACTCTTGACTTTTTATGAATTGCTTTTTTTTTATTTCGCGCACAGAGCCAAGTGAATTTCGTTGCATACGTAAACGATCTAGCATCGAAATCACAACCTGAATACAAAAATTGTACAGGCATCATGAAATTTATTTTCTGAACGAACAGATCCAATAAAATGTCATATCTCCATACTTATTTTTATTTTTTTTTTCAATTTCTACATGTTTCCAGATGAATTTATTCGCGCTCGAGATTTGTCCACGATCGGGGTGGCAACCTGTTTCAAGAAATGGCAAACGCAGTATTGAATTTATTTTCCGCAATAAAAATTCAAAATTGGTACCTAAGACTTTATCATTACAAGTTTTTTTTCAATCTCTACATGTTTCCAGATGAATTTATTTGCGCTCGCAATTTGTCCACTATCGGTGTGGCAATCTGTTTCAAGAAGTGGCAAACGCACTATTGAATTCACTTTCCGCATTAAAAATCCAACATTGGTTCCTAAGACTTTAACATTACAAGATTTTTTAAAAATCTCTACATGTTTCCAGATGAATTCAGCCGCGATCGCTATTTTTTCACTATCGGGGTGGCAACCTGTTTCAGGAAGTGACAAACGCACTATTGAATTCACTCTCCGCATTAAAAATCCAAAATTGGTACCTAAGACTTTAATATTACAAGTTTTTTTTTCAATTTCTACATGTTTCCAGATGAATTCAGCCGCAATCGCTATTTTTTCACTATCGGGGTGGCAACCTGTTTCAAGAAGTGACAAACGCACTATTGAATTCACTTTCCGCATCAAAAATCCAAAATTGGTACCTAAGACTTTAATATTACAAGTTTTTTTTTTTCAATCTCTACATGTTTCCAGATGAATTCAGCCGCGATCGCGATTTGTCCACTATCGGATTAGCAAGTTGTCTCAAAAATGGCAGACGCACTATTGAACTTGTATTCCGTATTAAAGAAGAGCGTTACTCTTGACTTTTTATGAATAACATTGCATTTTTGGCAACAGCTTACGACCCTGATAGTGGACAAATCGCGAGCGCGAATAAATTCATCTGGAAACACGAAGAGAATGAAAAAAAAACTTGTGATGATAAAGTTTTTGGTACCATGTATGGTTTTTTTAATACGGAAAGTGAATTGAATAGTGCGTTTGCCATTTCTTGAGACAGATTGCCACACCGATAGTGGACAAATTGCGAGCGCAAATAAATTCATCTGGAAACATGTAGAGATTTAAAAAAAAACCTTGTAATGTTAAACTCTGAGGTAGCAATTTTGGATTTTTAATGCAGAAAGTGAATTCAATAGTGCGTGTGCCACTTCTTGAAACAGGTTGCCACCCTGATAGTGAAAAAATAGCTATCGCAGCTGAATTCATCTGGAAACATGTAGGGATTTAAAAAAAAACTTGTAATGTTAAAGTCTTAGGAACAAATGTTGGATTTTTAATGCGGAAAGTGAATTCAATAGTCCGTTTGCCACTTCTTGAAAGAGGTTGCCACCCCGATAGTGAAAAAATAGCGATGGCCGCTGAATTCATCTGGAAACATGTAGGGATTTTAAAAAAAAAACTTGTAATGTTAAAGTCTTAGGAACGAATGTTGGATTTTTAATGCGAAAAGTGAATTCAATAGTCCGTTTGCCACTTCTTGAAAGAGGTTGCCACCCCGATAGTGAAAAAATAGCGATGGCCGCTGAATTCATCTGGAAACATGTAGAGATTGAAAAAAAAAACTTGTAATGTTAAAGTCTTAGGAACCAATGTTGGATTTTTAATGCGGAAAGTGAATTCAATAGTGCGTTTGCCACTTCTTGAAAGAGGTTGCCACCCCGATAGTGAAAAAATAGCGATCGCGGCTGAATTCATCTGGAAACATGTAGAGATTTTTAAAAAAACTTGTAATGTTAAAGTCTTAGGAACGAATGTTGAATTTTTAATGCGGAAAGTGAATTCAATAGTGCGTTTGTCACTTCTTGAAACAGGTTGCCACCCCGATAGTGAAAAAATAGCGATCGCGGCTGAATTCATCTGGAAACATGTAGAGATTTAAAAAAAATCTTGTAATGTTAAAGTCTTAGGAACCAATGTTGGATTTTTAATGCGGAAAGTGAATTCAATAGTGCGTTTGCCACTTCTTGAAACAGATTGCCACACCGATAGTGGACAAATTGCGAGCGCAAATAAATTGATCTGGAAACATGTAGAGATTGAAAAAAAAACTTGTAATGATAAAGTCTTAGGTACCAATTTTGAATTTTTATTGCGGAAAATAAATTCAATACTGCGTTTGCCATTTCTTGAAACAGGTTGCCACCCCGTGGACAAATCTCGAGCGCGAATAAATTCATCTGGAAACATGTAGAAATTGAAAAAAAAAACTTGTAATGATCAAATCTTAGGTACCATGTCATCTTAGATACCATTCAATAGTGCGTTTGCCATTTCTTGAGACATATTGCCACACCGATAGTGGACAAATTGCGAGCGCAAATAAATTCATCTGGAAATATGTAGGGATTTAAAAAAAAACTTGTAATGTTAAACTCTTAGGTATCAATTTTGGATTTTTAATGCGGAAAGTGAATTCAATAGTGCGTTTGCCACTTCTTGAAAGAGGTTGCCACCCCGATAGTGAAAAAATAGCGATCGCGGCTGAATTCATCTGGAAATATGTAGAGATTTAAAAAAAAACTTGTAATGTTAAAGTCTTAGGAACGAATGTTGGATTTTTAATGCGGAAAGTGAATTCAATAGTCCGTTTGCCACTTCTTGAAAGAGGTTGCCACCCCGATAGTGAAAAAATAGCGATGGCCACTGAATTCATCTGGAAACATGTAGGGATTTAAAAAAAACTTGTAATGTTAAAGTCTTAGGAACCAATGTTCGATTTTTAATGCGGAAAGTGTATTCAATAGTGCGTTTGCCACTTCTTGAAAGAGGTTGCCACCCCGATAGTGAAAAAATAGCGATCGCGGCTGAATTCATCTGGAAACATGTAGAGATTTAAAAAAACTTGTAATGTTAAAGTCTTAGGAACGAATGTTGGATTTTTAATGCGGAAAGTGAATTCAATAGTCCGTTTGCCACTTCTTGAAAGAGGTTGCCACCCCGATAGTGAAAAAATAGCGATGGCCGCTGAATTCATCTGGAAACATGTAGAGATTGAAAAAAAAAACTTGTAATGTTAAAGTCTTAGGAACCAATGTTGGATTTTTAATGCGGAAAGTGAATACAATAGTGCGTTTGCCACTTCTTGAAAGAGGTTGCCACCCCGATAGTGAAAAAATAGTAATCGCGGCGGAATTCATCTGGAAACATGTAGAGATTTAAAAAAAATGTGTAATGATACAGTCTTAGGAACCAATGTTGGATTTTTAATGTGGAAAGTGAATTCAATAGTGCGTTTGCCACTTCTTGAAAGAGGTTGCCACCTCGATAGTGAAAAAATAGCGATAGCGGCTGAATTCATCTGGAAACATGTAGAGATTGAAAAAAAACTTGTAATATTAAAGTCTTAGGTACCAATTTTGGATTTTTAATGCGGAGAGTGAATTCAATAGTGCGTTTGTCACTTCCTGAAACAGGTTGCCACCCCGATAGTAAAAAAATAGCGATCGCGGCTGAATTCATCTAGAAACATGTAGAGATTTAAAAAAAAACTTGTAATGTTAAAGTCTTAGGAACCAATGTTGGATTTGTAATGCGGAAAGTGAATTCAATAGTGCGTTTGCCACTTCTTGAAAGAGGTTGCCACCCCGATAGTGAAAAAATAGCGATCGCGGCTGAATTCATCTGGAAACATGTAGAAATTGAAAAAAAAAACTTGTAATATTAAAGTCTTAGGTACCAATTTTGGATTTTTAATGCGGAGAGTGAATTCAATAGTGCGTTTGCCATTTCTTGAAACAGGTTGCCACCCCGATCGTGGACAAATCTCGAGCGCGAATAAATTCATCTGGAAACATGTAGAAATTGAAAAAAAAAATAAAAATAAGTATGGAGATATGACATTTTATTGGATCTGTTCGTTCAGAAAATGAATTTCATGATGTCTGTACAATTTTTGTATTCAGGTTGTGATTTCGATGCTAGATCGTTTACGTATGCAACGAAATTCACTTGGCTCTGTGCGCGAAATAAAAAAAAAGCAATTCATAAAAAGTCAAGAGTGTTACTCTTGACCTTTTATGAATTGCTTTTTTTATTACTTAAAATTATCACTAATTACTAATTATTACTAACTATTTTATTACTAATTACTTTTTTATTACATTTTTTAATTGCTTAAAAAAGCAATTCATAAAAAGTCAAGAGTATTACTCTTGACTTTTTTTTAGAAAGAAGAATTGCTTTTATTTAGAAGAATTGCTTTTTTTAGAAAGAAATAATCACTACACGGTGAGAAATAACAGTAACAGTAAATCTAATTTTCACTATATCCAGACTCGCTACACTCAAAACAGAATGTACTCTTCGACAGATAAGATAAGACCTAAAACACTAAAATTTGTTCACCGGTTTGGTGTGAAAGTTACAAGTTAAACTTTCAATTTCCCTCACACCATTCAGGTGCACTGTATCTTTACAAAATTGAAGAATTAGATTGCTTCTCGAAGATGTTTAAATTTAAATTTGCGGTTTTTAAAAAAAAAGGATATCATCATGAATACATTTCTACTGCGGATCAAAAATTATTAACTTTCATTCATAGGCAGTGTTATCTTCCCATCGCAGAGAAAATGAGACCTCACCGAGGCAAATCAAGTCATCCAGGATTCTTGTGAAGCTCGGAGACTGAAACCTAATGACAAGTGGATAAAATAAATTATTACTTTGACTGCTGAACAATGTTATAAGAAAAAACTTTATCTTACCTTGTACCTTGTTGATAGAAGAGCAAACTGCATGTTTTCTCTAATCTGAATTTCTTTTCAATCCCCTTGCACTTTTTGAAAATTCACTAGTCACATTATTAAAATTTCACTTTAGATCCTTCAATTTGGTTATCTTCACTGGTTATGTTTCACTAACCTTTTACTGTCATAACAAACATCTTTTAACAGCCGGGCAATCAGCCGGCTGACGACACTCGTTGCGCCTGCGTATTCGCAACTTCCGGCGTTCCCTGTTTCAAACCGGGAACGGCTGCTAAAAGCAGTAACTTCAAAATTAATTTTCTTTATGAAAATATATTCGAATAAATACTTCTATAGGTTTTTTGTATCCAGTTTTTTATTATCTTTATGATCCCGTAATCGAAATGTATTTTCAGAAAAATTCTGATTTAAACTTTATTCTCCCTTAAAAACTATACGTCAGAAAAAAAATCGTTTATGTTGTTGAAAAGAGCTTACAAAACCATTTAAAAATCATACCTTAAATCATTCAAAACGTCGCCACAACACCCAAAGAAAGACCTGTCCGACTTATAATTGTCACCCTGTATTTGATTAAATGTACCAACCTTATAAAATGATCAAATTAAGAAATTAAGGTGAAATGGTTAATTGTAAATACGGAATGGTGGGGGGGGTTGTGCCGAGGGTAGATGAGCAGCGGCGATCGGCCACCGGCTAACTCTATTAGCAGAAGGCAGCGGTGTAGTAGCGGATCAACCTGGCTTCTCTCGTTCCTTCCCGTTTAATTTATATGTTAATGAGTGTATGTCTATGAGTGTATTCTAGCCGTATATCAGGAGGGGAAAGAGGTGAAGTTCTCTGTAGCACCGTACTATCGCTACGTGCCCGCTAATACCACACTGATTCCCGGTTAGGCCGGCCATGCTGCTTTCGATGGCTGAGCTGGGTAACGGAACATCGATCTGACCGGCCAATTTGGTTGAGCTGGTGAAACATTAGCCGCAACTAAAGTCGCTTCGTCGGCCAAAAACGAGCCGTCGCCAAGCCGGCAAAAAATTATTGAATACTGGACAAACTTGAAAGGTACTTAATTTAGATTGATCTAGCCATTAATATAAAAATAACTAGGATCAACATAGGCACCTGCGAAATCCAGTATACCCGAAATCTCCCTGTTTACCACGCTGAACGACTATGAAACAACCTTGGTGCTGGTGGAAAGACGGTTGTTTTACGGTTGGTTTTCGTTGCTGCAGTCGGAAGTGTAAAAAAGACCGTTAGCAGAAACGTGGTTGCTTCGCGGTTACAATGGTAGAATCGCGGTTGCCAAGCGGTTAATCCCCCGGCGTTTTGCTACCGTTGTTTTACGGATTGTTTCAAGGTTGCAGAGATCCGATAGGGCTTCCAGCCCCTTTGGGACTTGGAATAATCTGGCCCTAGGGAGAGGTTGTTCACAGGGGGACTGGGATAATTCGGGCCAGAAATTAGAAAAATTCGGAGGTTCAGGTTCACCAAAGAGGCGGTAGGATAAAACCCATAACCCCATCCCCTTTCGAGCCCTTCGATTCATCACACGGTGCATCGAAATCTTTGTATAATACAAAGAGATACAGAAAAATTCGTTCTACCTTACTCAAAGCCTCCTCTGCAGCTCTGAGAAAGATCGAACGTGAGCAAGGAATGCGCAAGGCCCGGCTCTGTAAGCTTGTCGGTATATTAATAACTTGTTATTATAGTCTTTATTATAAATTGTTGTTATTATAGAAAATCAACATTCGATATGGTTTAGTATTCAGGCGAATTTCTGTTGGCGCGCAGAACTCAAATCCGGATGGAATAAAAATCACTTTTGATTGTGAATGTAACTACATGAAATATCAGCAGCGTCACACCACCGAGCGAAAAAACTATCTTGAATATTTCGATATAATCGACTTTCAATGTGCTGTGTATTTTTCAAGAGAGGGTATAAAAATAGGTGTTTGGTTAAAATAATTAAGCAGTGAGTGGTAAAAGATGAGCAGTAGTCTCGGCCACGGGCATTACAAAATTGGCGATTTTTGTTTTTCAAGTTTACGTCTTGTAATATCATATACGTGTATAACTCAACAGAATTGTTATATAATTCATTTGGATTAGATGAAAGAATATGCATATGTATATAAAAAAATTTAGCCGAGAAGAGAGAGAGAGGGAGAAATAAAGAAAAAAGGAAAGTAAAAATAGCGATAATAATTGTCAACTATGTTAATTTACAGAAATGCTCGGACTATAAGGCCTCGAAGGTGCCGACTTTTGCGAGAACGGAACCCCCGGACATCCAAGTGACGAAATCCGTAATTGCCTTGCTGCTTCACTATGGTTGGACGAAATTCAGCATCATCACAGAGAGTGCCTGGTCGACTGTCGCACTCTCTCTCCAAGATCAGGCTATAAAGCACAATCTGACGGTGAATCATTATAAAATGGTCGAAGACAGACACACCTGTTGTGAGGAACGCTTGGCTTGCTGCGAAGTTTGGTTTCAACTCATACAAGATACAAAGAACATGACGCGAAGTGAGTCTGAAATTTCCTCCGACACTGTAGTTGTCATGCTTTATCGCCTCCATACAATAATTCCGCCCTTCCTTTCGCTCACAATGTTACGATTTCAAGATAACAGATTGTCGCTATAGATACTTCAATTGTATTGATTCTTCAACGGTACTTGAACTTTGGACAATTGATTTTTTCACTAAATAATATCCATTTTATGAGATTAATGTTTTCTAAATCAATGTTCTTAGTTTCTTTAACGACCCTAATTTTTCTATTTACTTTTTCCTCTTGTCTCTAACTATCTCCCAATTCCAATCAAACGACACTTCTGTCCATCAATTAAAAAAATGAATTAATTTTAATTGGCAGTATATATCTTCCTGGGCACGGCAATGTCCCTTATCGACATGATGAACTCGATGCAAAATCAAAGGCTACTGGACCACGGGGAGTACATGGTGATACACGTGGATATGATGACGTACTCGCCCCGAGAAGCGCAGAAGTACTTATGGAGTCGGTATTTTCATCCTTTCCCATTATTTTTCTAATTCACCACAGCACTCTATATTTATCTTTTTTTATTCACTACTATTACGCTCGACAAAGACTCTCATTGATTATCATTAAGAATATCATTAATCGCTTGTTAACGAGAATTCCTATACGTGTTATTAATTTATCATAAAATGCCATATTCATTTGGCTATTCGTTAAATAGCAGCTGGTATACCATTATTTTCATACGGGGTAACTAACTGTGTAAGTTCTTGTCAAACTAGTATTCTCATCTCTGGAAAGCGATTAATTCCGTTCAGCGAATGAGAATACACGCGAAATCTAATTAGCCTTTGATTATTAAAAATCAATCTTTTTCCGATCCTACGGAAATCCTACCAAGATCCAACCATAAATCAACCAAATAGAACAAATGGTAGGATCAGTCCGCGAGGGTTCTCACTTTAATCCGACACAAAAGTTGTGTTTTCATAAAAACACGACTTTAAACTAGTTGAGCCATTAGTTTTTGTAAATAAAATGTAATCTCATAAATTATAACCCATGCAATTTGGTAGTTCCTCAGATATGACACTATACGGACATACAAAGAGACAGAAAGGGCAATAGGCCCCTTTTTGTATCAATGAGTCTGTGTCCAAATAGTAGTATCATTTGAGTTCATCGCGTGCTTCCCCTTTCGAAATTCATTTTCACCAAATACCTTATACCCCATCTCTCAAATTGTTCCTTTTTACACCCTTTTATTTTTATTTTTTTGAAATTGTAAAAAAGAATGAAAAAAAAAAATCATTAGAGTTTTTCCAATAATTTGCTATTCAACACCTATCAATAGTAAATAGATATAGGTAACTCACGAATATTCTCAGTGATTTGCAATGAAACTTTCATTAATAACAACAAGAAGTGGGCAGAAATACGAAATAGATGTATCCATAATTCACCATTGAATTTTCATTGGTTATCTTTAAATTCCAATGTTTATCACTCGAATTTCAATGGAAAACTTTGTCAAGGGTTATCTGGGGTATTCGTTTGGAGACACTTGTTTTCTTACAATTTTACAAGACTTTTTTGCTAATATTTCAGAGCCCGCCGACTTTGACCATCTAAAAAATTGTCTCGAACCAAAGGATTTCCTCAAACGAGCGCGTTCGTTGATGGTAGTCGCTTCTACTCCACCATCACAAAATTACGAGGAGTTTACTAAGAAGGTTCGCGAGTACAGTAGCAAAGAACCATTCAATTTTGCGGTACCGGATCTTCTCAAGAAGTACGAAAAGGTACAACATATATATTTTACCTTCATATCTCAACATTTTGTCTTTTCCGTTGCCATGTTGCCCTTTCAATTTTCAAATTTATCTTTTCGTCATTTTCATGTTAATATATTTGGCATTGCCCGAATCATCAAGAAAACTAGTCTAATAACAATGAAAGTCCGTATACGTGTATATACATATATTCGAATGATTAAAAAAGGCCCTTTTTCTTTACTCGTGTATGCAAAATCCTCGATTGCCCACCGTTTACAGACATGCAAAATGGCCGGTTAATGCACTAGTGCGCAAAACATTTTCCACACTGTTCCCTGAATTTTGCTCACTGCTTGAAGTTGTAGCTCATTTTGCATGTTTGTAAACGTCGGACAAACATGGCATGGAAGTTAGCAACGTTGCTGCAACGAAATCGTTATTAATTTTTTTTCTGCACGTTGGAAGGATCTCTGTTAGGTCAACCATGGTTTTTCTATTTGCTACGACATTAAAGAAGATACTGAAATTATTTGACTCTAATCGATCGTGCGGAAAACTTTCCATGCACCAAAAACTGTATGAATCGCCGGTTTCGATTTTCTCCTGACTTTGTGGACCATCTCTGTTAGCTAAAGTATTTCTTTTTTTTTTTTGTTTCTCCTAAATTATCAGGAAAGTTACTCAAATTATTTCGCGCGAATCGATGGTGCGGAAAACTTTTGACGGCTCAATATTGGACCGGATGGGCAATTACGATTATTTTTTTTACTCCATGATTGCTCCGAAACCGTAATCGCTCCGAAACGATCAAAATAATTTCAGTACCCACATTGGTATTGTAGAAGGTATACAATAAATATTTGAGCTAACAGAGATCCTCCTAAAGTCAGGAGCGAATCGTAATTGATGATTAGCACGGTATTTGGGCCACCAAAAGGTTTCCGCATGATCGATTAGAGTCAAATACTTTCAGCATCTTCTTTAAGGAGGGCGACCAGCTGCATGGGAGTCAAATGACGGTTCGTTCACTTACGCGATAGAACCGATTGCTACAAATATTTTAGTCATTGCTAAAATCTTGCTACCAATAAAAATGAAATAGCAGATATGTAAATATTTCCTATTTGGACTATTTATGAAAGATAAATGATTTCAAGTTGCTGATTCGATTCGGTTGTCGAGTCCTGCCGGTGTGAGCTTTTGCACCATCGTATATGTTAGTGTGACGTTTGGCAACATCGCAAATTTTGTTGACATTCGTTTGCCGGAGGAGATATAACCTCTTTCAAAGCCGGCTCGAAGATGGACCGGCACAATAGTCGGTTGGGACTATGAAAAAATGTGGTGTGAAAATGTCCTTGCCGCAAAAAGAAAAAAACCAACCGACCCAGCTGAACAAGTGCGTGAAAAATACGAGCATATTTTCACCGTGTACCCGAATAAAAGATAATGTAATATACCTTAAAAAAAACCTTTAATTATCAATCATTGTCTTGCTAAGACAACATTACGTGTATATTTTTGTACACTTAACCTCTTTTATGGTTTACCGGCTTACTGGTTACGCTAACTAAGTGATTCCAAATTTTTATATGGGATTACTCGTTTATTTTAATGTAATACTTTGAATTATATCGATGTGCGTATGTTGGGCGCCTGCACACATGACTTCCGTACATGCGTAAAAATGCGATGTTGCTAAGTGTAGCCGAGTGTGACAGATCCGCTTGGAACATGGCCGATTTCGGCTGCTGCTTGCACTTTAACTCAAAATATCTGTCTGCAATGTCCGGCAGGACCCTTTTTCATGATCGCGTTAGAATCGTTAGAATTTGATGAACAGATAGCGACTTTATTATCTGCGTCACCTAACTGCCAAAGGTTTTAATTATCTGATTGAAGTGTCGAGAAAGCACTGTTTCCATAAGACCCCATGTTAAATGCACGATTTTTCAGTTCAGATTTCTTGAAAAAAAGTCCGGTAAACCGTGCTGAGATTTAACAGTACCGAAGTTCTATATTCAATTTATCTCATATAAAAAAATTGAGATTTTATCTAACAAGAGGTGCAGCTGGTCGCCCTCCTTAACGGGATGCTGGAGTAGATTTTAATACCGACTTTGGTTTGTAAGTTTCCCGATTAGGACACAGGTGGCGCCGAGGAGTCTGCTTACTTTTGGCAAAAGATGGAAAGTTTCCCGAAGAGTGAACATCGAAGAATATTGCAAAAGCCAAATCTACTCTCTAAATTGCTTATTGAGGTTCTGTTAAAATTACCAAATTCGGTTAGTTAGTGAGTAAATATAACAATATCTTAAGAAATATAAGCTTTACTGAAGAAACGTTGGAGGACACATCTCTAACCTCAAAGGCAGTGGCGGGTGATACCGCCACTGTCCATAGTCGCTTCGAGAAGGATTGTAGAGAAACTAAAGAGAAGCATGATACTGATGCTGGTCCAGTTCCAATTAGAAAGGACGGAGAGGGTCTGTCAATGAAAATAGATCACAATACTAAGCCAAGTGAAGGTGATCCTAGGAAAAGGAAAAATCAAGAGGTATCTAACAGCGATATAGATGACCAAGAGCTTCTTTCTTCCCAGTTATTTAAAAGTTTAGTTGAAGAAGCAAGTATGTCAAAAGGAAAGAGTAAAGGAAAGGGAAAAATAAAAAAAACGGAGGAAAATGTTGAAGTAAATAGCAACGAATCTCAGACCAACGAGATGGAAGTTAGTGAAGCTAGTCAGGTTAGTCAAAATCATGAACCTGTCATTAATATTCAAGAAAAAAAAGATGAACAACCAAAGAAAACGTTGAGTTTCGAAAAAACAGATAAAGGACCATATGTGGTTCATCTGAGAGATAGCAGAGTCAACAACTCAAAGTCAGGGACAAAGCAGATTGCTATATTGGATGTAAGCAGAGATCTTACCAGGACAAACATTAAGTTTGATCAAATTGCAATGTATACGAGGAAAGTCTGGGAGGTAACATTTAATTCTAGTGACGCAGCTAATTCGATGCTGTCAAATGAGTTTTTGAAACAAAAAGGCTATTCCACCACGGTTCCTTACTTTAGAATTTTTAGAAAGGGTGTTGTTAGGGGTATTCCATTGGACATAACAATGGATGAACTGAAAAAGGCACTGAACGAGTGCCGAGGCACTGAACGAGAACTTGAGGTCCGTCTCAAACGACGAACGATGGTAGATAATTCTCCAAAAAGAGTAGACACCCAATCAGTATGTATCGAAGTCAGAAACCGTATTCTTCCTGAGAAACTTAAATGTTGGAAGGTAATTTTGGAAGTGACACCATATGTTCCTCTGGTTCGACAATGTTATAGATGCGGAAAATTGGATCATATAAGTAAATTTTGCAAAGAAGAGGAGAAGTGTCTTGCTTGTGGTAAAGCAAAGCACACCATAGTAGGAACAAAATGTGAAGATGCTCCGGAATGTATTAACTGCAAAAGTAATCACAGAACTATGGATAAAAGCTGCCCAGCCTTCACAAAGTTAAAAAAAATTAATCGTGTAATGGCTTACCAAAATTTGCCGTTTGTATCAGCGAGAAGAGTAGTTGATCAAAAAGAAATCCCGTCTAAAGGGCCTACGTACAACCATGGCAATTTTCCTGAACTTGAGTCCTCGCGAAGGATTAGTGAGGAAAGTAAAAACTTGACGAGTGCTTTCAAGGGGAGAACCAAAATGGGATGGAACAGAATCGCAGCTAAGAAAAAACAAAACACTCCTTTCAGTAAAGGATAGGCCTCCAATTCGGGTGCAAGACAATATACAAAGAAAATTCTCATAACAATTCGAAATCAAAGTGAAGATGAATGGAACAATGGAGTAGAGATGGCAGATGACAACTTGAACGATTTATCGGCTCTTATTGAAGTTCTCACTTCGACTCCGGATGCGCATCTATTGCTGAAGAGAATTTGGAAAGCAGTGGAACTGCACTTCAACCTCGGACATGGATACACAGAAACAAACACCGACTCAGCTCAAGGTTCTTCAGTTGAATTGTAAAAGCATTAAAAATCGTATACACGAGTTAGAGCGGAACGCAGCGGACGTCGATGTGATCGTATTATCGGAAACTTGGCGTAAGCCAATTAATCCTCTCTTCATAAAAGGGTTTGATACAATTAGACATGATAGGTTATTACAAACAGGTGGGGGAGTGGCTATTTTGGTTAATAGTAAATTAAAATACTCAATTGTTCATGATTTATACGATTGCAACTATAATATTGAATTGTGTGCGTTAGAGATATATTTATCAGATGGAAAATTATTGATAGCTTCGTGTTATAGGCCACCAAGCAATAATATTAGTTAAACATCGTGGAATTCGTTTTTTGCTCAATTTAAAAGTAAATGTTTAATTATCGGAGACTTTAACGCACACCATGTAATATGGGGGGACTCATATGATTGTCCTACGGGTAAACAGATAGTCGAGGCTGTAGATAATTTAGTTTTATCTTTTTTGAATGATGGTCATTCCACCTTTTTATCATCTTCCTACAGAACCGAAGCAGCTTTAGACCTAGCAATAGTAGATGAAAACTCAGCCCTTTCTTGCAATTGGCGTGTTGGAGACGATTCATGGGGAAGTGACCACTTTCCAATCTTTATAAATATAGGGTGCTGTTATTTACCTGGTTTGAAATGTCGTTTGCCGAATCGGAGATATCTGAGTAATTTAAATTGGGAGAAATTTGCGCATAAAGTTGAGAATCGGTTAAGTCCAATTTTGGAAAGGGGTTAAAACGAAATAAAAAGCTACCGCCTTGTGTTTGGTGGAATGCTGAATGTGACAAAGTAATCAGGTTAAGAAAAGCAGCACTAAAGAAATTCTTATGTACAGGTTTATATGAAGATTTCATTACGTTCGGGAAAATTGTAGCTGTAACTAAGAAAAGACTTAAAGCTATTAAAAAACAGAAATTTCGTGAATTTTGTGAGAATATGACTAAATTTACAAACCCAACTTATATTTGGCGTAAAATTAAATGTTTTAAAAATAGATTTAATTGGGTAGAAAACGGAAATGAATTGAATAATGAAAAAATATTAAATATTAAGAATTCTATCGAGGCATTATGTCCAAAATGGACACAAATACCAACGCCAAGTTTTGATAACCCCGATCAAGATCCATTTTTGGACTTACCCTTCACTGAAGAAGAGTTTGAATTCTCTTTGCATAACCTGAGAACGGATTCTAGTCCAGGCATTGACGGAATTGATTATGTTGTTATTAAGGCTCTTCCAAAGAGCGCAAAGGATCTCTTACTAGAAATTTATAATGAACTGTTTCAGTCCGGTGCATTTCCTTCTGAATGGCGTAAATATTCTATTTTTTTCATTCCAAAAAATGAGAGCAATAAATTTCGACCTATCTCCTTGGCGTCATGCTTGTGTAAAGTTATGGAACGTATGATCAATTTTAGACTGAGTTGGTGGCTAGAATATAACCAGAAATTTCCCTCAACACAATATGGTTTTCGGAGAGGTAAATCTTGTATAGATAACTTAACGTTAATTACGATGGAAGCTTATAAAGTTTTGGATTGTGGTCAAACCATGGTAGCTTGTTTCATGGATATAAAGAGTGCATATGACAATGTACTTTGTGATATTCTTATTACAAGACTGAACATTTTGGGTATATCTAGGAATATAGTATCGTTTGTATATAATTTGGTATCACCTAGAGAAACCTTGAGAAAATAAAAGTTCCCATACAGTTTGAGACCAGTCAAATTACAGAAAATTCAACATATTTAGCCTAGAGAAAACCTTAACCTAACTTACAATGTAGATCACATGACCTTACAATTAAATATATTTATCGATAGAGTTAATAAATTTAGATAACAAATTAATATCTTTTTTACTTAGTCTATGTAGAAAAGTTTCAATACAGAAGGGAGGACAGCTCTTATTCTTTAACAAACCCTGTAATAAAATTTGTCTTTGAACATCGTATTTCGGACATTGCCAAAAAATATGGTTCGCGCTTTCTTCTGCCATACCACAAGAGCATTCTGGCGAATCAATGATATTAAATCTACGCAAACTTACACCTAGCGAATTATGACCTGATCTCAACCTATTAATAGAAGTGATTGCCCTTCTATTAATCCGCGTATTTTCAAACCAAGGATGGGTACTGGTAGTATAATACTTCTCGAAATATTCTTCACCTTTAAAATTACCTGACTCCAAGCACCACCGATTAAATTCTTTCCACATATCTTTCCTCCACCATCCTTTGAAATCTGACCAGGGTATTTCTAAATGAGTATCCCTACCCTCTATAATGGCTCTCTTAGCTTCTTTGTCTACCACTTCATTCATTTCAATACCGACATGGGCCGGAATCCAAAAAAAGGATATATCCTTTCCTTTTTCCTCTAATGAACGAATTGATTCTTTAATAAGGAGAACTAAATAAGATATTTTACTCAAATTTTTAGGAAAAGATTCCATAACCTGAAGAACACTTTTCGAGTTTGTAAAAATGGCAAAATAGTCTGCTTGTACGGTATCTACAATTCTTAACGTTTCTACTATTGCCATAGCTTCCGCACTAAATATAGAAGTAAATCTTGCAGATCTATATATCGAGGGTATAATGTCCGGAACCTGAACTGTAGCGAAACCGACATACTTATCATCCCCCATTTTTGAACCATCAGTGTAAAATTGTACTTTCCATAACTGATTTTGAAACAAACTCTTGTTGCAATCCAAGGAAGACTGAATTTTCTTCCCTTCTTCAAAAGAGATTTTAGGTTTCAAGAATAAATTAAAGTACTTAGTATTAAAGCACATTGGTATATCACATTTGGCTATAAGGTGTTGATATGGCTCGAAATCGCGATAACATGAAGCCATAGTCGATAATTCTCTCCGAAATATTCTAGTAGGGTCATTTCTTATATCTAGGATAGATTCCATCACAGGTATCAACTTATGATTATTATAACTTAAAACTCTGCCAATGTAATTTCTGCACAAAAATTGAAAACGGAGTGACAATGGAGGTTCTTTGGCCTCTGCCAATATTACATTAGTTGGCGTCGAACCCCTGTACCCCAAAGCCAATCTCAATGCTTTATATTGAATTCTATTCATAGACAATGCTTGTGTTTTCGTTAATGAAGAAAATAAGAATGCAGCATACTCTAACCTAGCTCTTATTAAAGCTTTATACAATCTTATTAGAAGACTAGGGCCTGCACCCCACCAGGTACATCTAAGACAACTTAGTATTTTCAATGGGTTGTGACACTTTTGTTTTAGACTATTTATTTGTGGACCCCAATTTAAGGACGATTCTAGAATGATACCTAAGAATTTTACAGTTTTAGAAGAATCTATAGTAATATTACCTATCTTCAATGTGTAGTCTTTAACAATATTCCTTCTCTCCCCAAAAACCATTAGTTTACATTTCTCTGGTGCTAATTCCAATCCACTTTCGTCTAAAAATTTACCTATGTTCACTATGGAATCCTGCCCACTGCGTGATGCTTGTTCAGTCGGAAAAAGCTTAGAATAAATGGCTACATCATCTGCGAACTGTACAATTCCACATCCTTGTTCAACAACCTCTTCCATAGATAACATGTATATAGTATAAAGAATGGGGCTCAACACACTTCCTTGTGGTAATCCTTTATAAGTCCAATGAACCTCATCTATCTCACCAAAACGAAAAAGTAGTTCTCTAGCTGATACCAAATTATATACAAACGATACTATATTCCTTGATATACCCAAAATTTTCAGTCTTGTAATAAGAATATCACAAAGTACATTGTCATATGCACTCTTTATATCCATTGTTTAATACTTCGGGACCGCGCGGTAACACTTCGACCTTTCGGGGTTGTAAGGCCCGATTTAAACACTGGCGGTGACGTAGTCCCTTGGTATTGTCGTCAGGGAAGTTAATCACCAGCGACTTGATTTTTTGTATGTGAAGGGTTGCTTGATGAATAGTAAACGAACAACGGAAAACTATTATTTATTGAAAGTCAACAATGTACACTAAATTACTTAATATTTACTTGCACGTTTGTATTGGAGTTTGGTATATTATGAGTCAACGCGTGGGTATGAGCTATTATTACTTGTGCTTGAGAGCGGTCTCAAGGCACAATAATCGCTTAAAGAAAATTACCCCAACACGAGTCAAACTCAACTGTTGCCCAGTAGGTATTGATGTGACTCGGTCGAGGTGAAAAGTTTGACTGATTTTCGTAGTTGGTGACGAGAAGTTCCTTAAAAAAGGGAAGGGCGAGACTCTATTTTTCACGCGGTTATCATTGGTGCGAAAGTAAAGAGTAGGCGGATTTTTCTCATCACCAATCACGAAGGGGATTGTTTTGGTGGGGAAGATGGGTGCAGAGTGGACAGCCCTGTCGGACCCAAGCTTGACCGGCTGCGATTTCCCGTGACACGCTCCTTACCAGAATAAAAAGTTTTCCGCGCCTGACTCGAGCGTCGAGTCAGCGCGGAGTTAATCCCTTTATTGAGGTACGCTAGCATGCTGGTCAGATGGGCCTCGAGGATAGTCCATGCTTTACTGCACGCATACTTTATTGCCTAGAAGATCTTAAAGAATAAAGACTTAAAAACTGTCGAATCTGGTCGCCAAATGTGGCAGTTGTTCGACGTGACGCGCGGACCCGCAGATAATTTGGGAATTCCTCACTTTATTATCCTTCAGGGCAGAAGTAGCGGCGCGTCTGAACGAACGTTGGCTACGCACGTTCTCGAATTTATCATTATTTTATAATATTCAAAAAATAATGTTTAAACTATATATTCGTCCCATGCGACGGAACATCCATGAAACAAGCTACCATGGTTTGACCACAATCCAAAACTTTATTAGCTTCCATCGTAATTAACGTTAAGTTATCTGTACAAGATTTACCGCTCCGAAAACCATATTGTGTTGAGGGGAATTTCTGGTTATATTCTAGCCACCAACTCAGTCTAAAATTGATCATACGTTCCATAACTTTACACAAGCATGACGCCAAGGAGATAGGTCGAAATTTATTGCTATCATTTTTTGGAATGAAAAAAATAGAATATTTACGCCATTCAGAAGGAAAGGCACCGGACTGAAACAGTTCGTTATGAATTTCTAGTAAGAGAACCTTTGCGCTCTTTGGAAGAGCCTTAATAACAACATTATCAATTCCGTCAATGCCTGGCCTAGAATCCGTTCTCAGGTTATGCAAAGAGAATTCAAACTCTTCTTCAGTGAAGGGTAAGTCCAAAAATGGATCTTGATCGGGGTTATCAAAACTTGGCGTTGGTATTTGTGAATATTAATTTTTCCTTGTTGCGACTTATTCTCGGTCAATATTTAATGATGGAATTTTTACGAAGCACATCTCGGGTCTGAGACAGTGATCGCTAGATTCAAAGTGCGCAAAACCGAAGCCCAATTCAAGTTTCGCTAATACGAATCCTTTACAAATATCGACTGTAGCTGCTTAATAAATTAAATTAATTCATCAAGCAGCCACAATCGACAAATTTTAATCTCAAACAAATTGTGAAAAAAATTCCGCCACGACCCGGGTTCAAACCGGGAACACCCAGAATTCTAGCCTGGTGCGTTACCAATTACGCCACCGTGGCCCTGGCAGAACTTGATTCAAAATCGTTAATTTAGAGTCAATCTTTTAAACCTAGTATGTTATGGGCAGCGACCGTGTATTGTTAATACTAATTTTTCCTTGTTCCGACTTATTCTCGGTCAATATTTAATGATGGATTGTGAATCATCGCTAGATTGTGAATCAAGTTCTGCCAGGGCCACGGTGGCGTAATTGGTAACGCACTAGGCTAGAATTCTGGGTGTTCCCGGTTCGAACCACGGGTCGTGGCGGAATTTTTTTCACAATTTGTTTGAGATTAAAATTTGTCGATTGTGGCTGCTTGATGAATTAATTAAATTTATTAACCAGCTACAGTCGATATTTGTAAAGGATTCGTATTAGCGAAATTTGAATTGGGCTTCGGTTTCGCGCGCTTTGAATCTAGCGATCACTGTCTCAGACCCGAGATGTGCTTCGCAAAAATTCCATCATTAAATATTGACCGAGAATAAGTCGCAACAAGGAAAAATTAATATTAACAATACACGGTCGCTGCCCATAACATAGTTGGTATTTGTGTCCATTTTGGACATAATGCCTCGATAAAATTCTTAATATTTAATATTTTTTCATTATTCAATTCATTTCCGTTTTCTACCCAATTAAATCTATTTTTAAAACATTTAATTCTACACCACATATAAGTTGGGTTTGTAAATTTAGTCATATTCTCACAAAATTCACGAAATTTCTGTTTTTTAATAGCTTTAAGTCTTTTCTTAGTTACAGCTGCAATTTTCCTTAACATAATGAAATCTTCATATAAACCTGTACATAAGAATTTCTTTAGTGCTGCTTTTCTTAACCTGATTAATTTGTCACATTCAGCATTCCACCAAACACAAGGCAGTAACTTTTTATTTCGTTTTAACCCCTTTCCAAAATTGGACTTAACCGATTCTCTATTGTTTAAAAGATTGTCAAGAATTGAAACGAACGTAGTATACTTTACGCGAACATCAATACAGGTATTTCAGATCAGCTTCTAGTAACTTTTGTTCAACTTTATGCGCAAATTTCTCCCAATTCAAATTACTCTGATATCTCCGATTCGGCAAACGACATTTCAAACCAGGTAAATAACAGCACCCTATATTTATAAAGATTGGAAAGTGGTCACTTCCCCATGAATCGTCTGCAACACGCCAATTGCAAGAAAGGGCTGAGTTTTCATCTACTATTGCTAGGTCTAAAGCTGCTTCGGTTCTGTAGGAAGATGATAAAAAGGTGGAATGACCATCATTCAAAAAAGATAAACCTAAATTATCAACAGCCTCGACTATCTGTTTACCCGTAGGACAATCATATGAGTCCCCCCATATTACATGGTGTGCGTTAAAGTCTCCGATAATGAAACATTTACTTTTAAATTGAGCAAAAAACGAATTCCACGATGTTTAACTAATATTATTGCTTGGTGGCCTATAACACGAAGCTATCAACAATTTTCCATCTGATAAATATATCTCTATCGCACACAATTCAATATTATAGTTGCAATCGTATAAATCATGAACAATTGAGTATTTTAATTTACTATTAAACAAAATAGCCACTCCCCCACCTGTTTGTAATAACCTATCATGTCTAATTGTATCAAACCCTTTTATGAAGAGAGGATTAATTGGCTTAAGCCAAGTTTCCGATAATACGATCACATCGACGTCCGCTGCGTTCCGCTCTAACTCGTGTATACGATTTTTAATGCTTTTACAATTCCACTGAAGAACCTTGAGCTGAGTCGGTGTTTGTTTCTGTGTATCCATGTCCGAGGTTGAAGTGCAGTTCCACTGCTTTCCAAATTCTCTTCAGCAATAGATGCGCATCCGGGGTCGAAGTGAGCTATTCGTCTTCACTTTGATTTCGAATTGTTATGGGAATTTTCTTAGTATATTGTCTTGCACCTGAATTGGAGGCATGTCCTTTACTGAAAGGAGTGTTTTGTTTTTTCTTAGCTGCGATTCTGTTCCATCCCATTTTGGTTCTCCCCTCGAAAGCATTCGTCAAGTTTTTACTTTCCTCACTAATCCTTCGCGAGGACTCAAGTTCAGGAAAATTGCCATGGTTGTAAGTAGGCACTTTAGACCGGATTTCTTTTTGATCAACTACTCTTCTCGCTGATACAAACGGCAAATTTTGGTAAGCCATTACACGATTAATTTCTTTTAACTTTGTGAAGGCTGGGCAGCTTTTATCCATAGTTCTGTGATTACTTTTACAGTTAATACATTCCGGAGCATCTTCACATTTTGTTCCTACTATGGTGTGCTTTGCTTTACCACAAGCAAGACACTTCTCCTCTTCTTTGCAAAATTTACTTATATGATCCAATTTTCCGCATCTATAACATTGTCGAACCAGAGCAACATATGGTGTCACTTCCAAAATTACCTTCCAACATTTGAGTTTCTCAGGAAGCATACAGTTTCTGACTTCGATGCATACTGATTGGGTGTCTACTCTTTTTGGAGAATTATCTACCATCGTTCGTCGTTTGAGACGGAAAGCATCTACCACTATATATTCAGGATTCTCATCGTTCATTGCCTTTTTCAGTTCATCCATTGTTATGTCCAATGGAATACCCCTAACAACACCCTTTCTAAAAATTCTAAAGTAAGGAACCGTGGTGGAATAGCGTTTTTGTTTCAAAAACTCATTTGACTGCATCGAATTAGCTGCGTCTCTAGAATTAAATGTTACCTCCCAGACTTTCCTCGTATACATTGCAATTTGATCAACCTTAATGTTTGTCCTGGTAAGATCTCTGCTTACATCCAATATAGCAATCTGCTTTGTCCCTGACTTTGAGTTGTTGACTCTGCTATCTTTCAGATGAACCACATATGGTCCTTTATCTGTTTTTTCGAAACTTTTTCTTTGGTTGTTCATCTTTTTTGTCTTGAATATTAATGACAGGTTCATGATTTTGACTAACCTGACTAGCTTCACTAACTTCCATCTCGTTGGTCTGAGATTCGTTGGTACTTACTTCAACATTTTCCTCCGTTTTTTTTCCTTTTTCCCTTTCCTTTACTCTTTCCTTTTGACATAGTTGCTTCTTCAACTAAACTTTTAAATAACTGGGAAGAAAGAAGCTCTTGGTCATCTATATCGTTGTTAGATACCTCTTGATTTTTCCTTTTCCTAGAATCACCTTCACTTGGCTTATTATTGTGATCTATTTTCATTGAAAGACCCTCTTCGTCCTTTCTAATTGGAACCGGACCAGCATCAGTATCATCCTTCTCTTTAGTTTCTCTACGATCCTTCTCGAAACGACTATGGACAGTGGCGGTATTACCCGCCACTGCCTTTGAGGTTAGAGATGTGTCCTCCAACGTTTCTTCAGTAAAACTTATATTTCTTAAGATATTGTTATATTAACTCGCTACCCAACCGAATTTGATAATTTTAACAGAACCTGAATAAGCAATTTAGAGAATAGATGAAATATTTGTCTTTTGCAATATTCTCCGATGTTCACTCTTCGGGAACCTTCCACCCATCTCAGGCTCGGAGCTTTTAGCAAAAGTAAATAGCGCCACCTGTCTCCTAATGACGGAACTATACGCCTCAGGCATATCTCGCTACGCTAGCGCCCGAGTGGCCGCTGAGTGCGTAACTAGATAATCAGCTGTTCTTTGTTCGGCGCACATAGGTCCGATTTTCTAATCTCCAAGGAAATATGGCGGACAGGGCGAAGCTTGGAAAATCGGACCCATGGAGGATAGAGTAAAGGAGACCGAACGTAGTGCTGAGCAGATGGTCGATGAAATGGGCCAAAATTATTTCAGCTTTCGCCGATAGAGGCGCAGCGTACGATTAGATCCCAGAGAGCGGGAATTTTGAACAGAGCATTCTTCTACGTTCGTACTTATGCGATCATACTCGAATACATTAAGTTTTCACGTAATTACGGATTGACTAATTATTGGATTCTGTCCTACTATCACCTGGAGGCGCTTTAAGGATCGTTTAATTGTGCGTTTCGTCGAAAACGGTCGTATCATAGGGGGCGAGAAGTATAGCATCTGTACGCGAAAAGTATAAACAAGTTATTTTAGTTTGTTCAGATTGCAAGGCGATTATTGCCAGTTTTTAAGTCGGAAGGTGATGCTAATTGTCCAAATTCCATAACAGAAATTATATCAGATAAACGACATCGAGTAACTGAACACCTAACGTAAAGCGATGCGGCGGCGAAGCGCGTAGATACAATCTTCGTATTCGGAAGGTTCGCGGATCGATTCTTTCCTCATGCATTTTTCTTTTCAATCAAGAATGTATAATTATTGTAACTAATTAAGTAAATTGACCTCCGTGAAGTTAGCCGATGATTTTAATGAATCTGATTCTAAATTATCGGAATCGATTGGTGGTCGATTGGTGGTCATTGGTGGCCTAATTAGAGCATTTGGTGGTGAACCGTTTATTTTTAATTAATCAAAATTGGCCGGTGAAGTTAGCCGAATTTTTTTTTTTTTCACGTATTTAATTTTTTTGATGCCCAATTGATGTATAATCGTTTGGTGGTCAAGAATATCATAATTAGAACATTTGGTGGTCGCTAGTTATCGAGAAAAATTAAAAAAACTAATTTCCATTCGACAGAACCGGAAGCAAGGATATGGACAAATGTTTATGGCCGGTAAAACACATAATTCTAGACCGATTTTGCTTTGGGAGGTCTTAGTCGATTCAGAAACGTTCCCTGATCATTGGTAGCCTTATCTTAACATTTGGTGGTTATTAATTAGCATATTAGATGTCATTAAACGTACCCGAGCATTACAAAAGAGCATCGAACGCTGTGATTGGCTGACAGATGAGTACCGCGGTAATACGAACGGTGTTTCATAAAACGCATAATTCTTAACCGACAACGCTCCACAGGGTCGTTATCAAAGCAGAACGGCTTAATAACTATTGTTAGTCATTAATTAGATTATGAGATACCCATAATCTTCTTTCTGCTGCGTTACGACGAGTAACGACGAGTAGATGAGTCCTTAGTATACGAATATTTTATGAATGCCATACAGTACTCCGTTTCGGAGTAACTTCAACTCGCGTCGTGTACTAGATTGCTCACTTTGGTTTAAAGAACCTAATAAGCATAGCTGATCGTTTTTTACGAATCGACGAACACAGTATCCACGTAGATGTACGAAAACTTCCAACGATATTGAATATAACGGTCATTATTCTTCATCGAAGCACGAGGCATAGTAGAGGCAAAACGGAAGCAGCAGAAGTCTCTCGTGAGCTATATATGTATATAGAAGGGGATACTCAACGTGAATGCCCCTGTGCCCATTCTCAGCCAATCCGAGCTTTCGTTGCTGATGTGAATGTGCGAATATGATTTATGCAATCGTTTACATTAAATAATTACCACCAAATGCTCTGATCACTCCACCAATGATTATTGGATGTTTCTACGTTGATTAAGACCTTGTGGCTTAAAATCGGTCTAAAATGGTCCGTTTCATGTGTGTTAATACCGCTGTATCCATTCCCAGCCAATCCCAGACTCCGTCCCTGATCGTAATGGACGAGTATACGATTAGGGACAGCTGAGACGCTAATTAATGACCACCAAATGTTGTAATTGAACTACCAATGATCTGCAGACATTGTCGCTTCGATTACGACCTCGTTGAACGAAATCGGTTAAGAAATATGAGTTTTATTTTTAAAAACACGTAAGTCAATGGACGTATGAGCATATATCTCGGTCAATCCCAGCGTTCTCTGTTCGTCGTAGAGTAATGAATGACCACCAAATGTTGTAATTAGACTACCAATGATCTGCAGACATTGACGCTTCGATTTAGACCTCGTTGAACGAAATCGGTTTAGAAATGTGAGTTTTATCCAAGAGAATATATGTTAATAGACCTGCGTGCGTATACATTGACCGATCCCAAAGTTCAACTACTCGTCGTTACTCGTCGTAACGCAGCAGAAATAAGATTATGGATATCTCATAATCTAATTAATGACTAACAATAGTTATTAAACCGTCCTGCTTCGATAACGACCCTGTGGAGCGTTGTCGGTTAAGAATTATGCGTTTTATGAAACACCGTTCGTATTACCGCGGCACTCATCTGTCAGCCAATCACAGCGTTCGATGCACTTTTGTAATGCTCGGGTACGTTTAAGGACATCTAATATGCTAATTAATAACCACCAAATGTTAAGATAAAGCTACCAATGATCGGGCAACGTTTCTGCATCGATTAAGACCTCCCCAAGCAAAATCGGTCTAGAATTATGTGTTTTACCGGCCATAAACATTTGTCCATATCCTTGCTTCCGGTTCTGTCGAATGGAAATTAGTTTTTTAATTTTTTCTCGAGAACTAGTGACCACCAAATGTTCTAATTATGATATTCTTGACCACCAAACGATTATACATCGATTGGGCATCAAAAAAATTAAATTCGTGAAAAAAAAAAAAAAAATCTGCTAACTTCACCGGCCAATTTTGATTAATTAATTAAAAATAAACGGTTTACCACCAAATGCTCTAATTAGGCCACCAATGACCACCAATCGACCACCAATCGACCACCAATCGATTCCGATAATTTAGAATCAGATTCATTAAAACCATCGGCTAACTTCACGGAGGTAGTAAATTGTGGGTCGATTAAAGCATGAACTGAAAACTGAAAAATAAAAGGTGGACATTCCGACACTTTAAAACGGTATTTCCTCTAATTAAAAAAAAATAAATGCTTACATAAAGATTTGATCCGTCAACCTTACGGTCACGAACGCCCTTACTCAACGCGTTTCGCTATCGAGTCACTTTGGAATCGTTAATCAGTAATTCAATATCGTTTACCTGTACCAAAATGTTGTTTAACAATTGTAAGTATATAAATTACTTGCCGCTAGCTATGAAACGAAATAAAAATAAAAGAATATTTCGATACTTTAAAACGGTATTTGCTCTGATTAAAAAAAAAAATTCTTGCATAAAGATTTGATCCGTGAACTTCACGGACACGAACGCCCTTACTTAACGCGCTTCGCTATCGAGTTACTTTGCAATCTCTAATCAGAAATTGAATATCGTTTATCGACCAAGCGCTAACTTCACCGTGGAACTCAACGATCGGAGCGACGCTTGTAGTGACAACTGGAACTAAAACGTAGGCCCGTTTTGTAGACCAAAATTCTAGACCTCGCGCCATAAGCGTTCGGTCTCCTTTACTCTAGTCTCCATGATCGGACCAATGTGCGCCGAACTAAAAACAGCTGATCATCTTGTTTTGCACTCAGCGGCCGCTCGAGCACTAGCGTCGGAGATACGCCTGAGGCCTATATTCATGCTCTTTACCAGCTCTGAGCCGGTGCGAAAAGCAAACAGTCTTTGCAATCGTAGTATACACTATTCGTGGATTTGGTTTGTGTAATCGACATTTCGACGGTTTTTAAAGGTTCAAGAATAATCAAAGAATGGGTGTCCGGTCTGATTTAACACACCTGAGTTCCAGAAACGTTTATATCTTACCTCAAAGGACCTGTTGACATTTCGAGCGGCCATATTGGTTTTCAGAGGTTCAGTAATATACAATTTCTTACATTTCTTGTATGTTTCGAACAGTAATCCGACCGGACACCCAAGCATAAATGTTTTTATTACATCCCTGCAAAATTTGACGTATATTTGTAACATATTTTCGATGAATAGTGTATACTACGAAATCGCCTATTTTTACGGACCAAAGTCGGTAAAAAAAATCTACTCCAGCATCCCCTTAATGTCATAGCGAATAGGAAAACCACGTTTGACCTAACAGAGATCCTCCTAAGATTCAGAACAAAAAATAACAACGATTTCGTTTCAGCAACGAAAATTCAACAACGAAATCGTTGTTAATTTTTTTCTGCACCTTAAAAGGATCTCTGTTAGGTCAACCACGGTTTTCCTATTTGCGACGACATTAAAGAAGATACTGAAATTATTTGACTCTAATCAATCGTGCGGAGAACTTCCCATGCATCAAATACCAATGTGGGTAAATTATTTTGATCGTTTCGGAGCGATTACGGTTTCGGAGCTATCATGGAGTAAAAAAAGAATCGTAATTTCCCATCCGGACCAATTTTGGACTGCCAAAAGTTTTCCGCACAATAGATTCGCGCGAAATAATTTGAGTAACTTCCCTGATAATGTAGGAGAAACAAAAAATATATATCACCTAACAGAGATGCTCCACGGAGTCGGAAAAAATCGTAACTCCTAATTCAGACCGATTTTCGGCTATCAAAAGTTTTCCGCACCGTCGATTCGCGTAAAATAATTTGAGTAACTTCCCTGATAATGTAGGAGAAACAAAAAATATATATCACCTAACAGAGATGCTCCACAAAGCCAGGAAAAAATCAAAACGGACGATTAATACAGTTTTTGGTGCATGGGAAGTTTTCCGCACGATCGATTAGAGTCAAATAATTTCAGTATCTTCTTTAATGTCGTAGCAAATAGAAAAACCATGGTTGACCTAACAGAGATCTTTCTAACATGCAGAAAAAAAATGAACAACGATTTCGTTGCAGCAACGTCGCTAACTTCCATGCCATGGATAAACTCGGATTTTGCATTGCACTCGCAAAGAAAAATATGGTTCGATACACGAGGCCAAAGGATCGTTCTGTACACTGCTCGTGTGAAAACAGCTCGAAGCCGAACAAAACGCTCCTTTAGCCTCTTGTATCGAAATATACTATTTCGATCTAGCTAATCATGATTTTTCTGCGTTTTTTTTTAATTCTCACCGGCCTGTTCATTGTTTTTATCGTGTGCACTACGAAATACTCCCGGACTGATAAAAAGAAATTTCTTATTAATATGCGAGTATGGGGCTACTGAATAGCGATTATAACGAATTGGCCAGCTCGGGAATGTTGGAGGGTCTCGTGATGGGGATGACAGAACGCGTAAATCGCGATCGCCCATTTTCCTGCTCATTGAGGAAACTATCTTTGAAATATAATTAAGTATTTTTGTGGTGATAATTGACGAAAATGTGATTTTAAGTAAAAGCAATTGATGATTTTAAAGAAGAAAAAAACAGAAAAAAACAATGTTTGCAGTACGTCTCGATACACGCAGCTTACCTATACGATTCGGTAATGTTATACGCCGCCGCGCTGGATCAATTACTGCGCGAGCAGCCGGACCAACCACTCGAGGACATAGTGAGCAACGGGACCCTAATAATCGAGACAATAATACGCAAACATGTCTATCAGAGTGAGTTTATGAAATGCTATCCAGTGGCGTAGCTGTCAGTTTCGTTTTTCCGATTACCGATGTCACTCGAATACCCAAACTCCTACTTTTTTTATAGGCGTAAGTGGGGCTACGATAAAGATCGATAATTTTGGCGATTCCGAGGGTAATTTCTCCGTACTCGCGCTAAAAAAAGATCGCTTTCGAATGAACAACTTCTCGTGTGATTTCCAAATGAAGCCAGTGGGACAGTTTCAGCAGGGTGAAACACTAGTGAGTGAGTTATTTACGACATTTGCGTGAATTATCTATATTTCTTATATATTTTATTGTCCATTTTCATAATAATACAGATTTCTTTTTAAGATATATCATTGAGATGGTGACAAAAAATGAGCTTTACTTTTTGATTGAGCCGTTTATTAATTTTTTTTGCTTCACAAAAATACTAGGTTTACAGAATAGTGCAGCCAGCGTTGGAAAACAATGTTTTCACCACGGCTCTGTCAATTCGGAATATTGCAAAAGACGTGTGATTTATTCAATCAAAGCATAAAGCGTACTTTTTACCATCCACATGTAGCACACATATACATCTCCATTGAAAAATTTCATTGGATTAAAATTTAAATGCTAAAAAGTGATTGTTAAAATATCGCGTATTTTGGATGTTTTTCGTAGAAAACTTCCGTAGAAAGAATTAAAGGAAAGAAAATTCCAAATCGACGAGCAAACAGTTGGATAAACAAACTTTTTGTAACTAATTTAAGCCATAACATTTTCCAGAATTACTATTATTATACAGATTGAATTTTCATAGTGTTTCAACGATAACGTTGAGATCCTTTGAAATATTTTGCTTTGTCAGTGAAAAATAGTGAATGAAAGTTATGTTCGGAAATGTATGGCGTAAAGCATTGTGAATGAGAGAAAAATAGTACGACTATTTTTCTCTTATTCAGTGCGAGCATCTGGAAAATGTAATGGAGATGACGTATCGTGTTCAAGTCGAAGAGGATATCGTTGAATTTTCACAGGTTTACAGACCATCGGAGTCGATGGATTGGCCAGGTAAAAATAAGCCCGAAGCCGAGCCAGGCTGCGGTTTCTTGAACGAACACTGTCCCAAGGATGACACGCATCTTCGAAGTATCGTCGCAGCTGCGGTACTCGCAGTTTTACTTTTCTGTGCTGCGGTTATTACAATGAGCATATATAGAAGGTGGAAAATCGAACAAGAAATCGAGGGTTTACTTTGGAAAATAGATCCGAGCGAGATACACGGATATCCGCATCTCGACAATCTCATGTCGTCACCTAGTAAGGTTCGTGCTAGTCATTATTTCCGATATATATCTCTGTATATTATAAAAAGATCTCGCCATCGCCGCCGCTGCCGCCGTGTCAAGAATCAAAATTTTGGAATTATTGAAAATTTTGAAAATATTGAAAATTTTGAAAATATTGAAAATTTTGAAAATATTGAAAATTTTGAAAATATTGAAAATGTTGAAAATTTTGAAAATATTGAAAATTTTGAAAATATTGAAAATTTTGAAAATATTGAAAATTTTGAGAATTTCGAAAATTTTGGAGATTTTGGAATTTTTGGATATTTTAGAAATTTTGAAAAATTTGGAAATTTTGGAACCTAAAGAACCTAAAGAACCTCCAGAGTGGCTAAGCCCACGGAGCAGCTAACTCCACGATCAGATGAAAAAACAAAGAGCAATCGGGAAGTTAAACATAAAACGATCGGGAGGGGACACAAAGGACGATCAGGACGAAAAACAGAAGACGATCGGGACGAAAATCAGATGACGATCTGAAGGGGAAACAAAGGATGATCTGGAGGGACTAACTCCACGGAGTGGTTAAGGGAATGCTGGAGTAGATTTTGATACCGACTTTGTTCGGTAAGTTTCCCGATTAGGACACAGGTGGCGCTGAGAAGTCTGCTTACTTTTGGTAAAAGACGATTCGGTGGAAGGTTCCCGAAGAGTGAACATCGGAGAATATTGCAAAAGACAAATATTGCATCTACTCTCTAAATTGCTTATTGAGGTTCTGTTAAAATTACCAAATTCGGTTAGTTAGTGAGTTAATATAACAATATCTTAAGAAATATACTGGAGAAACGTTGGAGGACACACCTCTAACCTCAAAGGCAGTGGCGGGTAATACCGCCACTGTCTTATGACTATGGTCTTACGCCACTGTCCATAGTCGTTTCGAGAAGGATCGTAGAGAAACTAATGAGAAGGATGATACTGAAGTTGGTCCGGTTCCAATTAGAAAGGACGAAGAGGGTGTTTCAATGAAAATAGATCACAATAATAAGCCAAGTGAAGGTGATCCTAGGAAAAGGAAAAATCAAGAGGTGTCTAACAGCGATATAGATGACCAAGAGCTTCTTTCTTCCGAGTTATTTAAAAGTTTAGTTGAAGAAGCAAGGATGTCAAAAGGAAAGAGTAAAGGAAAGGGAAAAAGGAAAAAAACGGGGGAAAATGTTGAAGTAAATAGCAACGAATCTCAGACCAACGAGATGGAAGTTAGTGAAGCTAGTCAGGTTAGTGAAAATCATGAACCTGTCATTAATATTCAACAAAAAAAGATGAACAACCAAAGAAAAAGTTGAGTTTCGAAAAAACAGATAAAGGACCATATGTGGTTCATCTGAGAGATAGCAGAGTCAACAACTCAAAGTCAGGGACAAAGCAGATTGCTATATTGGATGTAAGCAGAGATCTTACCAGGACAAACATTAAGTTTGATCAAATTGCAATGTATACGAGGAAAGTCTGGGAGGTAACATTTAATTCTAGTGACGCAGCGAATTCGATGCTGTCAAATGAGTTGTTGAAACAAAAAGGCTATTCCACCACGGTTCCTTACTTTAGAATTTTTAGAAAGGGTGTTGTTAGGGGTATTCCATTGGACATAACAATGGATGAACTGAAAAAGGCACTGAACGAGTGCCGAGGCACTGAACGAGAACTTGAGGTCCGTCTCAAACGACGAACGATGGTAGATAATTCTCCAAAAAGAGTAGACACCCAATCAGTATGTATCGAAGTCAGAAACCGTATTCTTCCTGAGAAACTTAAATGTTGGAAGGTAATTTTGGAAGTGACACCATATGTTTCTCTGGTTCGACAATGTTATAGATGCGGAAAATTGGATCATATAAGTAAATTTTGCAAAGAAGAGGAGAAGTGTCTTGCTTGTGGTAAAGCAAAGCACACCATAGTAGGAACAAAATGTGAAGATGCTCCGGAATGTATTAACTGCAAAAGTAATCACAGAACTATGGATAAAAGCTGCCCAGCCTTCACAAAGTTAAAAGAAATTAATCGTGTAATGGCTTACCAAAATTTGCCGTTTGTATCAGCGAGAAGAGTAGTTGATCAAAAAGAAATCCCGTCTAAAGTGCCTACCTACAACCATGGCAATTTTCCTGAACTTGAGTCCTCGCGAAGGATTAGTGAGGAAAGTAAAAACTTGACGAGTGCTTTCAAGGGGAGAACCAAAATGGGATGGAACAGAATCGCAGCTAAGAAAAAACAAAACATTCCTTTCAGTAAAGGACAGGCCTCCAATTCGGGTGCAAGACCATATACAATGAAAATTCCCATAACAATTCGAAATCAAAGTGAAGACGAATGGAACAATAGAGTAGAGATGGCAGAGGACAACTTGGACGATTTATCGGCTCTTATTGAAGTTCTCACTTCGACCCCGGATGCGCATCTATTGCTGAAGAGAATTTGGAAAGCAGTGGAACTGCATTTCAACCTCGGACGTAGATACACAGAAACAAACACCGACTCAGCTCAAGGTTCTTCAGTGGAATTGTAAAAGCATTAAAAATCGTATACACGAGTTAGAGCGGAACGCAGCGGACGTCGATATGATCGTATTATCGGAAACTTGGCTTAAGCCAATTAATCCTCTCTTCATAAAAGGTTTTGATACAATTAAACATGATAGGTTATTACAAACAGGTGGGGGAGTGGTTATTTTGGTTAATAGTAAATTAAAATACTCAATTGTTCATGATTTATACGATTGCAACTATAATATTGAATTGTGTGCGATAGATATATTTATCAGATGGAAAATTGTTGATAGCTTCGTGTTATAGGCCACCAAGCAATAATATTAGTAAAACATTGTGGAATTCGTTTTTTGCTCAATTTAAAAGTAAATGTTTAATTATCGGAGACTTTAACGCACACCATCTAATATGGGGGGGGGGGGGGGGGGGTTAAAGAAATTCTTATGTACAGGTTTATATGAAGATTTCATTATGTTTAGGAAAATTGTAGCTGTAACTAAGAAAAGACTTAAAGCTATTAAAAAACAGAAATTTCGTGAATTTTGTGAGAATATGACTAAATTTACAAACCCAACTTATATTCGGCGTAAAATTAAATGTTTTAAAAATAGATTTAATTGGGTAGAAAACGGAAATGAATTGAATAATGAAAAAATATTAAATATTAAGAATTCTATCGAGGCATTATGTCCAAAATGGACACAAATACCAACGCCAAGTTTTGATAACCCCGATCAAGATCCATTTTTGGACTTACCCTTCACTGAAGAAGAGTTTGAATTCTCTTTGCATAACCTGAGAACGGATTCTAGTCCAGGCATTGACGGAATTGATTATGTTGTTATTAAGGCTCTTCCAAAGAGCGCAAAGGATCTCTTACTAGAAATTTATAATGAACTGTTTCAGTCCGGTGCATTTCCTTCTGAATGGCGTGAATATTCTATTTTTTTCATTCCAAAAAATGATAGCAATAAATTTCGACCTATCTCCTTGGCGTCATGCTTGTGTAAAGTTATGGAACGTATGATCAGTTTTAGACTGAGTTGGTGGCTAGAATATAACCAGAAATTCCCCTCAACACAATATGGTTTTCGGAGAGGTAAATCTTGTATAGATAACTTAACGTTAATTACGATGGAAGCTAATAAAGTTTTGGATTGTGGTCAAACCATGGTAGCTTGTTTCATGGAATAAAGAGTGCATATGACAATGTACTTTGTGATATTCTTATTACAAGACTGACAATTTTGGGTATATCTAGGGATATAGTATCGTTTATATATAATTTGGTATCAGCTAGAGAACTACTTTTTCGTTTTGGTGAGAGAGATGAGGTTCATTGGACTTATAAAGGATTACTACAAGGAAGTGTGTTGAGCCCCATTCTTTATACTATATACATGTTATCTATGGAAGAGGTTGTTGAACAAGGATGTGGAATTGTACAGTTCGCAGATGATGTAGCCATTTATTCTAAGCTTTTTCCGACTGAACAAGCATTACGCAGTGGGCAGGATTCCATAGTGAACATAGGTAAATTTTTAGACGAAAGTGGATTGGAATTAGCACCAGAGAAATGTAAGCTAATGGTTTTTGGGGATAGAAGGAATATTGTTAAAGACTACACATTGAAGATAGGTAATATTACTATAGATTCTTCTAAAACTGTAAAATTCTTAGGTATCATTCTAGAATCGTCCTTAAATTGGGGTCCACAAATAAATAGTCTAAAACAAAAGTGTCACAACCCATTGAAAATACTAAGTTGTCTTAGATGTACCTGGTGGGGTGCAGACCCTAGTCTTCTAATAAGATTGTATAAAGCTTTAATAAGAGCTAGGTTAGAGTATGCTGCATTCTTATTTTCTTCATTAACGAAAACACAAGCATTATCTATGAATAGAATTCAATATAAAGCATTGAGATTGGCTTTGGGGTACAGGGGTTCGACGCCAACTAATGTAATATTGGCAGAGGCCAAAGAACCTCCATTGTCACTCCGTTTTCAATTTTTGTGCAGAAATTACATTGGCAGAGTTTTAAGTTATAATAATCATAAGTTGATACCTGTGATGGAATCTATCCTAGATATAAGAAATGACCCTACTAGAATATTTCGGAGAGAATTATCGACTATGGCTTCATGTTATCGCGATTTCGAGCCATATCAACACCTTATAGCCAAATGTGATATACCAATGTGCTTTAATACTAAGTACTTTAATTTATTCTTGAAACCTAAAATCTCTTTTGAAGAAGGGAGGAACATTCAGTCTTCCTTGGATTGCAACATGGAGTTTAAGAGTTTGTTTCAAAATCAGTTATGGAAAGTACAATTTTATACTGATGGTTCAAAAATGGGGGATGATAAGTATTTTATTTTATTTTTTTTACTTTCTTTGTAAACGGGGCAAGCCCCTTGATAACTACGGCGCGATGGATATTCAGGACCTACAGTTTTAGGTGGGTTCCGAACCACCGGGGATTACAGAAAAAAGCACATAGAAAAATTCCATTGGTGCCCGGCCGGGAATCGAACCCGGGCCCCCTGCTTGAGAGGCCGCGTCTCTATCCACTGCGCCACTGCCTTCCCCAAGTATGTCGGTTTCGCTACGGTTCAGGTTCCGGACATTATACCCTCGATATATAGATCTGCAAGATTTACTTCTATATTTAGTGCGGAAGCTATGGCAATAGTAGAAACGTTAAGAATTGTAGATACCGTACAAGCAGACCATTTTGCCATTTTTACAGACTCGAAAAGTGTTCTTCAGGCTATGGAATCTTTTCCTAAAAATTTGAGTAAAATATCTTATTTAGTTCTCCTTATTAAAGAATCAATTCGTTCATTAGAGGAAAAAGGAAAGGATACATCCTTTTTTTGGATTCCGGCCCATGTCGGTATTGAAATGAATGAAGTGGTAGACAAATAAGCTAAGAGAGCCATTATAGAGGGTAGGGATACTCATTTAGAAATACCCTGGTCAGATTTCAAAGAATGGTGGCAGAAAGATATGTGGAAAGAATTTGATCGGTGGTGCTTGGAGTCAGGTAATTTTAAAGGTAAATAATATTTCGAGAAGTGTTATACTACCAGTACCCATCCTTGGTTTGAAAATACGCGGATTAATAGAAGGGCAATCACTTCTATTAATAGGTTGAGATCGGGTCATAATTCGCTAGGATTAAGTTTGCGTAGATTTAATATCATTCCAAAATACGATGTTCAAAGACAAATTTTATTACAGGGTTTGTTAAAGAATAAGAACTATCCTCCCTTCTGTATTGAAACTTTTCTACATGGACTAAGTAAAAAAGATATTAATTTGTTATCTAAATTTATTAACTCTATCGATAAATATATTTAATTGTAAGGTCATGTGATCTACATTGTAAGTTAGGTTAAGGTTTTCTCTAGGCTAAATATGTTGAATTTTCTGTAATTTGACTGGTCTCAAACTGTATGGGAACTTTTATGTTCTCAAGGTTCCGTTCTTTTTATACCATCTGATGGTAACAATACATTTTTTTTTAATTGGTAAAAGACACCGAAAGCAAAATGGCCGCACACCATATGTCAACAGACCTTTGCTGTAAGATATAATTGTTTCTGGAAATTAGATGTGCAAAATCAGACCGGGCGTCAATTCTGTGATGATTTCAGAATATTTCAAAACCATCAGAATGTCGAGTACACAAGCCAAATCTATAAATAGTGTATACTACGTTCGCATTGCAAAGGATTGGACCTTTTCCAAAAGTAAACAGACTACGTCGGCGCCACTTGGGTCTAGTGGAGAAACTCACACTGATCAAACTGCGTGAACGTAGTTGACAAACTACATGCGCTTCTTTTGTGCTATCTCCAATCCAACAGTCTTAAAAAATGCAAAGAACCTCATAAAATCGGCGTCCACGCTCTTTTTTTTAATGTGATGTCTAGAAATGTTTATATAGGACAAATAGGTTGTGTTGACAGTTCGATCGGCCATATTGGTTTTCGGTGGGTTTACAAAATTACGATTTTCTTTATTTTTCAAGTGTTTTTTTCATCCAAAATTTGAGCGGACGCCGATGCGCCTATGTTGATATTCTAATCCTGTGCAATTTGAAACATATTTGTAATATATTAACAACGTAGTTTGTAAACTACGAAATCGAACCCTTTTACCGACCAAAGTCGGTAAAAAAATCTACTCCAGTATCCCCTTAGCTCCTCGATCAGGAGAGAAAACAAAAGGCAATCGGGAAGTAAAACAAAAGACGATCAGGAGGGAAACTAAAAGGCAATTGGGAAGTGAAACAAAATACGATCAGGAGGGGAAACAAAATTCGATCTGGTGGGGAAACAAAAGACGAACTGGAGGGAAAACAAAGAACGATATGGAAGGGAAACAAAATACAATCGTAAGGTAAAACAAAATACGATCGGTAGGAAAAACGGAAGACGGTATATATAAAGGGGAAACAAAGGATGATCTGGAGGGACTAACCACATGGAGTGGTTAACTCCACGATCAGGAGAAAAAACAAAAGGAAATCGGGACGTAAAACAAAAGACGATCAGGAGGAAAACCAAAAGGCAATTGGCAAGTGAAACAAAATATGATCAGGAGGGAAAACAAAAGGCAATTGGCACGTGAAACAAAATACAATCAGGAGGGAATACAAAAGACGATCTGGAGGGGAAACAAACGACGATATGGAATGGAAACAAAATACAATCGTAAGGTAAAACAAAAGACGTTCGGGAGGAAAAACAAAGGACGATTTTATTATAAATGGTGAGATACCTATGTATATAGGCGTATAGGGCATTGCATGACAAGTCTTTCTCTATGTATGCTCTACATGGCCCAAATTTTTCGAAGTCCCTCAACGGCCCCCGAAACCCAGATTTTTCGAAGTCCGAGGGAAGATGAATTTCGGACGAGTAGTATCATGTTGGTGATGGAATTGTGAAAAATAGATTTGAAATATTTAACCGAGGTTTTGCGGTTTGCAAAGTAACCGATTTTTCTTTGTAATGGTATCGTAAAGTAAAACTTTGATTAAAAATCTTCGGATATTAAAAATAAATGCACCGTATTATCTACTTCATAGTGGTATAGAAACGATAATATTTTGTAGTATGTATTTGAAGATTCTGAGTTCGGAAGGGGGGGGGGGGGGGGTGGCGCGCGAAGCGCGCAGGGGGGCGCGGCCCCCCTAGTGTATATATATATATCAATAAAATCCTAGTATATATACATTATATATATATATATATCTCTCTATATTATAAAAAGATCTCGCCGCCGCCGCCGCCGCCGCCGTGTCAAGAATCGAGGGACTTAGAAAAATTCGGGCTCAGGAATTGGCGGAAGGGGGTGGGGCTAAAGGCTTGGGGCTAGCCCCACCTCTTTCCGCCAAGCCCCGAGCCCGAATTATTCTAAGTCCTTTTCCAAAAACATAGGTCCCCCAAGGCTGCGGGCATCTGTGGGGGGGAGCACCTTTGGGGGGGGGGGGCACCCTTCGGGGGGTCACCCTTGGGTGGGGGCGATTGCGAGCGCGCGCAGCGCGCGAGCCACAATAAAATCCTAGTATATATATATGTAATGTATATATACTAGGATTTTATTGTGAAAAATAGATCCTAGTATATACTAGTATATAAAAATATATATACTAGGATTTTATTGTGGCTCGCACGGTGCTAGTGCTCGATCGGTAAACCCCCCTCCTGTCCCCCCCCCCCCTGAGGGCACACATAGAGGGGACTTGGAAAAATTCGAGCCGGGTGGCCATCGAATTTCTTCGAAAAATTCGACCTTGGGGAGCAACAAATGGTTTTCGGTCAATTTTTCCAAGTCCCTCGAATCTTGACACGGCGGCAAGGGCGGTGGCTGCAGCGGTGAAATCTTTTTGTAATAAAAAAAATATTCAAGGATATCTATAAGGTGAACCGGTGAGGTGGTCTAGTGGTCAGTGTACTGGCCTCTAGTCCAGAGCATCGGTAGGTCGCGGGTTCGATTCCCGGTGCATCGATTTTCGTCGAAAATATAAATACGGGCGCGATGAAGCTCCAGATGTATACATGAGACCCACACAGGTATTTGTACCTGTGGAGGTCACATGTATACAGCTGTAGTCCGTGTTTACGTTCTCAACGAAACGTGACGTAGCTCCGATGCCGAGAGGCGAACTCGAGACCGGCTATATCGACATAGGTTTTCCGCAGTTTCCCTATGCCCATAGCAGAAATGCTATGGCAAATGCGATATAGAGGGGGAAGTCGGATGCGGGCGCATGGGGGCCTGGTTACTGATCCGGACCAGACCCCCAGGCGGGACTGGCTACTGATCCGGGCCGACCTTGTATAGGCGTAATGCCTGCAGACGGGGGGAAATGCAAAAAAAAAAAAAAGAAAAAGAAAAAATATCTATAAGTTGATTCGATAACTTCGCAGTATCTTCCCGTTAATTGCAAAATCCACTCGGTAGATTCTTAATTCTATATTGACTGCAATGGAAAGCGTCAGCCGGCGGGGCAGTGTCAATTTTTTCTATGTGTCTTTGTGTGCACTTTCTTCGATGGTTTGGGAGCCAACGTAAAACAATATTGTTTTACGAACCAAACCACGCCCTAACGGTCGTTTCCACTATAGCGGTTTTGTGCAAAAAGTTCACTTAGAATTTTGACAAAACCACCACGTAAACCACCACTCTGAGATTTAAACGAATCTCGGAGTGGTGGTTTACGGGGTCGGTTTCGACATAATTTTGACAAAACCACCACGTAAACCACCATTCCGAGATTTAAATGAATCTCGGAGTGGTGGTTTACGTGGTGGTTTTGACAAAATTCTAAGTGAACTTTTTGTACAAAACCACTATGGTGATTTCGACGGTGGTTTGTTCGGTGACCGGATCTGCTAGGGCGGTAGATTCTGTATATGTTGAATAGCATGGTTCGCGGAAAACTCATGGGCAACACGCCCAACCTCCAGAAACGAACGTACGATCTTGTTTTGCTTCACTTATAAATTTTCAGTTACCCAGTCAAACACTTGTTCGACATTGGAAAAATTTTCAAGGCCAGTTAGTTATCGAATATACTAGAAATTTTAGACTGTCTACAACATTTTTCTCTCTGTTTCCAAATTTCAAATCAACTCAACTCAAATTTGGATCAACTTTAATTCATACATACAATTAATACTGCATGCTATTTTTAATTTTTCACAAAACTTCCTCAATGAGCAATCCTACAAAAGTGATCTCAACATGTATCCTTATAGAAGTGGCTTTATGTTAGCTAGACGACAAGACCCAAGCCTAATCGTGATATTCATAAGAATATGTTTAAGAAAGTTGTTCGTTTGCTTAGTTGCCAGATTATTTCAAGTCCTCCCATGAGACCCGCTCCAGGCTCAAATTATTCCAAGTCCAACTATAAATTAGAAAAGTCGCGAATTCGCGCAGAAAGCTTTTATAAGGATGTTAGAAAATATTTGGATGCTATGTCGGTAGGGGAGACCGGGGCAAAACCGGCCCCCACAATTTAGATGTAGGGCTGAGGCAAAATGAATTTTCAATACAAAATTAAGTTCTGGAAATAAGTTCAGATAGAAACGGCAAGAAAACGAGACATCAAACGCGAGTTAGTAACGAGGTAAAACGGGCCGCCCAATTCAGATGTAGGTACAGGGATGAATCCACCCTTCTGTGGATTCAGAGTACACCCCTTGAGAAAAAAATACAACGCGCATCCTCCGCAGATGCATCTACTACGGAAATTAAAGTAAACAATTATATATTGTAATTTTTTAAGATTGTTATGGAGGGGGGGGGGGGGCATTTTTATGGTTGACTTGCGGGGTGAGGCAGTGGGAAGACTAGGGGGCGCGCGGTGTGCGGTGCGGTTGGTGTGCGAGTGAGACAACTGCGTATTCAGTTCCCAAGCGAAGACGACCAAGACTTTTCATAAATTAATAATTAAATAACGGGGCTGTCGATCGTCTTCCAAAGGTGCCAAACGTTAAAGCGATTATCGTTTAAACTATACATAATTGTTTTATGTACGTCGTTGCATTTTGTTAGTTGTTATAACGTAAATACGGCGAAATCACCAGAACTCACTATAACAATAGAGCAATAGGTAGTAAAATTTGCTTTTTTTTCCTCCTAAACGGTGCTGTTGACCATTCTAAAATTTCACCAAACTATTTGCAAAGTGATAATGAAGATACGTGAAAATTTTCATGACAGTGGTAGAATCTTGACTTGGCCCCACAACAACCTTAGAAATCCTAGAGTTTTAAGGCGGCCCGTTCTGGCTCGCACAACTTTTTTTGTTTGCGGACGCGCTTTAAAACCGAGTGAAATTTCCTTTTCAGATTACCGGTAGTTGACCTATACTATTTGTAGCTATATCTGTCGTCTATTGTTGCTTAAGTGGCCCGTTTTTACCCGGTCTCCCCTATATGGATTAGCTCCAGGTGCTTGAAATATCTCATATTCGATTAAATGTTTCTTTCTCTTTGTCTACAGTTAAGTTTAGTTAGCGCAATTTCGTACGAGTCACGGTGCGGTGGCCAAGTTTTCGCACAGACGGGGCATTACCACGGCGTAGTTGTTCGTATAAAGGAGCTTAAATTCTCAAAGAAGAAAGACATATCTCGTGATGTTATGAAAGAGATGCGAATACTCCGTGAAATAAGACATGGAAATCTCAATTCATTCATCGGAGCTTGTGTCGAGCCCATGAGAATATTGTTAATTACCGATTATTGTGCCAAAGGAAGTCTTTACGTGAGTATCATTTTCTATTTAATATATTTTCAAAAATTCGGCGCGCAACACCGTTAACGCCCATCAAACGGCGGGTAACATACAGGTGTCCGAAAAGCGCTCTTCTTTTACGATGAAACTCTCCCTACGCAAAGTCTCTAGCACACTACGGCTCTGAAATCGTTATTAAATCGCAGACTCGGTGACGAAAGTTAGTGAGATCGCTAAACGAAGTTCTCCAATACGAATGCCTATTTGAGAGAAAAACGGAAATATTTTAATGTCTCTTCTTCGAAGCTCTCTACATCGAATGCTGACCATCCGCCAAAATCAGAATTGAAAAATCAGAATTGAGTGAAAATGTATTCGTTACTCTCCCTGAACCGATGCGACCCATTACCTTGCGACGTCGGTAATGGGTCGCATCGGTTCAGGGAGAGTAACGCTTGAATACATTTTCACTCAATTCTGATTTTTAGGGAGAGCTCGGCGGATGGTCAGCATTCGATGTAGAGAGCTTCGAAGAAGAGAGTATGGAACTTATATTCGTCGGCATTTATATTTTGTCGATGACAGACATTAAAATATTTCCGTTTTTTTCTCAAATAGGCATTCGTATTGGAGAACTTCGTTTAGCGATCTCACTAACTTTCGTCACCGAGTCTGCGATTTAATAACGATTTCAGAGCCGTAGTTTGCTAGAGACTTTGCATAGGGAGAGTTTCGTCGTAAGAGAAGAGCGCTTTTCGGACACCTGTATGTTACCCCAAACGGCAAATATTTCAAATACCCTTTTACAAGTTGCAAGTTGTTCGATATCCTTAATAGTAGTCCACACTGATACAAAAAATTTTAGCTACCTGGTTACATGTCATATAGCGATTATATAGATGTCATATAGAATTATCTATCAGTGAATACATATGAGCTAAGCTCGGATATGTTGATATTATTAGGTATTTTAGCTGCAGATATGCCCAGATTCCCATATTATACCGATCATCAATATATTGATAAATTCATCAAGAATTTATCAACGCAACATTACTCGACATTTAAAAAATATTTTTCTTTCTTTTTTTTCGTCGAGATAAAACTCCGCCACCAGTTGTCCTGGCGGCATTCTCTCGTTTTTATTGAGAGACAAGTTTTTTGACAAATTTTTAACCATTCGACTCATCGCTCTGTCTATAACCGTAAAAATTCGAAAAGTTTTTATTACATTCAATATTTACAACTAACCTCAACTTGATTAGCACTGCATTATGCTTGAGTACGTTGAAATTTTCATCATTTCTATAAACAAGTACACTGTCGATTCTCCATTTGTTGTTGTTGTTGTTGTTGTCGTTTTTTTTCAACATTTTTCTTTATCATATTCTTTTGTGGCCATTTCTTATACCCCATTTTTGTACTTTATATAGCATACTTTTTTCGGCATTGCACTTTGTCAAGCGACGTTCCACAGTAATAACTTTTTTCCATCACTATAATTCAAGATCAATGTTATTCGTATTGCCAATAACGGTTTACTTCTTCTTAAGAGTTTTTTCTTGTCACCAAGAATGTAAATTCTAATCCAATCAAACTTTTTCATTAGAATATATATATTATGCATATGTAATTCAAGAATTTGAAAAAATAAATTCTTTCTCAACAACGAGACTTACTTATTTCAGGACATCATCGAAAACGAGGATATAAAGTTAGACGATATGTTCATTGCGTCACTAATTCATGATCTCATTAAGGTAAGTACTGCAAATGAGGGTTACAATCTGGTTTCGCCACTGTTGTTTATAAAGTAACATTGGCAAAAATAATATAGACCGCTTGAGAAACTAAAATAATTCAACGATCGGCATTCTTAGCCATTGAAACTTGTAGTTATAAATTCATAACTCTCATCAACCAGTTTTTATAAATAATGCATCTCTGTTTTTTAATGTAATATTTTGGAACATGTCGATGTATAAATACCCAAAAATTGGAATATTTTTAAGCCTCCCCAATCTGGATTTGTCTCTAAAAAAGCCCATACATTTTAGGAAAGCTGAGAATGCAATGAAAGATTAAAATAATTATACCTTTTTTTAATCTCTAACTGGAAAAAAAAATAACAATATTATTGAGGAGATTTGGATATGAAGATTTTTTTTTTTACGAAAAGGATGCTGATCGGAATGTGGCTGCACCTAGCTTCTCGATAGTTTTCACTTTTTACAAAGCTACTTCTACAAGGAAGTATGTTGGCTCCTTCATACAGGAAGTTTTGTAAAAAGTCGGAAAATAATTACTAATCGGTGTGCAAGCTACTTTGCTACATTGCATTGTTGTTTTAAATAAATTTTGTTTTTCGTTTTTCGTGAATGTTTGAGTGCCGGTGAAGAGAAAGTTTAAAGAAAAATCTGGATGGCCGACTGGATGTATTTTGACTCTGATTTATTGGCTGAAGAAAAATGAATTAAAGTACTCGCAGGTTGTGGGTAAAGTAGGTTATTTAAAAAGTGAAATAATTCGTAAATATACTTGACATCTTCGACAAGTTTTAAAAGAATGTATAAACTCTTTTTGAGACACCTCGAAAATGGAGTGACTCGTTTTCTATCAAGTGCCTCGATATATAGAGAGAGAGAGATAAGAATGAAATATACTTATTATAGTGAAGCTGAGGAAAGAAATAAAGGTTTTACTTTTTTTGTTTATTAATATTAAGGGTATGTTGTACATTCACGAGTCGTCCGTGCTAGTCTGCCATGGTAATCTAAAGTCTTCCAATTGCGTGGTTACCTCTCGATGGGTACTTCAAGTCTCCGATTTTGGTCTTCACGACATGCGTCACTGCGCAGAGTCCGACAGCATCGGCGAGCATCAGTATTATCGAAGTAAGTCACTCACTCGCTTGATAGAGAAAAAAAATCTTCAATAATTATTCGTTCTTTTGCTCCGAATATCATTTACTTTTGCAGATATGTTTTGGAAAGCGCCGGAACTCTTGAGAAATTCAAACGCGCCGATAAAAGGAACTCAAGAAGGGGATGTATATTCATTCGCCATAATTCTGTTCGAGATGATCGGTCGTAAGGGACCGTACGGTGGAGTCAATTTGGAACCCAAAGGTAACCATCGCATTATTTTCCGAGAAACTTGGACTTATTATTCCGCTTGAGCTGAAAATTTCCCGATTTCTAGTATGGCTCGACATTAAAAACAACGTTAAAATCCAACCCGTACTTTTACCGTAGATTCAGCACACTCTCGTCTCGCAAGATTAATAGATTGCCGGTGATATTTGGTAGTTGATAAATGAACGGCATGTCATTGCAGAAATCATAGACAGAGTAAAGAGGTTTCCGGAGGATGGTGAGCCGCCTTTCAGACCGAACGCGGAAATACTTTCCGAGTCAGAGGCCGATTGCGCCGAGTATATCGTGAGCACGATAACCGACTGTTGGGCCGAGATTCCGGAGCTCCGGCCAGACTTCAAAATGATCAGGACCAGACTGAAAAAAATGAAGGCCGGTCGTCATCGTAATATAATGGACCAAATGATGGATATGATGGAAAAGTATGCCAATAACCTTGAGGATCTAGTCAGTGAGCGTACACGCCTTCTCTTCGAGGAAAAGCAAAAAACAGAGGACTTGCTGCATAGAATGTTACCGGAGTGAGTATTTTTAATATAAAACACCACCCTCTTTTATGTGACGAGCGTCACATCATTTTTCATTCATATCCTGTAACAGGCATTTTACGTCTTTTGTGAATGTACGTTGAAAATTTGCATTTTTGCGCGAGGAAATCAGACTAAAGTCAATCAATGAAAAATTATTGTGTCGTTAAGGTTTTCTAGATTAAACAATCGGGAGGAATTTGGGATTTGGAAAAATCCCGAAGTTTTAAAAAGTATATGTGTATATTATATTGAGATTCAAACAATTATCTTGATTTCTGCAGACCTGTTGCCAACTGTTTAACAAATGGAATTGGCGTAGAACCTGAGGCCTTCGATCTAGTGACGATATACTTCAGTGACATAGTCGGCTTCACCGCAATGTCCGCGGAGAGCACTCCGTTTCAGGTAAAACTTTTTTCCAAATAAAAAAAAACAATTCTTACCGAGAATTTATATTACGAATTCTTTGTTTTTTTCGTACAAAGGTGGTGAACTTCCTCAACGATCTTTACACACTGTTCGATCGAATAATTAAAGGTTACGATGTGTACAAAGTGGAGACGATCGGGGACGCTTATATGGTGGTGAGTGGATTTTTGATCAAGTTGATCGAATTTTCTTTGATACAGGAAAAACCGGGATTTATTTTTCACATACATGCTTGTTTTTATGCAAAAATACAAAAATCGGTGTAGTCTTACAATCGTGGTAGTCGGTGTGTCTGATATATGATAAATTGGCAATCATTAAAATCATTATGAAAACATTGTTTAGGTCTCGGGACTTCCGATTAAGAATGGTAACAGACATGCCGGAGAGATAGCATCGATGTCTCTCGAACTTCTGAATGCGGTCAAACTACATACAATTGCACACAGACCCCAGGAAACATTAAAATTACGAATTGGAATTCATACAGGTAAATATTGATACCCAAAGGTCCGTAAAATATTAATTGCAATGTACTTGTTGGAGTATTTGGAAATAGTAGTTTCAAGTATTTCAAAGAAAACAAAAACTTTCAAAGTGGTACGACGACGACGACGACGACGACGTCGACGACGATGATGATGCAATGACAGTTATCAGAATGAATGTTGACACGACAAAAATGTGCCGATAATGAAATTATAATTAACATAATTGATTGGGACGTTTGTAGAAGTTTTGCATATCGTGTAAAGACGATGGCGTGTAACCATTTTTCGTGTATTTAAAAATGTAAAACAGGTCCCGTAGTTGCCGGTGTTGTCGGATTGACAATGCCACGATACTGTCTTTTCGGAGACACGGTCAACACAGCTTCGAGGATGGAGTCTAACGGTGAGCCCTTACGAATACACATTAGCGGTCAGTGCAAAGATGCATTGGACAAAGTCGGTGGATATATTGTCGAGGAACGAGGATTGGTGCACATGAAGGGCAAGGGCGATGTCAAAACTTATTGGCTTGTTGGAGCGAACGAAAGGGCCATTCAGAAGCGGGAGGTGAGTTTGATAAAAACAACAACAACAATCAAATAACCGTTAATGTATTTGTAAATTGAAGATGTACGAACTCTCATTTGGAGTATTCTTTGAGACCGTGTGTTTGTTTTGTTTTTTTGTATTTTTTTTTTTTGTTTTTTTGTTTTTTTGTTTTTTTTTTTTCTTTTCTGTAATAAATCGGTCGGTTTAAAATCCTGAAAGCTCTTTTCGGCGTGAGAATATGAAAGCTATTTACGTAGAGCAATAGAGTTTGAGACGTTTTGGAGAATTTACAAATAAGCGACGAAAGAAGCGAAAGAGTCGAAAGGGAATAAAGGGAAAAATGATTTGTCAAATAGGTAGACGTCGGTGATCTTCCGCCACTTTTCTGTCGACCCCGAAGAAGTCCGAAGTTGAATGCCGATTCACGGCAAGCCTCGCTGTTGGCGGGTCTGGGAACGGGTAGCAGAAGACAGTCGAGCGTGCCGAAAGCAACAGCGGAAGACTCGAGTTCTCAGTGCGGTGGATCGAGTCCCGTTCAGCGATCGCTTCGTCTCTCGAAGCTCGAGAGAGGAGTACCACTGTACCTCATGGACAGCGTGTCGAAAACGACCCTCGAGAAGGTGACCGTTCCCGAGGTCCCCGAAGATCGTGCGGCGAACATAAAGCTCGCGCTTGATGATCTTTTCCTTGATACACGAGGAAAATACCGAAAGCACGCTCGAGTTCTCTCGACAATCGCCTCGTCATCGACGACAAGCGACTATCCCTCTCAATCGATAATCCGTGAGTCCCGATCACTCGATCCGTTTCCCGCCCTTGATATTTCCACTAGCAAGAAATTTCAATCTCAGCTCCGATGGAAGGAGCTCAGAAAGAGTTTTCGATCATTGGAAAATTGCGATAAATGCGGCGCGTTGAGTGACTCCAAGGAAAATCTAACGGGCAAGGTGTTAAACAATAATTATCCGAATGGCAACGTGATAATTGCATCGCGGGTCGACGATAATTCGATAAACGAAGCTGAAACTCCGTTGCTGGAAGAGGAAAACGTTTGCGCGGGTGAAACTATCGCCATTAAAAGATGGAGATCCCTCGACCAAGTTGTGCCAACTCCGAGCGTTGATAACGTTCCTGATAAAAAATCGTCGGCCCGGAACTCCATCAGAAGCTGGCTCGTTAATTTGTTCAATGGCAATGGATTGCGCAACAGCGATGTCTCACTAAGGCGCGGCGTTATTGCCGGTTATGACATACAATCCGAACGGGAAAGTATCGTTTAATCTTCCTTCGCCTTTTTTTCCTTTCTTCCTTCCTTTGTTCTTTCTTTCTTTTAACAATATACTCTATTTCTCCGCTCTTGAAACAGCCATTTTACTATCGAAGCTGGCAGAAAGAGAGTGCTCGGATAATTTGCTTCACTTTTACCCCTAAAAACTGTACAAGTTGCATTTCCTCTTTTCCAATCTTGCGCAAAAATACCGGCAGCTTGTCCGAAGATCCGGAAAGTCATAAAACCTCTTAATCGTCATGGAATTGCGCGTCACCTGAAAATCATGAAATGTCGAAATCGATCGAAAAACCGTCAATTTTTGAATCGTTAGTCCCGAGATCATAATATATTAGCTAAATTTTCTTGAATTCTTTCAAGAGATATGAGTTTGCTTAAGATTTAGGACTCTTGATACGCAGAATATACTATGGTAGAGCCGTTTTTTTTTTAAACGCTTCATTTATCGCTAGAGATGCTCGTCAAATTTGTTGTTTCTCGCAGAAAAAGTAATTAACCCAAAGAGTCGAGCGACAAATAATTTTTTAGTACTACCACTCGAATTCGAAAAATTCGAAAAGTGCTGAAATAAGTTTTACAGAAGAAATTCGTTGATAAACATATCGCGTGTGACAAAACTAATACTTGTGTTGAATCTAAAGGGGTTGCATTGATTTTTTTTTTCTTTTTTCTTTTTTTTCAGTTTTTGTTTCAATTTTCGCACTGACCTTGAAATCATTCAATTTACTACACCTGTTCTTCGTCGGGAGTCATGTTCAATACGCTAGAACGTGTTAAGAACTTGACCACACATATTTTTATTTTTAAACAGAAATACATTTTACTTAATTCAGTGCGATAATGGGCACTTTGTGCATGAACCTCCCCTTTATCATACCTTGTGAAGTAAAATTTTGTACAATGCTCGTTGGTATTGGTTGGTCGGGTGTTGGCTCATGCTCACACTCGTCGGTAAAAGTTTTTCCGCACTTGTATCGTAATATATACTATTCCTGCATCGACTAAGGTCAACAAGACAAAATTTGACTGTAAGGTTAAAAAATAATAGAGATAATGTAAAGTTGTAAAATGTAAAATGGGATAAATGAACTGAAACTGATTATTCGACAACAGGGCGCTGTTGTCGAATAATCAGTTTTTTATCCCATCCCCAAGTGCGACGTCAGACAAGACACTCATAGCTATCTTAATAAAATGATCCGAAATGTTACTCACATAGCAGCATTAGTTCTTAATACATACATAAATTGATAGCTGTAATATGAAAACGTAAATCGATTAATATCTGCAAATATCCTATGGCATATTTTTTTCAGCCTATTTTTCTAAAGCGTAAATCGTAATATCAGTCCGTTTACGACGAGCAATAGTTAATTTTGTTTATTGGAAGATGCTTTATTGATTGACCATCTAGATATTTGATAGTATCAGTAGTGGAAAAGATAGAACCGTTTAATTATCCTATCCTAACCTGAATAATATCAGGTGAGGCATTCCATATGAAGCGGGCCACCCGCCTGATTTTCAATGTTCGTAGAGTGGGTTCATAATTTTTTTTCCAGAGTATTTAGATTTATACCCGAATACACATACTAGTTATTTCAGATTTTTGAACCCCACAGTTTTTCCACAATAAAATACGCTTTGGTAAAAATGGTCAAAAATATCGGTCAAATTTAAGTCAAAACACATCAAAAATTATATTTGGTCGATTTTCGATCAATTTTTAGCAACTCAATCGATCACCATCTAAAACGGATGTACTCTGTTTAATTAATTTAAGGTCTACTTATCGTTAGTCGACTGATATTCAACTTAGTGCATCTTCGACACAGTTTACGGTCGATTTTTAAGAACACGACCGATTGTCGGCTAAATCGGATGGGCTTCGTTCGGTTAATTTAAGGCCTACTTCTCATTTGGCGGCTCATATTCAACTTAATGCATCTTCGGGGCAGTTTACAGTCGACTTTAAAAAACTTGACGAATCATCGACTAATTTGGATGTACTCTGTTTAGTTCCTTTAAGGCCGACTTTTCGTAAGTCGACTGATATTTTGAACGTAGTGCATCTTCGGGACAGTTTTCGGTCAACTTTTCGAGAAATGACAATAAATCGACTCAAATGGTTATACTAGATTAAGTTGATTTTTGATCAAGCATTTTATAGTTGACCTTATTTCGACTAAGATTATTTAGAGAGTTCGGTTAAATATTGATCAATCTATTGAATGTTAACCGCATATCGACTCAAAGAGTTTCGCAGCCTAAGACGAATAGTGGACAACTATCTTGGAAGTTGATCGAGACGTACCAAAAAATGGGTCAACTGCAGTAAAATTTTCGGTCGACTTTTTGCACAAACTGACCGTCGATTTTCGCTCAACTTTCAGTCGGACAGGTCCGCCAGGGTATCCATGACACAACAAAATTGTTCCGGTATAAAATGTAGGGTTTCGCGTATACTTTTCGATAAAAACTTTTAAAAAATGGTCCTTCCAAACGAAAATAAATGACATGGCATTATTTTGCCAAAATAAAATGCCTTAAAACTTATCTAAGTTAATTTGGAAACATTTTTATGAAAAAATATACGCGAAATCCTACATTTTATACCGGAACAATTTTGTTGTATCATAGATAGTTTTAAATCGGCAGCGAAAGGAAAAAGTAAAATGAAAAAAGCGTTTTTTATTGTGGAAAAACTGTGGAGATGAAAAATCTGAAGGAACTCGTATGTGTTCGGGGAACTCTAAATACGCTGGGAAAAAATTATGAACCCACTCTACGAACATTGAAAATCAGGCGGGTGGCCCGCTTCATATGAAATGCCTCAGGTACACAAATGGTTGTAACTTTTTAACGACAAATACTATAAATAATTAGGTAGGTCATTCGATTAAGTTGTTTCGTAAATAAACGAAACAACTTAATCGAATGACTTCTTTAAAAACTGCATGAAACATCATGACATCGGGCGTCATTCCCTCTATGGAAAAACATGCCACACTGCATGTCGACACAAATGCGTTATGTAGCAGCACCGCAACTTGATGCATTAGTAACGGCACGACGTGCCTAATAAGACGAATGCAGGTGCTACGTGGCTTCATTCAGTTCCGACACGTTATGCCGCGGCGGACGTGTTGGAGGTGTATAAGGCACAGTACCGACATTCGTGTTGTTGGACGCGCCGTGGGGCCGTTACTATTCCATCAAGATGCGGTGCTGCTACATAACGGCATTTGTGCCGTCAACGCGTGTCGTTTCATGCCGTCATCGTGTCATCACCCTGCCGTAATATTTCTATCTGGGCCATTCGATTGTCTATTTGAATCACAGCGGTTAACTTATAAATTGACAACTAATTTTTCTAGTCGTCGTAAACCCGCGGAACGTCGAAAGCACCAGAAATTTTAAAAACGTGTTTGAAAATGTAGCATTAGTTGATAAGAGAATACGCTGATAAACGGCATACAAAAATTAATAACACGATTCATCGTACAGTTTTTAAGCTAATTACTTATGCATACAATTTTAACTTGTGTTCTCTGTTTTCCGGCTCGATTTTTTAAATACCGCATCTAAAAGATTATCTGGTCCCGGGAAATTAGCAATGAAAATTTTATTAAAAACACTTGTGTTTAGAGGGAAATGACCGGAAAGGACAGAGTATGAGTGTGAGTAATTCGTGTGGTCGGGCGAATTATCAACAAGAATAGATATATGGTGATGATAACCGGGAATTGAACCCGGCGTACTCAGGGGTTGAGTAAAAGCGCTAACCATTGGGCTAACCTTCACCTGTATTTCTCTCACATTAAAATAGTACTTTGCGATACTAGTGCGTAAAAGCGGACTTTCGGCGAAGGTTGGAAAGTGGCTGCACGAGTCGAACCGAGCGCTACAACGGCACGAGACGAAGCCGAGTGCTGTTTGTAGCGCGGGGGAAGACGAGTGCGGACACTTTACAACCGCCGTCGGGAGTCCGCTTTTACGTACAAGTATCGCATATTACTTTTTGTAACAAATGCACGAAGTGCCAGGTTATGTATGGCCGGCCGTGACACGAAGGAAAAGAACCGATGTGCGCATGCGCGCACAGTATTTTCGATACGGTTATCGTATTTTCGACACGGTTATCGTATTTTCGATACGGTTATCGTATTTTCGATACGGTTAGCGTATTTTCGATACGCCTTCTCGAAAAGCGCCATCTTCTGTCACAGCCGGCCCATACACAACCTGGTACTTTTCGTGCATGCGTTACAAAATCGTCTTTTTTATGTAGGTATACAATGCAGGATTGAGTTCTTAATGTGTCTTCTCCACGTATTAATGATGATTCGACATGTCTGATTGCTGTAAAATCGAAAGCAATATTGTATTTATTTGAACTTCGCTCAGGGTCTACCACTAACTAACTTGAGTCTTACTGTAAAACAGTTTCCATAAAATATTCAGACAACGATCACCACAAATTCGTGATAAAATATCGTTTCTTCATCGATTTCAAGGTTCTCAATGCGAAATTTGAATTTACTTATTGTCAGTAAAAAATAAATACAAACTGCGCGGTATCTTCGGTTTTCGCGTAAACATTAGTTTTGCCATTATCATCATATGTGGATTAACTAATTTTAACTGTAAATTCATTTATAATTTGGCAAAATAATACTTGTTAGAATTTTTCAAATTCCTGTGACAGTTGTGAAAAAAATATGTCGTCTCCTCATTTCGGTATAGACCTTTGTTAATTAATCGGTGACTATGAAGAAAAATTATTGGTGATGATTTTGACCGCTGTGTTCGGTGACGATGTAGAAAAATCTCTATAAGCGCGTTAACCGAAAACAAAACATTTCTTAAATCTCCCTGCTGCTATAGTTTCGATTTCAAAGCAAACGCACCATTACTATGTAAGACATTCTCTGTTAGTTCAGCCACGTTCCTTGGCCTTTCTATAGTATTTCTCATAACAAGCCAGATTTACTATTACATGCCAGTACCTGACGTGAATTTAAAATAATGTAGGTGTCATTTGTTTTCTAACTATTCAAATCTCAGAAGTGAAGATTCACCCAAGACAAGTACAACCCGACAAAAATGAACCTTTTTTCGTTTTTTTTTTTTTTTTCGAAAAGTTTTAACAGCAACTGAAACTTTGCATGGAAAACAATATATCAATACAATTCACAGAAAGTACTGTCTAGTAATAGTACGAGGATCCCGATTTTCAAACCTAAAAGCTCAAATCGAACTAGTCGCGGGTGATTTAAACAGCACTTTCGTTCAAACACATTTTCCTCATTAAATAAAAGAAATGTCGAGTGCTTAGCTCAACTCGGGATCCGAGAATGACAGAGAACGCCTCGTATATAGATGGATATATATATATATATATATATATATATATATATATATATATATATATATATATCCATCTATATACGAGGCGTTCTCTGTCATTTGAACAATATATATATATATATATATATATATTGTTCAAATCATACAATCTCGTAGTAGTGTGATTTCCGATCTCACCGAGACACGGTGAATTGACGAAAAAATTTGTACGGTAATTTTACGAAACATGTGATTTTTACGAGCTTTTATGTTCAATTAACGAGCAATTATCGTGATCGTATTGTACAACGCAAAATTTGTAAGAAAGAAAAAGAACAAAAAATAACAATAGGATATGGTATTTTAACGGTCAATTTACTGAAAATAAAAATACCAGTGTTTTCACATCTCTAGCCACAACACGTGACGAGGAAAAGCCTTTTTTCAGTCCGAGTGGACGAACCGGTGCCGGTCGTCAGCATCGCGAATTCGTATAAACCGTAAATAATGTAATGAAAATATCATTATTTTGTGCCTTAAAAAGGTTGATATGTAAAGAAATTTCGGATGCTCGCACTGTTAGACATTCTGTACAACGTAATTTATTTAGAGCCAACAATCTTTATTATTACCTTTATTTTATTTTTATCACAGTTGGTACGATTTGTCATAATTTTTGTTCTTTGTTTTTACACAGATCGAAATTATTTCACTGTATTCTATTGTGTTATTGAAGTTTTGACAAAAAGATTGTTGTCTTTACCAAAAGTATAAAAAAATATGCCATTAACAATTTCAGTTGTTTTGATTACAATAATGTTAATACATTATAAACAATATAATAGTAATCATGACGAAATTTTCATCACCGTACAGCAATCGTCCATCAATGTAAATTTTCTCTATGGAACTTGTTTATTGCGCAGATTAGAACTACTCATATTTAAGGATGCATCACACATACAATACTAAATAAAAGTTTGAGTTGATAACATTTTAATTACTGCGTCACAAGAGAAAGATCTGAAAAATAAACTCATTGATTTTAAATAATAATAATAATACTAATTCCAGAATATTGATGATAAAACAATTGAAAAAAAAAGTATTCCGGAAAGTCTTAAAAATGATTTACTTATTTTTCTTGTGACACGAACTTCTTTATTTTTGCAAATGCATATAATTTTTTTCGAGATCTACGCGAATACGATTTTGAAGTTCTTGTTTTTTGTGAATTTCTGTTTGGCTTCTGTATTACCATTTGTGCGGTAATTCAGAGTCTTTTCCCGTGTACAAAACTGAATCTGTTTACAATGACTTTTATGACAAGTGATGACAATACAATACGAAGGCTTGAACAACTCTTGCCGAAACATACTATTGGAATAGCGAAAAAGTCAATAAATGAAAGCTAATAAAAGAGCTTAAAAGTTCTTCATAAGCTCTCATTAGTGTTTTCGCAACTTGATTGACGAAGCAATTACGCCGATATTTGCGAGATATCATCCTATGAAATGTATATACTAGCAACGATATGGACGGTTTTCAAGCATAATTCTCGATGTGTGACAGTTTCTAGCCATTTGTGGTTACACCAGGTCCAACTAAAAACTGACCACTTTCCTTTCGTCAAGCACGCACTACGGAACTTTTTGTTTTCTTTTAATAGCACATGAGTATCAAACTCAATTATATCTTGAATAAATTGAAAATACAAAGTTGCAATTAAAAAGTACGAATTTCCAAAGCACACATTTTTCTCGAGCATGCTTGAATTTATTTTTTCACCTAATTTTTTAATGCAATCATATCTAAGAAAGTCCAACGTATGCTTTACGATTCTTTCGTTTGCGTCTAATGAATACTTTGAAAATGGATTTCAGACATTAGGAAATTCAATTTGTCATGATTTTCGAATAATCAGCGAATTTATTTAATAAGTTGACGAAATTTGTTCGAATAACCGGTTGTTAAGCAATGCTAAAAAGTACTGTTTTATCAATCACTACTTGTTATTATTATTGAAAATTCTTGATCTTCATCTTCAAAATCGTTGAGTTTCTTCCACGTTTTTCACTTACCGGGAAATATTGAAATTGTAATCTGGTCAGAATTTAAGTTGCGATTTATGTGAGACATTCCACGGTACTTTCATCCTTAACGCAATAGAAGGCGGAAAAAAGTAGGCGTAGACGTTAAATAAACACGCGTAGGTACAGTGTAAGAGGAGCATGTACAGCATAATAACAACAAGTCATAAGCATGATTTTATGTTGCCATTTTTATTTTTTATTTAGCTTAGCGTAAGTGCAATTTATGTATATGAAAGTTACCGAAAGTGTACATTTTTATTACTTAGATATTTTATAAATTGTATTAAATATAATTAACAAACAAGAATATGTACATAGACATATAGAAATATCGTCAGGTCTATTGAGTTCGATGCTAGTAACTGATTGACGAGGTGCGAGCTCACACACAACCGAAACAGTGCGTCGCGCTGCATGTGTGTGCTCCGAGGATTTTGATACCACGAGTGCATGTTACGGGTGATAACTGATAATGATATAGTACACAGGAGTTGGAATGCGTAGATACAAAGAAAACAAAACGAGGAACGTAGGAAAAGGGGACTCGAAACAAGTGGAAATATTTTTAACTAGAAAAATGTAAAAACACAAAAAACAAATGGACCCGAGACGTCGTTGAACAGCGAGAAACAGAGTCACGCAGGCTCTTTTCATTTTTTTTTCTTTTTTTTTTTCTGTCTTTCTTCGCAGAGCGTGTGTAATAAATATGAACTATGTATGTTTTAATCTATAAAACTTGTTCACTGAGGGAAAGCAAATTATCTGTATGGCTGTGAAAAGTGAACTAGATCGTACCTAAGGTGCTTAGTAATATATCACACAACGATGTCAAATGTATATAATAACTAATATAATATGCCAATGTAAAATTATGTAAATTTGAGCGATTATCATCTTCTGTAATAGATACATATCGTCAATGTACATGTATGTTTTTTCTCTTTTTTTCTCTTCTCGAATAATTGATACTCTTCTTGTAATAAAAGAAAAGGAAAAGCTATACCTAAATTTGAATTCCACCCTTACGTCGTATTAATAGGGAATAAACGGCAGTCAGTGAGCGATGTCGGTTCCCCAACGAGAAACTCAATTGCAACCTTCCAAATTTCTATTGGGCTTGTCCATCTCGTAATATATGCTGAACATAGCCATTAACTATTAAAGACAGTATTGATCGAATGCAAATTTTATCTCAACTAATCGACGTACCCTCATCCCTTTATGCAATCGACCTAAATAACTAGTTATTAGTCGGATATGAAGCATTATTTACCAAATGTAGCACCTTTTTTTCGTTAATCATTTGAATAATTTCCAAACTTACCCCCCATTTTATAATATCACAGGAGAGAAGGTTCGAAAATGTTTGAATATTTTTCAAATACAACCGTTTAGAATACCTATCACTTTTATCTTTCAACTGAGAGTGTCTCTAAGAAACTATTAATTAATCGAAGACTGCATAATTATCTTAAAATTTTCGTTTTTTTTCCTGTTCGTGTCAGGCCATACGTTTTGCGTCACTGGAAAGCCTGTTTTCAGCTTTAAAAATAAAATAATCTTTTATTCATCCGAAAAACACCGTTTTTTGTAATTAAAACAAACTTACAGAGAGTTCGCATACTGACTTTGCACAAAAATAACTCGGTATTCGATCAACAATGTAGTAACTGAAACAAAAACGACATATATATGAAGCATTTCAAGCCAACTGGATAAACCGTCTGAGCCATTATATTTTTAATTCAACTTACTTCTATTACATTGGGCTTGTACCACACCGAAAACGACCAAAAATAAAGTCCGAAATTTCGTTATGCTTTGCCCGTCGGGCTTTGTCAATGTTAAAAGTGCAAAAAAAATACAATTGAAAAATTTGAAAGGAAACCCATATCGTTTCTCAATTTTTTAAATTTGGATCGTTAAATGAAAAAATCAAAGTGGTACCATTCAACGTACCCTTCTTTCTTTTTTACTATTTGAATTTTAACAAAGACGATAATACATCGTTTTTCTAAGTGGTTTTAATCTCGGTAAATTGTTAGAAGAACGTTTTTTCTTTTTCCACAACTTATGAAGAGTCATCACCAGATGGGAACAAGATCCGAGAGATGGTGCTGCCACGAACTTGCCAGTCCGCAGATTCAAATAATCTATATACAATGTCACATGCGCAAGGTTGAGCGGAAAAAAAAGTCGAAGCAAATACTCGAATCGTTCCTCGAGTAAAGTAAAACCTCTCGATGTACCTGCGAAATCACTCTGTGTGGCTGGCCCCAAGTACTTGTATACATTATCCACAGTTCGTTTGTCTCTTTACAATTGCTTGCACGGTTTATTATTTAAATAGGATTTATCAATTAATATTGCGATGGAAGGGATCAACGGTGAAATTTTTGCGAGTGCAGCAAGTGCCGGTGCCGGTGTCGGTGCCGGTACCGGTCAACAACAAACTCAACCGGCCAAACGAAAGTTCTTTCAATGGGCGGTCAAGTGGTTTTATGCTAACATTTCCGAAGACGTGAGTAATATTCTAAGCTCTAAGTACACGAAGCAAGGTGCTGAGAATTTTATAAAATTTATTTATACAATTCATGCAAATTATGAGTAGTCATTTTTCTAGATTAGTAATGACAATAATTATTATTATACGCGCCGATTTATTATTATTTTTTTTTTCGAGTAAACACGGACTACAGCTGTATACATGTGACCCCCACAGGTTAGAAATACCTGTGTGGGTCTCATGTATACATCTGGAGCTTCATCGCGTCCGTATTTATATTTTCGACGAAAATCGACGGCACCGGGAATCGAACCCGCGACCTACCGATGCTCTGGACTAGAGGCCAGTACCCTAACCACTAGACCATCGCACCGGTCTCATCATTATTATTGTTGTTGTTGTCATTTGGTCAATTGATTTTTTGTTGTTATTATTTCGTTGGTTCAATTGAATTATATCAGCAGTAACCAGGCGCGAATCGAACGAATGTACTATTTTTAATAGAATCTTGTTCAAGTGTAAGGAAAAGCCGGATGCACCGACGCTCGCCTGTCTACTTCAATCAATTGGCTTTCAATTGCGAGAATTTGAGAAAATCGACATCTGCAACACGGAAAAGAACGAGTTGAAGAATGAGAGCATAAAGGTGACAATCGAGTGCGGAACTTCGGGTATGAGAGCGTTATTGGAAATGGATGATGTTAAATGTCAGTGTCCCAATTCCGAGGATGCTAAAGATGCTTCTTTTTGGAGTGTAAGTGGCACTGGACCTGCTGCTACGGACGTAAGATCATTTTATATTATATTTTACCTTTAAAACCCTATTTATGTTTACCGTCAAAAACTTTCTGCTTAATCAATAACATCGAAACGTGGATTGTCGGAGATTTTTTCATTATAACTATACGGCGTTATAGTTGCGAGTTCATCGTGATTACGAACTTGCTCGTCACCGTCTTAAAGTGCAGGGAAGGGCTCTGAGCCCGGGCTCTTTCCGGAACAGCCGTTCCAATGGTTGCAATAGTTGCTATGCGGTGACGTTTCATGTAGTTACTATGGGAATGGTTGTCGTAGCGACGTTGCGGGTTGCCATGGCAACGAAATAATATCACGCTTTTTGTTCCTGTAAAGGGCGGCGAAAGGGAGCGGGAAATAGCGAGATAATTGCGGGCGGGAAAATAGCTACAGGCGAGATAAGTATCATCAACGAGATAAGTGTTATAAAGAAAGTATCCAAGTAGACTTTTGCTACAACGCGCCACTTTCGCCACACTTTACGGGCATAAAAAGCGGCACCTGTCGTGAGTATGTTAGAAAAAAATGTTTCGAAAGATGCTTACGAATTCGTAAACAAAAACGTTCGTTTTTGTTTTTTTTTCGTCTCAAGAATATTTTATTTAAACAGGAATGTAGCAACAAGGTCGAGGAAAGTGGCAGCAACCTTTTGCCTCTAGTGTCAAAAGAGATGAAAAAAGTGTTGAACGAAGTAATATACCGTCTGCTTAATATGATCGGCAACAAGTCTACCGATGTTAACCAAAACGACGCGACTCGTTCAAACTTAAATTTAAGCCAAGTCAGTAGTACGAAGGATATCATGGATATAGTCAACGACGAAGTTGTGAAAAACGATTCGATGAACATCGTTCGTAGTCGGACCCAACCGGAAATTGCTGTGTCTGGAAAAACCAGCGCTGTTCATCGCTACAATTGGGCAACTTGTTCAATGGTCAAGGTTCGTACGTTTTTTTTTTTTAATTTTATAATTTCATTATTAAGGATATTTTACATCTTAATTGGCAACCAAAACTTTGATTCGGTTAGAAATTGGGTTCATTCCTTCCATCGCGCGTAACATTTGGATAAAATTAACGACATTGACGATACATATTAAAAACAATCATTTAGAATAATGGTAATTTCTCAACGACACATGATTCTTTTACATTTTTCAAATTTCGCGATAACCGAGAATTTGAAACATCTTGTGTGTGATATGATATCTTTCTACAAAAACAACATTATCAAATAATCCAACATTCGCGACATACATAACATTTTTTCGAAATTTAAGATAAATAAAAACTAATTTCTACATATGAGAAATGCACAAATCATAAGGTGGATGTTTCAGACCTCCGTGAAGTTAGCCGATGATTTTAACGAATCTGATTCTAAATTATCGGAATCGATTGGTGGTCGATTGGTGGTCATTGGTGGCCTAATTAGAGCATTTGGTGGTGAACCGTTTATTTTTAATTAATTAATCAAAATTGGCCGGTGAAGTTAGCCGATTTTATTTTTTTTTCACGAATTTAATTTTTTTGATGCCCAATCGATGTATAATCGTTTGGTGGTCAAGAATATCATAATTAGAACATTTGGTGGTCACTAGTTCTTGAGAAAAATTAAAACAACTAATTTCCATTCGACAGAACCGGAAGCAAGGATATGGACAAACGTTTATGGCCGGTAAAACACATAATTCTGGACCGATTTTGCTTGGGGAGGTCTTAATCGATGCAGAAACGTTCCCTGATCATTGGTAGCCTTATCTTAACATTTGGTGGTTATTAATTAGCATATTAGATGTCCTTAAACGTCCCGAGCATTACAAAAGAGCATCGAACGCTGTGATTGGCTGACAGTTGAGTATCGCGATAATATGAACGGTGTTTCATAAAACGCATAATTCTTAACCGACAACGCTCCACAGGGTCGTTATCAAAGCAGGACGGTTTAATAATTATTGTTAGTCATTAATTAGATTATGAGATATCCATAATCTTATTTCTGCTGCGTTACGACGAGTAACGACGAGTAGTTGAACTTTGGGATCGGTCAATGTATACACACGCAGGTCTATTGACATATATTCTCTTGGATAAAACTCACATTTCTAAACCGATTTCGTTCAACGAGGTCTTAATCGAAGCGTCAATGTCTGCAGATCATTGGTAGTCTAATTACAACATTTGGTGGTCATTCATTACGCTACGACGAACAAAGAACGCTGGGATTCATCGAAATATATGCTCACACGTCCATTGACTTACGTGTTTTTTAAAATAAAACTCATATTTCTTAACCGATTTCGTTCAACGAGGTCTTAATTTAACCGCCAATGTCCGCAGATTATTGGTAGCCTAATTACAACATTTGGTGGTGGGCCGTTTTTTTTAAATTAATTAATCAAAATTAGTAGGTGAAGATGGCTAATTTTTTTTTTTTTTTTTTTCACGAATTTGATTTTTTTATATGTCCAATCGATGATAATCGTTTGGTAGTCAAGAATATCATAATTAGAACATTTGGTGGTCGCTAGTTATCGAGGAAAATGTAAAGAATTAATTTCCATTCGACAGGCCCGGAAGCAAGGATATGGACAAATGTTTTTATGGCCGATAAAACACATAATTCTAAACCGATTTTGCTTTGGGAGGTCTTAATCGATGCAGAGACGTTCCCTGATCATTGGTAGCCTTATCTTAACATTTGGTGGTCATTAATTAGCGTCTCAGCTGTCCCTAATCGTATACTCGTCCATTACGATCAGGGACGGAGTCTGGGATTGGCTGAGAATGGATATAGCGGTATTAACGCACATGAAATGGACCATTTTAGACCGATTTTAAGCCACAAGGTCTTAATCAACGTAGAAACATTCAATAATCATTGGTGGAGTGATCAGAGCATTTGGTGGTAATTATTTAATGTAAACGATTGCGTAAATCATATTCGCACATTCACATCAGCAACGAAAGCTCGGATTGGCACGTTTACATTAAATAATTACCACCAAATGCTCTGATCACTCCACCAATGATTATTGGATCTTTCTACGTTGATTAAGACCTTGTGGCTTAAAATCTAAAATGGTCCGTTTCATGTGCGTTAATACCGCTGTATCCATTCTCAGCCAATCCCAGACTCCGTCCCTGATCGTAATGGACGAGTATACGATTAGGGACAGCTGAGACGCTAATTAATGACCACCAAATGTTAAGATAAGGCTACCAATGATCAGGGTACATTTCTGCATCGATTAAGACCTCCCAAAGCAAAATCGGTTTAGAATTATGTGTTTTATCGGCCATAAAAACATTTGTCCATATCCTTGCTTCCGGGCCTGTCGAATGGAAATTAATTCTTTACATTTTCCTCGATAATTAGCGACCACTAAATGTTCTAATTATGATATTCTTGACCACCAAACGATTATACATCAATTGGACATATAAAAAAATCAAATTCGTGAAAAAAAAAAAGTGGCCATCTTCACCTACTAATTTTGATTAATTAATTTTTAAAAAAACGGCCCACCACCAAATGTTGTAATTAGGCTACCAATAATCTGCGGACATTGGCGGTTAAATTAAGACCTCGATGAACGAAATCGGTTTAGAAATATGAGTTTTATTTTTAAAAACACGTAAGCCAATGGACGTGTGAGCATATATCTCGATCAATCCCAGCGTTCTTTGTTCGTCGTAGCGTAATGAATGAACACCAAATGTTGTAATTAGACTACCAATGATCTGCAGACATTGACGCTTCGATTAAGACCTCGTTGAACGAAATCGGTTTAGAAATGTGAGTTTTATCCAAGAGAATATATGAGGGGGAGCAGTGGCCTAGTGGATGAAGGCTCGGGTTCGCACGCAGCGGGCCCGGGTTCGATTCCCGGCCGACACCGCTGGAAATTTTTCCAAGTGTTTTTTCTGTGACCCTGGTGGTTGGGTTCCCACCTTTGATAAATATGTGCCCAAAACGTATCATTGATGTTCGTGTTCGGCTCGGAGTGACTCCCGCGGGTTCTTATCTGGCGGATGGTGTCCTCCGGGCCGAGCAAGACATCGCTGATGTGAGGTGTCGCTCTAAGCGCCACCGGTGACCGTGCTTGAGTTTACTCGCATTGCCATCGGGGGTGTGATGTTCCGGATTCCGGTAATTTATGTTTTGTTTCTCGAAACGCGTATGAGATGGCGCGAGGGAACGTTTCGCCCGTGGAACACTGAAGTGTTCGGCTCGGAGGCGCGGGAACGCAGGACGGGTTTGAAAATCAATATTCAGTGATTGAAGTTAAAGATGAAAGTCAAACTGTGTGTATATATATTGAATAATTAGCAAATACAAATGCAAACGTAGAACGTCCGTTCCATACAAAAGTCGAAGTTATTCTGCTCAATATACTCGTTAAGTTTTCGGCGAGGTCTCCGATGCGTCGTTGGATGGGGGTGGTTCATCCCTCCGTGGTGAACGCTGCCCAATCATCGGTCGTCGTTGTAGCGTCGGTTCTCCTACTTCGGGGTTGTTGTCCACTCCCGTCTCCCTGGCTGCAGCGGGGGTAGCGCGTCCGTCGGGCTCGGCGGGCCCGGCGTCGATCGGCGGATCGGCGCCGGCCGCGGCCTGTTGGTCACCACATGTTGGCGTACCGGACCGTACGCGGGGCCTGTTTTTTGTCTACCCAAGTGGCGACTCTTCTGAGCCGGAAAAACGGGCAGAAATCACGTACGGTCTCCGCTGGTGGTACATGGCAATTGACAATAACCGGCGCGTCTTCGCGTGTTGTTCGTTGTCGGCTCAAGGATGCTGTTGATTACCCTCTTCCGGTGGTCCTCGAGTCGTGAAGAGTTTCTCGAGAATCGTAAAAAAGAAAGTCTTCCCCATGCGCTCGCTACATTCTCGTGTGACCAATTCTACCTCTAGAATATCTATAAGTTTCTATTTCTAGCATCTCAGTTTGAATTAATCAGCATTGCGCGCGGTTTGCGGGGTTCGCGGATTCGATAGTCGACTGTCCTTTCGATATAGACGCAACCTTGCGTCACAGGGGACTTAGAGAGGCGCTGGCTGTATCGGCGCAGGTTTTCCGCAGTTTCCCTGAGCCCTTGGCAAATGCGATACGGTGGGGGTAAGTCGGCTGCGGCCGCAAAAATAGGTGGGGTTTCGTAAAAGCCAAGTGGCGTACGTGGTGGAAGTTCCAAGAGAATATATGTCAATAGACCTGCGTGCGTATACATTGACCAATCCCAAAGTTCAACTACTCGTCGTTACTCGTCGTAACGCAGCAGAAATAAGATTATGGATATCTCATAATCTAATTAATGACTAACAATAGTTATTAAACCGTCCTGCTTTGATAACGACCCTGTGGAGCGTTGTCGGTTAAGAATTATGCGTTTTATGAAACACCGTTCATATTACCGCGGTACTCATCTGTCAGCCAATCACAGCGTTCGATGTTCTTTTGTAATGCTCGGGTACGTTTAAGGACATCTAATATGCTAATTAATAACCACCAAATGTTAAGATAAGGCTACCAATGATCAGGGAACGTTTCTGCATCGATTAAGACCTCCCAAAGCAAAATCGGTCTAGAATTATGTGTTTTACCGGCCATAAACATTTGTCCATATCCTTGCTTCCGGTTCTGTTGAATGGAAATGAGTTTTTTAAATTTTTCTCGAGAACTAGTGACCACCAAATGTTCTAATTATGATATTCTTGACCACCAAACGATTATACATCGATTGGGCATAAAAAAAATTAAATTCGTGAAAAAAAAAAAAAAATCGGCTAACTTCACCGGCCAATTTTGATTAATTAATTAAAAATAAACGGTTCACCACCAAATGCTCTAATTAGGCCACCAATGACCACCAATCGACCACCAATCGATTCCGATAATTTAGAATCAGATTCATTAAAATCATCGGCTAACTTCACGGAGGTATGTTTCAGTCATCGGCCATCTGCTATTCGTGGCCGCCCAGCGGGTTCGGTAACCAGTTAATTTCGGCCAAAAACCGTACAAAATAACCGTTAAAACACGAGGTTCATTTTTTCCCAAAACTAACCGTTATTCATGGTTGAGAATAATCACTTTGTGAATTTTGTAACTGGTTAATCACACCGAATAACTACTTCGATAACTGCCCAACGAACATCCGGCTGCTGGTTCTTTTAAGAGTTAACAAATTCTTATACGTGACATATATAATCAAAACATATGTTCCCAGCACAGATGCGAATAGCCAAGTGGTCTAAAGCGCGGACCAACAGTCTCAGGGACCCGGGTTCGAATCCTACTAATGAAAAAATGTACATTCTCTATTCGTGATCGTATATGTACCAAATTACCGGAAGAAGTCGAATATACAAATGAAGAAGAAAAATAACCTATTTAATTAAACGCGAAAACAATAATTCTTTTTGTTGTGCTTGTAGTTATCGAGGTGGTTAATCGGTGCAGCTAATTTTTAAAACAACCAGTAGCCGGATGTTTGTGGGGTCGTTATCAAAGCGGTTATTCGGTACGGTTAACTCTTAAAAAACCAGCAGCCGGATGTTCGTTGTTAACAGTTAACAAAATTCACAAGGTGGTTATTCTGAACCGTGAATAACCGTTAGTTTTGTGCAAAAATGAACCTGGTTGTTTTTACGGTCATCGGACCTGCTAGGGCGATGATCCTCCTGAAGACTTAGAAAAAAATTACAGACATTTTTGTAAGTGAGATAGAAAAAAAAAATTGCAGGTACACAAACCTCTCGGTTCGACTGCTAGTTGAGCGAGGTGTCGCTTAAGGTAGTTCTGCTGTAACGCCCGAGCGTTTTATTCGCGGGAACTTCAAAATAATACTAACGATGTTCTTCCGGGGTTCTGTTGACTAAGGGTAAAAACCCACCTTGAGAATCGGGAAGTTAATAAATAAGAAAAAAAGGGATCTGCTCAGTTTGAGTATCAAATTATTCTGCTGTATTATTAAATTCGACTACAAGTAAACACAAGTTAAATATAGCTAGAAACGTTTTAGAAGTGTCTCATTCGACAGTCGGAAAAGTTCAATCTTCAAGATTGTTATATTTCGTCTTGGAAGTCTCGAAGTATTCGAGTCTTCCAAGACGATGGAAAGTGGACGTTGGCCAATCGCTGCTGTTGCTGCTGTGGAGGTTTTCCTTCTCCGAGGGTAGCTTCCCTTGCTTTTCCTCGTTGTGGTGGGGAAGGCACGCTCGCCTGGACCGGCGTCTTCAGGGCGTGGTGGTTAGCACGTGGCCGGCGTGCGGGGTCCGCACGTGGGCCTGTTTTTTGTCAACTGAAGTGACGAGTGTTTTTGAGCTACAAAAACTGACAAAAGTCACGTCGCTGAAAATCCCTGTTGGCCATAAAAATCAATTGGCGACGATAACCAGGCGCACATCCGCGCGTCCTTTGTCCTTCGATGGGTCCGTCGAGTTTCCTCAAGGATCGTAAGGGGGAAAGCTTGTGGGAATGCTATATTTCTCGTGTGACCATTTCAAAACCCTAAGATAAACGTACATGCGCCCGACGTTGCATCAATAACAAGGATACGTAACTAAACATATATACAAAAAGACGACGATGGCTTTGTATTCATTCGTTCCTTTTAACAAATATTCAATATTATTGCTAATCGTTATTGTAAGTCACCATTTATTAATTTCGAGTCTCCCAGGGTATAATTATTCTGTTTAATTCAACTGGTACATGCTAATTAGGTTATTCTTGCAAATTAACTTTTGAATAAGCCGCGCTAAAACGATGGTAACGTGACGCATGCGTCACACTGCCGCGAACGCAATGCAAAGACTCGCACATGATTTTTTATATATTATTCTTTAAATATTTAGCTTGATGTTAAAAATAATCCAAGGTTCCTTACCGGTCATTTCGACGAATAATTAAATTTTAAAAAATGATACTTTCACATAGACTCTTATGACAGAAACTTCCGTATTTCAGAAAATCTCATGTTTCAGTTAAAAATTTTAATATTTGGATCAAAGATAGCGGAAGAATGAAAAGCGTTGCGTGTTCTCTAGATATTACGGATTGCGGCTAATAAAAAAAACTTAGGTTTACCCGCATATTTGAAGAAACAATTACATTTAACGGAGCTAATTATACGCGGAGATGAGGCTGTTTGTAATCTAGAAAGATGGCGTGTACGTTTGGCAACAGCGCTTCATGATAGAAGCCTATATAGCTAACAGCTGATTTGCGCGGTAGATTTGCATGTACCAAATTATATTTATGAACAGCGTATATGCTGAAGGTCGGTCAGAGATTAATTATTACAATTAATATTTGTTAATTAGAAAAATGATGTTTGTGTTTATGAATATTAATGAGTACATATTATTTATTCTCTGACAAATCGTTGTTAAAATTCTTTTAGCCTTTATCAAATAAAGCATTGAATCTCATTACAAAATGCGCGATAGTACCTTATTATAATGATCAGGAGAAAATAGGGTTATTAAAAGTCATTACGTAAGGACAAATTGTGTAACACAAATTATCCTCCACTACTGATAAGTAACTATTGAAACCTCCTGATTCATACTTTGAATTTTCCGTTGATCTAATCACTAAGAATAAACAATGCTACATATGCGCGATATCTGAATAAAAATCGGTTCAGGAAAATTGTCGGTTTAAATAACGGTGCGTTACTTTTAGAAGCAACAAAATAACTATTTGTTCTAGAAAGAATTATCGGTAATGCACCTTCAAAAATGCTGATATCCCACGTCTTATAGAGTTAATCATAATTTTCGAATAATAATAAAGTAGAACCATTCGAATGCTCTCTGACGAAATTGTAATTAGCAGCAATGCTAAAACAAATTTTATAATCACATGCAACTTTCTGCAATGAATCTATTGGAATATCTATTATTATTCGATAATTAGGTGTAGAAAAAGTGAAACATCTATACTGAGAATTTATCAGTTTTATTTACAAAACTTTTTTCATACAAAACATAATGAATACTTGCAATTCGATAATGTCATTTAGTTACAAACAAACGAAGAGGAAAAAAAATCCAGCCTGACGTACAGTCCTTACTCGATAGCTATAAAAAGATCATATTCGCGAATAATAATCTCAATAATTAAACAATTATATTTTCTGCTTCCTTATTTATTGTTTAATCATGTCAATTCAAGTATAAATCTGCAATTAATAAATCTGCCCTACCCTTTTCCATTCTCGGCTCTTACATTATTGTTTAAATCATTCACAGCACTCATTTTTTCCGAAACACCAAACTATAACCTCGTAAACAACGGACATAACCTCACAGGAACGTCGCATCAGGGTAGCCAGATCGCTGAGACCTCGAGTCGCCACGGTAGGTCTCTGAAGTCGCCAAAAGTCGCCACCTTCAGAGGTATTGGAAGTAGCCAAAATTCGCCAACTTATTTCCATTCGCGGTCCCTTTGAAGTTTAAAAAATGCAATGCTCCTATGGCCGCCCCGACTTAATCAATCTCGAATTGAGTCTATCCGAAGCTCGTAAAAATATAATCAAGTCACACAGAAACTCAATTTCGCAAGCCGTAACAAAAACTTCATTCGACGCCGTTTTAAAAGATAAACTAACGGTAATATAGATTATTTTACTTGGTATTGACATCCAGGAGCATTTTATAACTTATTTTCATACACGTATGGAACATTTATAATCATACATTTAAACTATGTAGTACTCAACACTACCATATCTTTTGATCGCAGACTTTTTAAAGCTTACAGGAGACCTGCCATAATATCAACAAATTCGTCGAGTCTATCCGCATCGTTTTCTTCGCTGCCGTTGTTCTCCGTGTTGGCTGACGATGCAGGTCCGTACATAAAGCACGCTTTGAAGCGGTCGATCATTTCGGTTGTTGGTTGAAATGTCTTGCAACATTTCGCGTGCGACTGAAAATACATCCGAATTCGGAGCAGAAACTCAAGCATTGAAGTTCTCAACTTGTTTCGGATGCGTGTTTTTATCAATGTCAGCGCCGAAAAAGCTCGCTCGACTGCAGCATTGCTCGTAGGAATTGTTAGTAATTTCAACACCGCTTCAGGAAGTTTTCGGAAAACGAAACGGCCGGAAGCATCCGAGTATTTGTAAACTTCAGGCCAAAAGAGTACAATGTTGCTTGATCCATTGCCATTATAATGGGCTTTCCAATCGACGAAGGGTAGTTTTTCCTACTGGCTTTTGTAGATCGAAATATCGCAGCGAGGATCGAGAAAATCTTGCAAAGGCAGCTCTTCGAATCGAATACGAACTTGAGATATATAACTACTAGGACTCAATAGCTTGATCTTCTTGAAAGACTCGAAGTTAATCGGTAGTCTCTGCGCCATTTCCGTCAAAAGTCTTCTTAAGAAAAGGAAGCACCTATGCTTAATTTGATTCTTGTTCTCGGCTGAAATTTGAGATTCCTCGATATCCTTCGTGAAGTCAGCTCCGAAGTCCGTTTCTGCAACGTACAAGTTCCCAGGCGTTACTCGTATGAAAACGGGCCGCAAGATACGCCCAGCCAATGACAAGAAGACGAGAGACATATCTCCGTATAAGACCCCAACGTCGACCTTTTCACTTTGAAATGAAATGTTCAGATGCTGAATTTCGGCTGGTACCGGCTTCAAAAACACTAGGTACAGTCTGTTACAATCATCTTCCAGCATATCACGGATCGTTCGGGCAGTAAAACATCTCTCAGCATCGCATGCTATGTGAAAGTGCGTTTTAGCTCTGTCCACTGTTCCAATAAGCGTTTTACAACATCGTAAAAAGCAACCCATCTCGTTCTCGAAAGCTGTATCATCTGTCGAAATTTTTGGCCATCGATACCCGAGTTGATCATGTCGAACGTCTTCTTGTAATTGAGCCTACGCGACGCGCTGACGCTGAACAAATTATATACCTCTCGGGCAAGAAAATCGAGAGAGCTGGGAAGTTCTTCGCTCGCCTTTGATCAACAGAGATGCAACGAATGACACGTGCCTTTCATAAGCTGCAAGTTTGGAACGTCGCCTTTCAGTACAGTGTAAACCGAGTGATTGCATCCGCACAGATTGCTTGCTCCGTCCGTGCCTATGGCTGTCATATTTTTCAATGGGATCCCGATTTGCTGAAAGTATTCTACGATACTTGTGTATAAGTTATCGGCCGTCGCTTTCTTGACTTCTAATATGGCCAAAAAGTCGGTAAGCATTCGACCTTCTGTTGTATCAAAGTATTTGATACACATACATAGGTACTTCGTCACTGATACGTCGGTGCTCTCGTCGATGATGATTGAGTATCCTTTATCTCCAATGGCTCTGACCATATCGGTCAAGAGAACTGGCGCAGTTACATGCTTTATCAAGCTTGAGCATTTCGTTCTATGTAAACGGAGTTTCTCCAGCTGGCTTCCTTTTCCTAAGGTCGACAAAAGTTCACATAGGTGGTCTATCGACCGAACTGATGCATGCATCGCGATGTAAAGAGCCAGCTTTAGGTCAGCGATTTTCTTCTCTCTTGTTATCGGAGCCTGATACCCTTTGAATGTAAAAAAAATCAAATCAAATACATGAATGAACATTGTTTTATAGTCTATATTTTTTTGGGGAAAAGAGCATTTTTAATCGCGCGAAGTTTGTGATGAAGAAAGCATTAATAAATTTTTTCGAATTTCTTTCGAAAAAACGACATTCTAAGAAAACCGCAAATTCAGATAGAACGCTCAGTTTTAATTGCCATTACTCACCGTGTTGCACTAAAGTTTTATACTTCGATCTGTTGAGTACTGCAGAGTTCGCCTGGTGTTTTTTCGATCGCGCATGCTTTTGCAGATCCGCAAGATGGCTTCTCAATGTCCTTTCGCAAACTTTGCAATAAGCTTCGTGTAGATCATTTGGATTTTTGTGCTTGGCCGAATCGCTATGTTGCAGCCAGTCTAAGACATTGATATTTCAACAATTTAGCGAGAGTATTATAGTTGAAAAAAACAATTACATGCAGAAAAGATGGAATTTATATTCTAATTTGCCAAAAATTAAACATTTTCGGCACAAAAATTAAACATTTTCGGCACAAAAATTAAACATTTTCGGCACAAAACTTGTTATCCTAACCTTTTGCCCATTCCGCGGATTCCCACTCTGTGCGATATTTGCGTTTATCTCGTTCGTGTTTTCCCATTGTGCACGACACGATTTTATTCAATATCTCTTCACAGCTTTTTCGCAATGAATTTTCTTTGAATTGGGTTTGATTACGAGACAAGAAACGCCGAACCACGAACCAAAAAACCAATGCTGACAAGTTGACGACTCAAAAGTATCTAAGTATGTTGTTACTCAACAGGTAATGGAGAATGAAACCTACCTTACCGGAACGTGCCTTATTCGCACGCTTGTTCCACATTCACGATCTAACTTACCGTCTGGTCTCATTGGCATTCGTAAGCTTTTAAAAATTTAATTAAATAAATTACGGAATGGGCAATTCTTTTTCAAATACATCAAATATTTTTATTTTCTGAGCTTGGCAGCTCTTAGATATAAACGAGGGGAAAACCCAAATAACAATTTTTAATATCGCTAAAAATCGCAAAGTTAAAAAACGAAGTCGCCAAAAAGTTTGGCGATAAGTCACCAAATCTGGCAACCCTGCGTCGCACGAGAGTTTGCACATCGCTGCAAATGGCCGCGACCTACGATTCACGTTACAACGTTGTCACATGGCCGACCATCTTCCCGAGCTCGTGATAATCATAACGTGAATGAAGTCAAGCTAACATTAAAGATTACAATTTTATAACAAAAATTAGCTTCATATAATTAAATTAGGTCGTGAAAAAATCTTAATTATTCGCGCAACTAATTATTATAATATTCTGAGGTCATTATTTGTTAAATTTAGTCTCTAGGGTCCATGACTTCGGCGCAGCGGCAGAACTACCTTAAATGTGCTACCCGAGCGTCGTCTATACATGCAAAGGATAATTCAAACTACCGGGTAGACGAGGGGGGGGGGGGGGGGGGGGGGGCAACGTCGCTTTGTACCGTAATCACGTTGATTGATATTTGGCCTGAAAATCAATGAAACCCTTGATGATCACGCAGGGTCACCGTGAAGAGTTAATTAAGCGGCATTGTGGGCACTTCCCCCACCTACCACTTTCAAAATAAAAAAATACGTTTTTTAAACACCTGTGAGCGAAATTAAAATAAAGACGTTCACGTGTCTTGCTGTCAGCTTGATGATACACACAAAATAAAGTAAAGAAAATAAAGGTTAAATAAAATTTGAAAACGAAACGTCGCAGACAGGTATTTAAAAAAATTAAGTGTGTGACAAGTGCGCCGTAAGTGATTCTCGACTCGCGCGATAGAAATTTCACACTCATATCGAATCACCTACTTCACGCACTTGTCGCGCGCAATATACTATTTTTGAAAAGGGAGCTTAAAATAAATGAGGCTGTAATTTGAAGAGAATACGCGAAATTATGGTATAAATGAGCCAAACTTCTGGCTTGATGATGAACTCAAAGTCGTTTTCTCAAAAGAGCCGAAAAACGAAAACTGAGGTTACATTCGAGAGAGACTGACCTTTAACAGGATTTAAGGTAGTTCTCTCGGTACGCCGGAGTCATAAATCTCAGAGTCTATATGACATTAAAAAATAATCATACGCATCACCTTGACTGCCTCAATAATAATATTAAAAGTAATCGAGAATCCTTCAAAATCGTCGTAATCAAATAAAAACGTTTAATTGTAAATAGTTTATATGTTTAGTGCGGATTTGACTTCATTTTTACGATAATTAGGTTAGGAAACGTCATTTGGCCCGGTCATCTTGCACTTTGAACTTGGTTCAATTAAACATTATTCCGGAGACTTCACCTTTTTTCATGATGCATCAATTCCTGAATGATTTGCGAATCTGTAGTACTTTTTATTTTTTCTCTATCTTTGATCTAAGTATGTTAATTTTCGATTTAAAGATAAATTTTTCCAGCCCTCCCGTGAGCGCCGTGTAAAAAGATCGACTTTCAAGTTATAATTGTTCATTCAAATACTCGGTAAAAGCCTTCAAGATTCTGTGCATGTAAAATTGAATAGCTAAATTACAACATGTCAAAAATTGATGCATATGAGTTTGGATTGCCTTCACGACAGAACTACCTTAAGGTACGCCGGAGTCATAAATCTCAGAGTCTATATGACATTAAAAAATAATCATACGCATCACTTTGACTGCCTCAATAATAATATCAAAAATAATCGAGAATCCTTCGAAATTGTCGTAATCAAATTAAAACGATTATGTATTTGTAAATAGTTGATATGTTTAGTGCGGATTTGACTTCATTTTTACGATAATTAGGTTAGGAAACGTCATTTGGCCCGGTAGCGTGCACTTTGACCTTGGTTCAATTAACATTATTCCGGAGACTTCACCTTTTTTCATGATGCATCAATTCCTGAATGATTTGCGAATCCGTAGTACTTTTTATTTTTCCTCTATCTTTGATCTAAGTATGTTAATTTTCGATTTAAAAATCAATTTTTCCAGCCCTCCCGTGAGCACCATGTAAAAAGATAAATTTTCAAGTTTTTATTGTTCATTCACATACTCGGTAAAAGCCTTCAAGATTTTATGCAAGTAAATGTGAATAGCTAAATTACAACATGTCCAAAATTCATGCATATGAGTTTGGCTTGCCTTCGCGACAGAGTACACAGAGACACTACCTTAACGACGAATAATAAACAACTAAGAAGCTGCGCAGCTCCCTCTGAATCAGAGGAAGAAGAAGAAGAAGTTGTTGTTATTATTATCATCATTATGAGATTGAGAGTTAAAATGAGGAATTGAGAGATTTTTGAAGGGGATGCTGCTATTAATGTAAACACTTGTTTGGTTATTCATTAAAACAGGATAGCGTTTCCAGAGTTCCTGGATATATTCCAAAACGATGGAGTGAAACGATAGATTTAGAATGTGGGAGCATCGACGGCGATCAACCTCGTCCATCGCCACCGAAGATTGCGAGCTCTCCAGTCGTCCTCAATCAACTCTGTAGCTCCCTCGGACAGATATCTCTGCAAAGCGAAGAGGAGGCTGGTAATTTGGCTGAGCATGTCATTAGAGCTCACAGGTGCCTCGAAAAGGCTATGGAAATTTTGCTAGACAAAAGATCCCCTCTTTCACGAAATTCTCCTAATTACGGTCAGTCAAAAATCACTCAACAAAAGCTTTTAATTCATTTTACCATCGCATTATCCAACGGAATAATCAACAACAACAAAATTACACATTTTTGATAAATCTCAGACGGTTAGCTGCTACATAACATAACAGACGTTTGGATCCTCTGAGATCGACATTTTTATCATTGGTCAAAACTACTTAAAACTGAGCAGACGTAAGTGGGTCGGTAATAGTCCCACCGCCAACGGAGTTATCATTAACCCCTGGTTTTCCAAGATTAACTGACCTTTTAAAGAAACTTTGTTTTCTAGTTTAAGATTCTTTTTCATTAATTAGGAAACTCCGGAGGTTGAACGCTAGTCAAACCGTGGTACATATTTATTATAGTTTTTACAAAGTTTTACTATTCGCTTTTCACTAAAAAAAATTAATTGAAATCTCTTTAACAAAAAGTTTTTGTCCAAGAACGTTGTATTTGAACTTTATTCGACAAATTTATATATATTTCATTGCGAATAAAGAATGTAATTTTTTATCATCGGCGGTTTTCGATAATCAGACCATTCGGTCGTTATACGCACTTTTGCAGATACGCGTTCGTCAACTCGCTAGGACCACTAGCTCTATAAAAAAAACAGGCGATAGCTAAAGCACGCGAGGAGTTAAAAAAAAATCATAGTCCCTCACAGGATCCAACAAGATGGTTTAACTATTGGGCAAATATTTATAACTTCTCTATTTAGCTGTTCTCGAGATACAGAGCTTTCAATTTCGCAAAGCAGACATTTTTTTCTAAAGCAGTTTTCTCAAAATAGAATAACCAAAACATAATAATAATTTGATGAAATTGCTATACAGAGGAAGGGACGTTCCTGAAGCCCCCGGCGGGTGGTCTAAACTTGACGTGTATCGGAGGAAGAAATAAAAGCAGCAGCAATGGGAGTTTGCGTCAAAGTCCAACGAATCTGCCGAATTCGCGGCCTGGTTCGAGTTGCTCGATGCCAGGTCGAATTCTCGCGACTGCCGTCACTCGTAGACCAAGTCTGCCGTCAAAATCGCCGACAACTCGTAGAAGCGTTGGCTCTACATTGTCAAGGCTATCGTCTACGCCGCTGAGTTCTATCTCGAACGCAAAGCGCAACGTTCAACCGGGCAACGCTGGCCTTTCGAAGATCCCTGGCCGGCGAAAGAGCTTTGGTGCTCTTGCGGGCCAACCCCTCAAGCTTGCTGTACCAACAACCGAGCCAAGTGTCGCGAGCGGCACGAAAAAAAAATCAACTTCACCCTCGACGATTTCGACAGAGGAGCGAGTCATTATCACAGCAAAGAGAAGAGTATCTCCGGATCCCAAAGTTATCGTAAATACTTCGGGTATACAGACCCCCGGAAGTTTCCACCATCAAGGAAACGCCAGCAGCAGCGCCGCCGCCGCCGCCACCGCTACTGCTTCCGCAGTGTCGACCCTCAAACTCGCACCTATGAAAACAGCCAAAGAACCTCCAACCCGGAAATCGCTCGCAAATCCGAAATTTGGATTCTCTAAGAAAAAACCTTCATAAGAATGTATTTGTTAACCAATTATTGAATTTAAAAAAGCTTCGCATAAACGCTTCCGCGTTCGGTGTTGATCAGCTTAATGTGATGTGTTACTCGTTTTTGTCGTTCTCTCTCGCTCTACCGCGAGCGTCAATGGCGCTTTCTCACTCGCACTCACGGCGACTCGGTCAGTGTAACACATCACCTTAAAGGCTAAAAGGTTGTGGTTCTCTTCGTACTAGTAAAATCGATACTCAATTTCTCTAAAGTTTTGTCCAATAAATAACAGTAATACAGGGTAATTTGTAGTGCATGATGTATCCAGAAATATCCATTAGTAATGGATTCATAAAAATATTGACAAATTGCCGTTAATTTGAAAAAATTTGCATTTTCGTTATTTTTAGATGATGAAATATCTTGGTTGATTTGTAACACATGCTCCGAAAATGAATATCGAATACAGCTTATTCATTTTTTAACTAAAAAAACGTGCTTCTCTACATCCTAATCGTCAATCAGTTCATTTTCTTCATATCCACCACAATTAATATTCGTTTAGGTTGAGGACATTGTAACAGAAATTACGACATTACCGTTGTTTAATGCAAAAGACTTTCCAGGAAAGCTTGAAAAAATTAAGCACCGATATAGCTAGCGTGAAGCACCTCCACCTCCTTAATTCCAGCTGAAAAATCTTAAGGAAATTACAACCGTTATGTTTATTGTCTTTAAATGAAAAATAAATTATATACATTTTGCATTAGTTTTATAAGCTCAATGTTTCATTTCAACCTGAACTCAAAACATTTTATTCTTTATATAACATGCATTCGAAAGTTGACTATTCGGTTGCACCGGATTGCCCCCAATATCTCTTATTATCGGTAATTCATAACCGCTCGCGTTTAATCGTGAGCCCCATTGCGCTTTATATTTATATTTACAGCTTCGAAGAAAGCTGATGATCAAACGCTCCAGTGATATTCACATTTCATGAAACTCTGAAACTGTAAAATCTCACTATGCGTGAGAAAAGTGGGTTACAGTTTTGATTACCGACTGCGGTATTTCACATGCTTTTAACTTGGTGTTAGTGCTCGGTCGGTAACAAAAACTGTAAAGCGTTGTTGGTCACAATTAATGTTTCAGGCAAAATACGAGAGATACTAAATGCGCCTTGGTATCACGCAGTCAGTACTTCTCGACTTTTATTCGAAAAATTAACCGTGGCAAAGAATAACGGCAATACGTCGTTTCTACAGAACCCGATTCTACACATCAGCGACTCTACACAACGGCAATTCGACACATGCGTCGATTCAACACAACAGCAACTGTACACATCACCAACTCGACACATGCCTCAATTCGACACAACCCCAATTCCACACAGCCCCGATTCTACACAGTCACAACTGTCACGAGCCAAATGCATAACGGCAATACTCTACACAGCCCCGATTCTACATAGGCACAAATGTCACGAGCTAAATACACAACGACAATACTCTACACAGTCCCGATTCTACACAGGCACAACTGTCACGAGCTAAATTCATCAAAGTCCCGATTCAACACATCATCGATTCTACACCGTCACCAACTCACATCCAATCAACGTATGTCGTTCAAGTATTCCAACTCATCGGCGCACTATGATTGGATGAGAGTTGGTGACGGTGTAGAATCGGTGATGTGTTGAATCAGGACTTTGGTGAATTGAGCTCGTGACAGTTGTGCCTGTGTAGAATCGGGGCTGTGCAGAGTATTACCGTTGTGAATTTAGCTCGTGACATTTGTGCCTATGTAGAATCGGGGCTGTGTAGAGTATTGCCGTTGTGCATTTGGCTCGTGACAGTTATGACTGTGTAGAATCGGGGCTGTATAGAATTGGGGTTGTGTCGAATTGAGGTATGTGTCGAGTTGGTGATGTGTACAGTTGCTGTTGTGTTGAATCGAGGCATGTGTCGAATTGCCGTTGTGTAGAGTCAGTGGTGTTGAGTCGGTGATGTGTAGAATCGGGTTCTGTAGAAACCACGTATTGCCAGAATAACACTTCGGGAAGATTCAGCTGTCTCACTCACACTTATGGCGATGAGAGAGAGACAGACGATATGTAACACATCACCTTAAGGGAAGGCGAAATGTCCATGAGTGCGAGAGAGATAGCGAATATTTTTCGTAACAACTATTCTCAGAAACTTGATTTTCTAAGACCCTTATTTTATGAAAAAAACGTTCGGTGTCTTCTGAAAGATTTTGGTTACAGTTTTTCTTACCGACTCGGTAGGTTTCACCTCCTTGCTATGTCTGGCTACTGTACTATCTGGTACTATTTCGAAAATAATAGACACTGACGCTTACACTTTCATAATATGTACAATTTATCAGTTATTACTTTTATTATTTATATTCTCATTTACTTTACAAAGTCGCATTCAAACTATAGACAGTGCGACGCAAAATTATCCAGAATTATCATCTGTTGTATAAACTAGAGGTGCTAATGTACATGTTAACCGAAACTAATTGTGGCCGGCTAAAAATTTTGAGAGAAAATCAGTTGGTTTTTTCTCCACGGTGTCCTTGAACCAGTACATAAGGTTTCCCTTGTTTTTCCACAACTCTACAGTTTCTTTGAGATCCATTTGACCCTGAATTAACAAGAATTTGTAATATTAGTCGGCTTCGTATTAGCATCATGCTAACTCTTATCATACTCTTATGAAATTATGAATTTGGCCAATACTTCAAAACGATAAAATTTAACCAATTTTTTAATAATCATGCTGGAAATTTGTATGAATATTAACAGATTCGAAAGAATACTAGGGTTTATTAATATGGTGACAAAAGGACTTGACAATAATTTATAATAGGGGGGGGGTTTCCAAACACAGGTGCAAAGCTAAATCCATTTATTTTTTAAACAGCTTTCTTTATCAAAAATAGAAATTGATAAACAGACTTATTCATAGATGTCGCTTTGTAAAAAATGGCAAGTAATGAGGAAGAAATGGGAAATTCTCACATTGTGAGAAAACGACTAATTATTACCTTGATAACAAGCATATCGATAACTCGGATATCCCGGACATCTTTATGCCGGAGAAATTCTTCACGAATTTTGGCTCTTATTTCGTTGCCGGTCTTTGGAATATCATACTCTAACACTGAAAATATGAAAAAATTATATAATTAAATTTAGCACTATAAAGCTAGTAAAGCTTAAGTTGTTATTTTCATAAAAAATTTTCTTCCAAAATGTCTGACTGATGTCTGATCAAAATTGTAATGTAATATGTTTGGCAAAAACAATTGTCAAAGAATACCCATAGTAATTAAGTAATTCGAACTTCGGTACCGAGCGCTAAATTTTTTTTTTTACACATCTCTGTTTTTTGGAGATTTTTTTTTTCTTTCTTTTTTCAATATTCCTCATAAAATTTTAATGTGCCCGATTGTTAAAAAAAGTAAAGAGCAAATTTGGATTGCAGTTATATATATGCGAATAATAATTAACCCATTGAACCCAAAATGATATTTCTCTGGTGGTTATATTATAATTTTCTTTATGGTAAATATAACTATAATATAAGACTTACGACTTACATGAACTTTATTATATATTACAACTTTCTACTCGGCAAGTTGTAATATAATGTTATAGGCAATTTGACCATTGTCTTCATAGAGAAAACACTGACACTGGAGCGGTTAAAAAAAAAGACACAAGTTCCATTGTTGCGCAACTCTTAAGCTCGATATAAGCAACAATATCATCATGCAGAATCTTTGCATTTACATACTTGATGGCTGTAGACTATAAAATCTGTATAAAATACAAAATGTATAATGCAATACCACCGAATGAACAAGTATTCTTTGGACGAATCGCAAGAAAGACTTTACATAATCATCTAAAAATAATGAAGGTGTATATAAATTAGCGACTGATCGTCGTATAAAGGTGAATGAATACGAATTTGTAAAGGCGCGATTAAAATTGTTTTTTCTAATGTACAATTTTCGAGTTTTTAGAAAAGTGTTTCGATAGATGTTAGACTAACAGAATGATAAGCGAAAAGATTTGAGGTTAGAGTGGTGAGATTGAGGTCTCTCGAACTGGTGTAACTCTAAAAATTTGATTTTGAGGAAATACTCACGTATATAAGGGACCTGTCGATACCATGCTCGATACAAATTGAGAACTCTTCGTCTAGCTTCGGGATGATCGGTTGACAGAAGTGGTTTAACCTGGCGAACTGCTGCCCGAGCGGGGGTCGCCATTTTGCCTGATTAGTATACACGCGCAGTGCTTGCCGTTCTAACACACACACACACACACACAATCCAATCATTCTTGTCCAACTTTTACACAACGTATAGTATACGAGAATAAATGATTAATCAATAATAGAAGATAAATTAAAACACTGATTTTACAAGAATCAAATACTTGGACTGAAAATAAACAGTTTAATCGATAATCAAATTACATAAATAAAAAATTGTCAAATAATAATCGCATTCGCATATTACAGATTCGACGAATCCGTGTCGTCCGAAACACGTCAACTGCGTCCGAATTAAGCAAAGTTTTTAACGTGCTCACGACGTGCTCAATGCAGAAGTAATGTGCCCGCATAGTTCCGGCACATCGTGCAGCTCTCTCAAGAGCACCATGTGTCCGAATCTCTATCTCGGTTATTAATTCATCAAGGGTGTGAAAATCTATCTATAATATGCGAATGATTATTATTTTTTTAATTTTTCGTTACCCTATTTGTACTCTATTAAGTTCCTTTTTTCACTCGGGAGATTTTTAATTTTCGTCAAATTACTTTTATCAGCTTCAAGCTATACGCTTTCCGGTGTATGCTAATTATTGGCAACATTGAGTTTACACATCAACAAGAAAATATCAGAGTATTTAGCATAAAAAACAATGTAAAATGTTGGAATATTGGGATTAGAATAAGGCTTATGTCACGATAATATAATCTCAGTGACTTTAGTATTTATGACTTTCGAATAGAAGTTGTACAAACATATGATAAGACAGTCTAAGATTGATAATTAAGGAAAATAGAGTGGTCTGTTTGAAGTGTTGCTGAAATTGGAGAAGAATCGAGTAATTGTACAGATTACGGCCGCCGCCGCTGCCTCTGCCTCTGTATCTCGATGATGATGAAATGTTGTCAATATCTTTAAGAATTGCGCTTCACTACTCATTGTATGCCGTACAGCTTGAGGGTTCTGTCCATACTGGTTGACGCAATGTACTGTGCATGCTTGCCGAATCGAACGCCGGTTGCCGTTGCTGTGTGATCGTTCAAAACCTTGAGCTCTTGCCACTGCTTGCAGAGATAAATTCTGAAATGAGACGTCCAACACGTGGATGTAACGCGTGAGGAAAAAAAGATAAGAGATGCGAGCAAAGGAATTTCGATAAATCCTGAGATACTATATCTGGTGTATAAAAAAAAGGAAACGATTAAGAAAAAGATATGCTTACCTAACATCCGATCCAGCAACTGCGAGATATGTACCGCTCTGATCGAAGCACAGATCTTTGACCTCATAACCATCATTGAGCTGCAGTGTCTTGAAATTCTTTAATTTTCGTAAATCCCAAAGCTTTATGCAGGAATCTTCAGCCGCTGTCGCCAAGTAATAACCATTTTCTGAGAAACTGATGGCGGTGATAGGTCCAGAATGTCCAGGGAAATTCGCGACGTTCGATTGTTCCTTCAAATCCCAGATTTTCACCTGAGAGTCGGCGGTACCAGTTCCGAAAATGAGACCGTCGGGATGAAATTGCGCTGTCGTTAGAGGCTGACTTCCAGGCCCGGCCACCTGTCGAACAATCCGGAGCTTATTACAACACCATTCTAGTATATAGTAAAATGTGGTATTTCAAGGGCTAAAATATTCGTTTAATTTAGTAAACGCTAGTAGAGAAAGTAGGAAAAGCAGATACGGGTCTGCTCCGTCCGCTTGCCGTCGCATCGATTTTACGATTAAGGGGGGGGGGGGGGGGGAGTCAGGTCAAAAATGTAAAAAAAATCGAATTTTTTTTCTGTAAAAATGTTCATTTCCATGTAATCTATGTGTTAGTAAAGTTATAAGCCGAAATTCGCAAAAATGCCCAAGTTCTACGGTACCATTTATATTTTATTTTCTCAAAAATCTTTAAAAATTATCATAATATTATATTTAAATTTGAAACTATTTTATTTATTTATTGTTTTTATATGTGGACATTAAGGCCGATTTTTTGTTGACACAAAATAATTAAGGGTGTTGAATTTTTTTTTTTAATTTAATACTTATCTTTTTTTTCACTTTCTGTAGCTTTGTTTAGTTAAGTATGATCTCCGAACCTTCAAAATCTTAGACATAAAGCCGAAAAATTGGCGATTTCTGCAATATACCTGTTTTTTAAAGATTTTTTTCTATAGACAAAAAATTTAATTACGTATTTGTAAATAAATTTTTATCTGTTTACCATTTTTAAAAACAATTAGTGAAACGCGATATAAACGATGCGATGACAGTGTGATGTCTCCAATGCAACAAGTAACATTTACATCATATTTGAATTCGCGCGAATAACGGGGAATGCGCTATGATAGTTTGATGCGTATTGCATGCGCAGCCTGTTACTGCCGGGAAAATGACTTTTGCTACACTCGAGCAGTATAACCTCTAATTGACGTTTCTATTTTTTGTTCATAGTATGTTATTAGCTTAATTCCATTGGCCGTTTGCTGTTTTTTTAAATTAACAGTGTTTAAAACAGAATCAACAATCATCAGAAATGTTCAAATATGTATTATTTCTTTTGAAGTGGTGATTTAATGTGTTTGCAGTACATTTCTGAATGTTTCAACACTGGATAAATTGTCAGTGATGTTGTCAAATGTTAATAAAAGGTAATAGTTTTTAAGTAACATAATTTATAATAAATAAATTTTATGCTATTTTCTAAATCATTTATTAACTTTGCTTTCAGGATGAAAAAAAAATATTGTGCTCCGCTTAGCCGGTGTATCTTTTTGTAAAGAAGAAAATGAGACATTAACTAGCCCAATCTGCCTAGCAGTTTGGTCTGAATCATGCGCAGAGTGGAAAACCTAAGATCTTTGCTTAAGTTAATACTGAAAGGCATATGCAAGTCAGACAACAGTAAAAAAACCTTTCATCGAGTACCAACAACATAGTTCACTGACCATTTTTATATGCAAGAGAATTTGGATGATATTGAATTTTCAAATTCAATTTTTTTGCCCTGACTCCCTCCCCTTAACAAGAAACTGACCTTCGTGAGTAATCTTCCTGTGCGGATATCGGAGAAAGCCCAGTGCTGATCCAAAGATGAACTGAGGAGATAGTCGCCGGTCGGATGAAGCGACAGACCCGTTACCGGAGCATCATGAGCTCGAAGTAACAGCGTCGTTTGGCTTGTTCCGACGTTCCACACACGAATCGTCGTATCCGGTGAGGCAGTCATAACAACGTCTTCGTCCGGATGATATATCACTCTTGTTACCTGACATTCATTGTCAATCCATTAAGTTATCACACTGTTCAACGATCAACGTTAAAGAAAATAAATTAGTGATTTTTCATACCTTTTTCGTGTGACCCTTGAGTATTGCAATAACTTGTTCCGTATCTTTGTTGAATACAGTCGCATTTTTGTCAGCTCCACCGGTCAATATTTTACTTGTGTCGGCGCCGTGTATGTCAATTGCCAGAATTCCGGGTACGCTCGCGGAATGTAATCCCTATGATGATATTAACAATTAATAGCGAGGATTCACGCCCCAAATTCAACGATGTATTTGACCACATTTTTCTTCCGCCGCCGCAATTACTCTATTCTTATTATTTCTTCTCGTTTCAGTATTATGCAGCATCGCGGTGTAAACAACAACAAAAACAAACAGCAATCACTAATTTGTACATATGTTCATGTGCATGAAATACTCACGGGATGAGAGGCGAGTGTCTGGAATGCTCGGATACTGTCTTGCGGAAGTAGATCCTCCGGGATCGATCGGCCTCTTCGTTTTCTTTCCTGAGTGAGAACCGTCGCCCGCTCCTGGAGTTTCTGAATAACATCTTCGGTGATACCAGCTTGTTCTGTAGGCTGAGCAGCCGCGCCGCCTGCCTCCACCGCCACGGCCTGTAAATAAATTCCATGACAACAACAAAAATTACGAAAATTAAAGACCGGCAATCATTTGACAGCATTCGACGGGGCTGTTGGAAATTGGAAAATGGACAACTGACCGGCTGTGGAATAGCCGCAATCGGCGCAATTCCAGCTTGTGGTTTGAGCGTAGCAAGAGCTTCACGAGCCGCAGTGACCTCTTTTGTCAATCTAGCTATGACGCGACAAGCGGCATCATGTTGATAAAGCGCGTGTGACAGCTCTTGCCGTGCTGTCTGAAGCTGTTGGCGCAGCGCAAAAGAGTGTAACATCACTGCGTCCCATTCGTCCTGTAGTATTTTCAGTATTGCTGGAATTGAGGTGGCGCTAGGCGGCTTTGGTTTAACGATCGGCGAGCCTAAAAAATATTACCATCTCATATTTATACTGCATACAGCATACAAACACACCGAGAGTACCCCAGCTTCGCTCGTTTGTAAACAATGTTTATTTGAACTTTCAAACTCCCCTGAAACATTATAGGTACTTTAATTCATCGCCGGCTTCGGTTTTTCGCACATAACTGATGCACCGATCATTCATCGGAAGCTTTGTTCACTGCGTCACAACGGTCAGTGATTTTATTTTCTTTATTCTATTCAGTAGTATTAACCGGCTACATTCCGTTTGTTACTTAGTTGCACCACTATACCACTATACCAGCCACGTACCAACACGTTCGTGCGTGGCTTTTTCAAATACTACTAACGCAATCGTACGAGTTTTCATTGTCGCTGACTTAAAAACATTTGCATTTGACTGAGGCATTGGAAAACTACATAAAATCTATGTCGAGTGTACCACCCAGCTATAAATCTCTCTTTCTCACAGGGCCGGATTAGACGTCGCGGCGCCCCAAGGCAACTGTAGATTTGCCGCCCCCCCCCCTCCACCCCCTCCCGTCCAGGAGTTTTAATAACAAGAATGCGATAAACCAAACAGTATTACAACGAAACATGGCATGTATCTAAAACTTTTTAATATGACACATCACAGTCACAGTTCATACTAAAATTAATACGATATTTAGATATTCACCCTACGAGCTTTTGCTCTCGCGAAATCTCTAATGAGGTCGTCAAATTTCATTCTTCTTGTCAAATCTGCTTCGATGCATAAAATAGCTAAAGCATTCAAACGATGTTGCGATATCGTCGATCGAAGATAGTTTTTCACGCGTCGTAAAACAGAAAACGATCGCTCAGCCGAACAATTCGTGGCGGGCATACTTAGCAACATACGAAGAGCGATGTTGACATTCGGATATACAGATTGCAAGTTTTTCTCGAATAGCATCTTGCACAAGTTTAACGCAGATATTTTTTCGATCTGCAAGGCTCTTAGATGCGCACCGAGATGATCGCATTCAACGCCAAATGAATAGCTATTGGCTTGAAATGCTTACTTTTTAAGCATTTAGTCTTTAAAGCAAGCGGGCAAAAGGCAGGCGGGCAAAAAAGTGCACAAAAAATCTGGGAATTTCAAAAAATGTAACCATGATTTCGCAAAAAATTGGGCAAAAATGCCGCCCCTCATTACAGCGCAAATCGTGCCGCCCTAGGCCCGGGCCTAGCTGGCCTAGGCGGTAATACAGCACTGTCTTTCTCTGCAATCCAATGTTTATGTCAATAACGGTCAGTATATATGGGCGAATCTCCGGAATCTTTAATCTATATGTCTTACGACTTCTCGTATGATTAGCCAATTAAATGAATAATAAAACATCTAAAAAAGGATGCAAAGTAGAACCTTGCACATTGCTTCCTCATTATTTTTCGCTTCTTACAAAGCTACCTCTATGAGGAAGTATGTTATTCAATTTTTGGCTTCCTCATAGAGGAAGCTTTGTAAAACGCGAAAAATAATGATGAAGCAATGTGCAAGGTTCTACTTTGCATCCTTGTTTTAATTAGATAAATATACATGTTGTGGATTCGCTTTTTCTATTTCGTTATTGCGTTATTTCGTGATTATTAGAGCGTTTCCGAAGTGAATGTGATAATGTATATTTTGAAAAATAATTCAACATTCCATAAAATCAAAAATTTCATACCGTTCGTCACTAAATTATACATATATAATGGCTGAATATTGTTTTATTTATATACAAAATTTGAGCTCGCTATCTTAAGTTTTGTAAAAGTTACAATAGAGCGATAATGTCAATTTTTTGAAAAATTAAAAAAATCATAAAATTTTTACGGCTCAACCGATCTTAACCAAATTCAATAGCGATCACCGGCATATGAAAGCTCAAATTCATACCAATTTTTAGATCAATATCTCGAAAATTGAAAGAGTTATCACGTAAACAGACATTTTCCAAAAAATTAAAAAACTCGTACACACACACACACACACACACACACACACACACACACACACACACACACACACACACACACACACACACACACACACACACACGCACGCACGCACGCACGCACGCACGCACGCACGCACGCACGCACGCACGCACGCACGCACTCACACACACACACACACACACACACACACACACACACACACACACACACACAATTTTTTCTAAATCACTTTTCTCGATGTTTTGGACCATTCTGAGTGTACTGACATGAAAATCTCGAAAAAAAAAAATTTTCACGAAAACAAAGCTTCCTCTATGAGGAAGCAAAAATGAATAAATATCAAATCGGTTTATCATTACTAGCTTTTTTTACGATTTTAATGATGTCTAAATATTAATTATCCTTGATTTTGACTTCACATACTATACCTGTAACAATATTTCGGCTGTCTTTTCGCGATTTCTTACTTTTATTATACTATTTTGTTATTAATACATTAACTAATTAAAACTTTAAACATGGAAAACAATGAATTTTTAATTCGAAAATTCGATTTAATATATTTTAATGACATCCGTTGTTTAATTTGACATATTCGATCAGTTAAAGTTTGTCTCTCAATTTGAGGTGTCACGACCGAAATCACGGAATTTTCAAAAATAAAGTAAGTAATTGTTAATATAAAGCTAATTTTTTGTATTGCACATGAAATTCAAATCAAGTAGAAAAAAAAACGTATCGATTTATTTTCAAAAAAAAATTTCTTTATATTGTTTATAGACGAAGACACATTATCTGTCAGCCTGTCTAGGTTACAATGTCACAATTTAAATCCTCGCGGACTTGAACAGTTACCAATAAATTCATTTAAAATTTATATGCACACAATCGTTTTTGTTTCCTTTATCAGTGGGTAAGTGTGCTTTGATAAATTTAGACTATTTGTAAAGATTTTGATGTAACCATTAAATGTCACGACCGAAATTCCGTCACAACCGAAATCTTGTCATAATCAATGTTGAAAATTCAAATTAAGTAACATAAACTTGGTTTTTATTGAATATATTGATAAAAACTATAATTAAATACGGTTAAAGGTATGTATTTTAATTTTTTTAATTCATTTTTTGTAAATATAATTATAATGATTTTTTGAAATTATATTGAAATTTATAAAGATATTTGTAAAATCAGAGCACCTCAAGCATTTCGGAGCTTCTCAAAAACAAATTTCTTTGCACACTGGAGCCATTTTTTATAAGAAAAAAGAGGAAGAAGAAACTGAGTGTATATCTTTTTGCACAGTTTCCGAAAATCTGCGACATGATGCTGCATCAATCTGGGCTCACATGGTTCCCATTTTGAAGCTTGTAAAAGTTTTGATTCCGAATTTAGACACTATACACTTTCAGAGTGACGGACCCAGTACCCAGTACAAAAATAAGACCAATTTTTATTTTTTTCATGCTCGATGCCAAGAACTAGGATTGAGTCACGCGACTTGGAATTTTTCAACTGCTGGTCCCGGAAAAAGTTGTGCAGATGGTACAGGTGGAACTGTCAAAGGCATTTGTGATAAAGCAGTTATGTATGATACTGACATCATCTCTGCTGAAGATGTGATTCGCGTTGTTTCGAAGCAACAAAATTCGAAAGTAAAAATGTTTTTAATTGATAACAACGAAATTGAAAAAGTCGTGAAAACGGTTCCTGATAATCTCAAAACAATTCCGAACACAAAGATGTTGCATCAATTGATTTGGACACGCGAAGATCGACACAAAATATTTTTAAATTATTTATCATGCACAAAATGTATTTCAAATCCACCTTGTGATCATTTCAGTTTGAATCCAAAATCATTTTTATTTGTAGAAAAAGCTGCAGAACCAAAAACAAGAAAAAGAAAATTGAATGAATTGACAGACTTTTTGAGCGATGATAAAATGATCTTCAGTGAAAATGAAATAACAAAAAAAAGAACAAACCCCGGAAAATTGCAAAAGAGTACAGTAGAAGTAGGGAGAGAAAGAGGGCGAGGGAGAGGGACAGGAAGAGAGAAATATTGAGGACGAAGAATAGATTTAGCAAAAAATTACAGCAAAAGGCTAGTACTAAAAATTTTAAACAGAGCCAAAAAAGTTTATATGTTGTGTATTTGCAGTTGAGAAAAGAATGTGGTAAATATTGTAAAAAATGTATTTACAGGAATTCATAATAAGTTAAAACATATATATGTTGAATTGCATTCGAATTTATGATTTAATTAGATTTTTTACTTATGAAAATTATTGCAAAAAATGACAAATTTAGGTTATGGTTTGTTTATTAATTTCTCAACCGCGGGCACTGGAAAAAACGATGTTCTGCAGCATTTGATGATAGTTTTTCAATTTTGAAACCATAATTTGTGTATTAAACAGATGTGCTTTTAATTTTTTTATGTTTTTTTTCATAATGATGAAAGTTAAAGGTTCCGGAGATTCGCCCATATGGGTCATTCCACGGGATTTCGCACAAAAAAAAACCCGACCGACTCCAATTTTCGCCTCATTTTTTTTATATTGTTGACTATGTCAAACGGAGCATCTGTGAATTTTTTGAGAATTTTATTCTTATATTTCGACGAGCCATAAAATAAAAGGTGAAAAAAATGAAAAAAAATCTGACGTCAAGTGGAATAATGATATCGACAAAAATAACTAGGTCAAAATTTTCGTAATTCAACACAGTTTACGGTAAAAATAATCAAAATAAAAAATAAACATAACTTCTATTTTATTTATGTCTTTTACCAAGAAAAGGTACCATTTCGCTAATTTGGCCCCCTCCGATTTCAATACAAAAAATCACGAATATACTACATGGAGTCCCAAACATTTTAAGCACAAGCCCAAGATGGAGAACGCATTTTACCCATTTTTAAAAAAATGTTTCGGGTAATTGATTTTTTAAATTTTCTTCCAATCTTCTGCGTATTTTTTTATGTAATTGGTAATATTAAAAGGAGCTTATGTGATTTTTTTCATAATTTTATATGTAGATGTATTCGATTCATTAAATGTAATCGAATTACAAATTTTAAAAATTGTATTTTCGTTGCGTCTTTTACAAAAAAAGGTACCATTTCACTTATATGGACCTCTCCGATTAAGTTAAAAAAATAACAAAGTTACTATACGCCTCAGGCGTATCTCGCGACGCTAGCGCTCGAGCGGTCACTACGAGCGTAACGAGACGATCAGCTGATCGCACGCCTCAGGCGTACCCCAGGCGAATCTCGCGACGCCAGCGCTCGAGCGGCCACTGAGTGAGTAAGAAAGCGATCAGCTGATCGCTTTCTTACTCTCTGTGGCCGCTCGAGCGCTAGCGTCGCGACATACGCCTGAGGCGTATCTTGAATACCCAAAATTTTATAAGCGTGCGTCCAAGACGGATAAATTGCAGTGTGAATTAATTTGCAGCTCGTCATTTTGATCCTGTCCGATAAAATGGCTCCCCGAACCTTTCAAACTCGCTGCTGCAATCCGTTTAAAAAAAAATTCGCAAGGGACGCACGAAAGGCTTGCGTTGTCCGTCTCAAAAATGCGCATCAAGTGGAAATTAACAGTGAATTCTAAAGTGTGCGCATCATGCAGAATTGCAATGCTAACTCAAGATCCGCTTCCAACACAAGATCAACCTCTAACTCAAGAATTGCCGAGAGGTCAAGATTTGTCTGGTATCCAGGACCCGCCCGACACTTACAATACCGTGGAAGATCGCGATGGGAGAAGCGTCATCAACACCGAGACCATCGAAGAATTAGGTAATTGCTCTGAGCGCGGTGTTGATGTCAACGAGATAAACATGGAATTTGACGATACTGCCACTGCCAGCAGTGAGAACGTGGGAACTTATACTGGTACAGTGATTTATATTCGAATACAGTTTGTACAGCTAAATTAATGTACTTTGGTATTAATAGTATTTTTTCTTATAGGTTCGGAATCAACTAGTGATATCTTATCGCAACAAATCTTGTCTCAGTTGAGTCTGGAAACCACGTTGCCTATCGTCAATGAAGCCCTTGAGTTTTTAAATGAATCTCCAATTCCTTTCAAGAAAAGGAAGATTCGATCATACATACACAAGAAAGTGGATAATGTATCTAAAAGTTTGAAGGACGGATTGGGCATTTCTAGTGACCCTGGTTACGATATTGACCTCAGTAGTGACGATGCTCGTGATATGATAATAAGATTGAAAGAAAAATATCATGATAAAAGTACCAGCAAGGACCAGAAAATACAAATTTTGACTATATTACCATCGAGTTGGACCATAAGAAAAATTTCTGAAGTCATGGACACAACGCACCATATGGCAAGAGTAGCAAAGAATGTCGTTGAACACAGTGGGATTTTATCAGTGGCGAAACCGAAACCTCGTATGAGACTATTTATTGTGATCTAATTTAATTATTCCACATTTTCTCATTAAATACAAAGAATTGATTGTATTTTATAGGAAATCAACTTCCAGAAGCAACTATTTCAGCAGTTGTCGCGTTTTATAATGATGACGAAGTGAGTGCCAACATGCCAGGCATGAAAGATTGCGTTTCGGTTTACAACGACGACGGCCAAAGCATGAAAGTTCAGAAAAGACTTATTCTTTCGAATTTAAAAGAACTTCACGAATTTTTCCGATCAAGATCTCCGGACATCAAAATAGGATTCTCATCGTTTGCTTCCTTACGCCCCAAACACTGCGTATTGGCAGGAGGGTGTGGTACTCACACAGTGTGTGTCTGTTCAACTCACCAGAATGTAAAGCTCATGATGTTGGGTGAGTCGCAATACTTCTGTCCTATCCATCTGAGAATAATGAATCTTTACCTCGCCACAGCATTTGTATTGACCTGACATTATATTTTCATTTGTTATAATACAGGTTCCCATTTGAAGTCGCTGACAAAAGATCTTGCAAATCCCTTAAATCTTTACAGTGATTGCTTTAACGCAATTCTGTGCCCTGCTCCTACATCGCAATGCTATCTTGGAAATTGTCCCGGTTGTCCTGGTATGAAAATATTGAATGACGACTTGATTAAAGTCATGGAAAACAACAACATCGATAATGCGACCTATAAACATTGGGTCTCAAAGCCGCATACCACGCTCGAGACGGTGACCACATCGTCCGAAGAATTCATTTCTGACTTCTGCGACAAAATCAAAGCTCTTTTACCACATCACTTCATTGCAAAAGAACAAGCAAAGTTCGTACGAAATCTGAAGGATTCCTTGCTCGAGAATGAGTTTATTGTGATTTGCGATTTCGCTGAAAATTATTCCTTTGTTGTCCAAGATGCAGCGCCAGGATTCCATTGGAATAATAACCAAGCTACGGTGTACACGGTAGTTACGTATTTCAAGTCGGATAGTGTACTCGTGCACAAGAGTTTAGTAATCATTTCGGACTGTCTGAGCCACGACGCGATTGCGGTTAACGTTTTTGCTCACATCATTATCGATTTCATAAAATCACTTTCCAGCACGATTTCGAAAGTTTATTATGTCTCAGACGGTGCACCTCAACAATACAAAAATTACAAAAATTTCGTGAATTTGTACTACCATAACCGAGATTTCGGGATCAAGGCCGAACATCATTTTTTCGCCACCACACAGGGAAAAGGACCATGTGATGGTGTGGGTGGAACCTCGAAAAGAATGGCTGCCCGAGCCAGTCTTCAATTGCCTCCTGACCGTCAAATAACCACACCAAAAGAGTTGTACGAATGCGCGTCAAAACCCGAAAACTTACCGAATATCGCGGTTAAATTTTCACCTCAAGAGAAATACGATGCAATGAAAATTCGTCTTGAAAGTCGTTTCAATAACGTAAAACGGATCCCATCGACGCAAAAAATGCATTGCGTTATTCCTCAAGAAAACGGCGTATTACATGTTAAGAAATTTTCCAGTTCTGAGAGCTATGAATCTCATAAGATCATAAAGGAATAAAAGAATAAAAATATATCTGATATGTAAATGACTACTCATTATTTTTACCGGTAACTATGTTGATTTACGAAAATTTTGACCTAGTTACTTTTGTCAATATGATTTTTCCATTAGACGTCAGATTTTTTTATTTAAACATTTTTTTTTATTTTATGGATCGACCAAATATGACAATAAATTTCCCAAAAAATTCACAGATGCTCCGTTTGACATAGTCAACGATATAAACAAATTACGCGAAGACTGGAAGAAAATTAAAAAAATCAATTACCCGAAATATTTTTTTAAAAATGGGTAAAATGCGTTCTCCATCTTGGGCTTGTGCTTAAAATGTTTGGGACTCCATGAAGTATATACGTGATTTTTTGTATTGAAATCGGAGGGGGCCAAATTAGCGAAATGGTACCTTTTCTTGGTAAAAGACATAAATAAAATAGAAGTTATGTTTATTTTTTATTTTGATTATTTTTACCGTAAACTGTGTTGAATTACGAAAATTTTGACCTAGTTATTTTTGTCGATATCATTATTCCACTTGACGTCAGATTTTTTTTTCATTTTTTTCACCTTTTATTTTATGGCTCGTCGAAATATAAGAATAAAATTCTCAAAAAATTCACAGATGCTCCGTTTGACATAGTCAACAATATAAAAAAATTAGGCGAAAATTGGAGTCGGTCGGGTTTTTTTTTGTGCGAAATCCCGTGGAATGACCCATATCTCTCTATATTATAAAAAGATCTCGCCGCCGCCGCCGCCGTCGCCGTGTCAGGAGTCGAGGGACTTAGAATAATTCGGGCTCAGGGCTTGGCGGAAGGGGGGGGGGGCACCCTTCGGAGGTGGCACCCTTGGGTGGGGGGCGATTGCGAGCGCGCGCAGCGCGCGAGCCATAATAAAATCCTAGTATATATATATATATATATATATATATATATATATATATATCAAGAGTCGCGGTAGCGACTCGATATATACTATATACGTTGTATTTGTTGCACGGTGCCCTTAGTGGACTCAGTCCTAGGGCACGAAATTAACGCATCTATCTATATATGTTTACGTTGTATACTGTAGCACAGTGCCCTTCACGAAAAACTCGGTTCTTCGACCTCTATACTTTTCTCAAGCTGTCGCTTGAGAAAATCGTACTTTCTCGTACTAAAGATTCGTTCAACCCTCGAGATTTTTATATTTATTTTTTATTTAGATTGTTACACGTATAGAATCGTCTACAAACAGCTACGAGGGTTTCCATTCTTAATTACTATAATTCTTGCAGCACATACAAGCATTTAAAATGTGTATTGTAATAGTTCCAACTCCATTTTTGTACGATGCACATTATTCGTACATTAATGTTTCCTATCAAGATTTTACTTATACATGTATGTATGGAATTATTCCGTTTTTATATAGGAATTATTAGTGATTTTTTTTTGGTACTGCTTTCAATGTGACGCTGTAATCACTAATAGGAGGATTTTTTATGCGTTCCATTAAATATATTGAATGTTTTGCAAGTAGCGTGTGAAAAGTATAGACGTAAATACTTTTATAGATTCCACCATAAATTTTAATTGAAAATTTATTTCACTGACTATTGTGTTAACACTGCAACGCGCTAGCCAAAGTAGGTCGATATGTCATAAAGTTATAAATCAACTTATGATATTGCAACTCAGCAAAAAGCATAAATTCGAGAAAAAGATAAAGAGCTTACTTTTAATGTCAATGAGGTCTTCTATAGCAAGTTCCTTGCCATTTATAGGATCAACACCATTCTCAGAAAGATATTTTTCGATAAGACGTTTTTCGAATATTGTCCCCGATACGGGAGAGACGACTGGATGCTCCGGCACCTCGTTCGAAACTGCAAAACAAAAAGTACACTTGTATAGTGGTAATACGACGCCGCGTTGTGAAGAAAATAATGGTTTAGACGCATGTTTTTTGAGGTTATAAACACCAAGCCGGCCGGGCATTATACGATTATCGCAATAATCCAAATGCTATATTCGCCTTTCGCGTAACCAACACTACCGTTTTTCAACAACAAAAACATGGAAAATAGTTTTGAAAAAATTGAAAAGACAATCTTACTTGCACAAGACAGAGCCATTTTTTCAAATACCCAAATCTCCGAGCGAGTCAGTCGCCCGTCGTCATCTGCCTTTTCACGCGTACCTATATTTCACATGTACATTTTATGACGCAGCGATCACAGCCAGCGGCCAGATTGAGATTTCATAAATTTAGCATTTTTCTCCACAGATGGCAGAAGGTATTATTAAATGTAACGGATTCCCATACGCGATCCGCGAGCGCGCCGCACACGCAGCACGGGTAACGGACAGGTGTCCGAAAAGCGATTGCTTCTTACCACGAAGCCCTCCATACGTCCAGTCGTTTCCAAGCGATTCACTCTCCTGAAACTTGCACCGACCAATCATGATACAGCATTCCGTTAGATCAAGATAATTTGAAAGAATGCTCGATCTGTGATTGGCCGGCACAAGTTTCAGGAGAGTGAAACGCTTGGAAACGACTGGACGTATGGAGAGCTTCTTGGTAAGAAGCAATCGCTTTTCGGACACCTGTCCGTTACCCACGCAGCACCTCCGCGAGACCGGGCGCGTAAATTCAAATCGAAAAAGCAGAGAGAACGAGAGACCAATATAGTGTCTTGGGCGAGCTGACTACTGATAAAGTATAAAGGATGATTAATTGTAAATGCGGCATGATGAACATTATTTGTAATATATAAATATTATTAGATGTACGAATATTCCAGCTTTTCCCACGTACGCCAAGCGGAAATGCCGCGCTGCGAAGAAACGTGCTAGACATAAAAGAATCTGCCTACGCTCCTTGTACCGCTATAAAGAAACGCACTAGAGTCTGCTTTCCTAAGTCGAGTCGTGACGATTCAAGTGTCCTTCATATGGGCCCAGAATGTGAATCCTTTAAAAGAGCGTCTTTGCTAGACGCACAGATAGTAAAATGTAAATTGTAGAAAGCCGAGACATCCTTAGTTTGAATGTACAAGGCGAGCTCCGTTGCCAGACACTCCAAAGGGCCAACCGTACTTCGACGGTGGGCCATGTGGTGTCCAAATTGCAGCCAAGGAACAATAGCCACTTTCTAGCTCGGGGTTGACGCGGACGCTTGACGCAAGCGTCTCGCACGCTCGCGCGTGGGAGCAAGCGTTCGTGTCGAACTGAGGGTTGATTGGCTAAGGGTGGGCCCTTGGGGCGTAACTCCTGGCCCACCAGCAGACCGCGAGGCCCGCAAGCCTAGAGTCAACGCGGAGAGACGGCAGATTCTTGAGACTAGTCGAGCGCGACGGAACTGTCTGCGAGAAAACAGTAGTTATTATTTTTCACTAAGATAAATTAAAGTTTATAAATTCCTTGGAATAAATAGAGTCTTCGAGTTCGTGTTTAATTCTGAGTTAAAATTGTGTTTTTGTCCCCAACTAATTTCGAATACAGGTCATCCCGGACGAGGTGAGCTTCGCTCTTCGACGTGGATTGGACATCGGTGGTAACCACTCTCGTGCTGGTCAGAATTCGGATGTTCGAATTCTCGCGCCGAAAATAGGCCGAAAGCGTTACATAAAATTTTTGGTGTCAGAAGTGGGATTCCACTAACTCGTCGTGGGTGAAAATTGTAAATCTTGTGAAAGTGTGAAACTTGTGTTAAAATTAAAAATAATTATTTTTCGCTTTTAATCGTAATCTTTTAGGCATTGGAAGTTACACGTGTAAATAGTGATTTAAAGTGAACAGTAAAGTGCATTCGAACTTTTTCAATTTTTATGAGATCGTTCACTGAATAAGAAAAATAAAAAGGAAAATAGAACGCGCGTTGCTGTACTTTGAAGCTCTCATTATCTTCTGTTCGGGTGGACTGAGTAGCTCGATACGGTGGTCGTGAAGCTGATAAGGAAACTCGTGCGTTCCAACGAGGAGAACGAGGACCAAGACGACAACGCCATAGCCTTTCCTCGCGGGGTTTCCCCCGTGGTTTACCCAAGAGGACCGAGGGTAGGAGGCAAAAACCTACCGGGGCTAAGACGGTGCGAGGGCCACGGGAAATAAAAAAAAGAGAGGCTCCCCTTGCTCACCGTAGGCACAACGGAGAACGTGAACCCAGAGGAGACGAGTGAGAACGGCCGCCAACCGGACGTCAACCAGGCAGAAGACTCGGACAACCGGAGGCAGAGGACCAACGAAGGACGGCAATACCGAAGAGGCTAAATTGTGTTTAACTGTGTTTAATTGTGTATAACTGTGTTCGGAAATTATAGACTGTGAATTTACAGTGACTTTAATAGTTCCATAACCATTCATATGAGAATTTCGAATTGGTAAGTCAGTCGCCCTATTAAAATTTGTATTGGTCTCTCTGCTCATCGCAAAATAACGCGTATAGAAATAATAGAATATTAAATTTGATACGTGTCAGCAACATGGAAAAATTAGATGTCGCGGTCGAAACACCCCCCGTAGAACGGGAAGAGATAATCGTACCTGAGAATCGCGCACGCGAATTTGATTCCTCGGGAATCGATGTTAGAACCGGTAGTAGCATTCGAGATTCAGATGAATTGCGTAATTATACGCGAACGTTGGGCTCCAGCGCGGAAAATTTAATAACGCGTTCGTGTGTCACTGAAGGGGGGATGAGCGGACTTCGATGCGGAGCGACGCTCGCATCTCGCAGCCTTGTAACCGAAACTTCAAAGTGCGTCCCTTTCAAGGCCGCTCTTGAATTTGTTCCGAAAATGTTCGACGGCTACAATATGCCGGTCTCGAAATTTATCCGCGATTGTTTATTTGTCCATGATTCGATCGACCCACGCGAAAGAAACCATCTTTTCTGGATGGTTAGAACTAGAGTAGTTGGAAGCGCAGAAGACTCTTTGCAAGACCGGGATATCACTACTCTCGAGGGTTTACTAAAACATCTAAAAAGGACTTATACCGAGCATAGTAGTGTAAGTCATCTAAATGCTATGCTCGCAATGGTTGCCCAGCGTAATACGGAGTCCGCGTTAGACTACGGAATTTGCATTAACGAAATTTTAAAAAGGATCATTGAGGCGATCGAGGAAAGAAATCCCGCAGATGTAGCCTACGGTATGGTCGTGTCGGCTCGTGATACGGCACGCGAGAACTTCGTGATGGGACTGAAGCGGGAAATAGCGTTGCGAGTGCGTGTGGAACGCCCAAAAACGCTGCAAGACGCAATGAACGTCGCCCGTACTGCCGAGTGGGAGGTCGACCACGAGACAAAAGTAGCTCGTACAGAACGACGTAGCGATTATGCGAACGCGTTCGAGGACTCGACACCCCCGCGAAAGCCAGCGTACAACCGTTTTGTACCCTATCGCGGAAACGCACGCGCGCGAATTGCCTCGAACGGCCCCAGCTATGGGTCCTGTTTCGGTACTACGGCTGGTAGAGGACGAGCCCGCGGCAGGATTAATTTTAACAGAGGTGGACAAAGCCGTCCGGCGCAGAATAGCCGAAACCCCGGTGTATCCAATGCCTGTGCTAACTGCGGCGAGGCCGGCCACCATGAGCGTGGATGCTTGAGACCAACGAGGGTTCAAACAGTAAAATGCTATAATTGCCAGCAGGTAGGACACTACGCTCGCGATTGTACCGCCACGCGACAACAGGGTCCCTCGGTAATCTGCTTTAAATGTGGCGTAGAGGGGCACTTCTCGAGAAATTGTTCCGAAAACGACAACAAAGAAAATTCAGGTCCTTGCAACTACTGCAAAAAACCCGGCCATACTTACGATAAGTGTAGGAAACGACTTGCGCATGTAGAATCGGGCCGCAAAATGAAATCGGGAAATTTAAACGAGTAAATAGCTTAGCTGATTGGTGCCACGCTGAGATAGCGGAGGAAGGAGCACCGTTAAAGAGGGTCGTTCTCAACCTGAATATAGAAGGAAAGGAAAATTCGCCTGTCGTAACTGTTCGTAGTAAAAATATTAAAAGAAAATCGGGAAAATTTATTGTTGACACTGGTGCAGAGCTGTGTTTGGTCAAAAAGAAAATTATCCGCTCAAATATCTTAATCAATTCAAAAGTAAAGTATCACGTTTTCGGTATAAATGAACACGGGATAAAAACTTTGGGGGAGGTAATGATAACGATAAAGGGTCAGCCCTGCCCATTCCAAATAGTCCCTAATAGCTTCCCGATCAAACAAGACGGCATGTTTGGGATGCCTTTCCTGAAAGACGCAATTGTAGATCTAAAACAGAAATTATTAAAACACGACTTGGGCGATTTTCCCTTCGATTCTACCATTAGAAGTATAACGTTAAAATTAACGGCGCGAACACGGCTATTAGTAACAGTTCCAGTAGCAAACCAAAACATCAAAGAGGGATTTTTACCACTCGTTAAAACAGGTCCGGGTATTTTCCTTGGGGAAACATTGGTAAGACAGGAAGACGGTACAGTACGAGTTTTTTGTATTAACACTACTACACAGGACGTCGAACTCACAATACCCCCCGTTGAGCTAGAAGAGTGTAGCGTCATAAAGCCCGGGCCCCGGACGGCAAAACGGGCCCACCCCGAGATGAACAGCGAAAACACAAACAAAGATCGGTTGAAACAATTATTGCCCGCCCTAGATCTTGATAACCTCAATGCAGAAGAAAGAGGCAATATTATCTCTTCACTCACGAAATATCCGTTCCAATTCTTCTTGAACGGCGATCGCTTAGGGCACACTTCCGTTCTCAAACACAAAATAACAACGACCGACGACGCGCCGATTAACGTAAAAGCATATCGATACCCTCCTTTGCACAAAGACGTTATTCTCGAACAATCGGCAGATCTTCTAAAAAACGAAGCCATTACACATTCGGATTCAGCTTTTAACTCTCCAGTCTGGGTGGTTCCAAAAAAGGCTGACTCCGCAGGTAATAAGCGATGGCGCATGGTGATAGATTACCGTGCGCTCAACGAAAAGACAGTGGGCGACGCTTATCCCCTGCCTAATATCACGGATATACTTGACCAACTGGGAGGCGCGAAATACTTCTCCGTCTTGGACCTCGCGTCAGGCTTCCACCAGATAGAGGTTGACCCAGCGGACCGTCATAAAACCGCGTTCTCAACACCCTACGGCCATTTCGAATTCAATAGAATGCCCTTTGGTTTAAAGAACGCCCCTGCAACTTTCCAGCGCCTGATGGACAAGGTGCTCTCGGGGTTGCAAGGAGTAGAACTTCTCGTATACATGGACGACATCGTTACCTATGCCCGTTCTCTTAAAGAGCATAAGATTAAACTCGAGAAGTTACTCGGTAGACTCAAAACTGCCGGACTCGTTTTACAGGCAGACAAATGTAAATTCCTACGAAAAGAAATAGGCTATCTCGGGCATAATATCACCGAAAAAGGGGTGAAACCGGACCCTAAAAAGGTGGAAGCAGTCCGGTTGTTTCCACAACCAAAGGGTCGTAAAAATATAAAACAATTCTTAGGTCTGGCTGGCTACTAGAGCCGATTTGTCCCTGAATTTGCCGCGATCGCCAAGCCTCTCAATGCGTTGTTGAAGAAAGATGTCCCGTTTCATTGGAATATGGTGGCAGAGAATGCCTTTCAAAAACTTAAAACTATTCTTTGTTCAGAACCTCTCCTGCAGTATCCGGATTTTACGAAACCATTTGTAGTCACTACTGACGCATCCGACTTTGCGCTAGGGGCAGTTCTTAGCCAAGAACCAGTAGGAAAAGACCCCCCCATCGCTTATGCATCGTCGACCCTCTCTGGGGCAGAGTTAAATTATACAACTACAGAAAAGGAGTTACTCGCGATAGTATTTGCGGTCAAACACTTTCGACCTTATTTGTACAGCAGACGGTTTACCCTCGTAACGGATCATCGACCGTTGACTTGGTAGTACCAATTAAAAGACCCAACAATATCTTCGAGGCTTGCTCGTTGGAAAATAAAATTGCAAGAGTACGATTATGAGATCCAATATAAACCTGGCAGGGTAAATGCTAATGCAGACGCTCTCTCTCGTAACCCCATAGACGGATATTCCTACTCCCGACGCAAATAGCGGCCGGCAGGTTCTGAGTGTGCATACTCATTTACCGGACGACGGTTATTCTGCGGAGGATGACGACAACCTCCTTCACGAGTATCCCATCGAGAGAGTTTTCTTAAGCAGATTCGACGAGACAGATTCAGGAAACGAGACCGAAAGTAATGAAACAGAAGAAGAATCTGACGAAAACGAGACGATAGACTGCGATAAAGACGAATCGAGGTCCGGCTCACTCCGAGACACCGTGTACAATGATGGGCGACAGTTCGTAACCCGTACTGCTCGTCCTGAGGCACAGAGAGAGAGAGAGATTGTAGATGAACCGAGGTCCGGCTCACTCCGAGACACCGTGTACAATGATGGGCGACAGTTCGTAACCCCTACTGCTCGTCCTGAGGCACAGAGAGAGAGAGAGAGATTGTAGATGAACCGAGGTCCGGCTCACTCCGAGACACCGTGTACAATGATGGGCGACAGTTCGTAACCCGTACTGCTCGTCCTGAGGCACAGAGAGAGATTGTAAACGAACCGAGGTCCGGCTCACTCCGAGACACCGTGCGCAATGATGGTCGACAGTTCGTAACGCGTACTGCTCGTCCTGAGGCACAAAGAGAGATTGTTGATCAAAGCGGCCAAATGGGAACCACGAAGGGTTGCCCATCCAGAAAGAATAGCGATATTGAGTCAGATGGTAGCGAAGAATTGAGCGAGGACGAACAATCAGGGATTATCGGCACCGAAGTGCAAGTGACGAAAAGACGAAGTTTCGACCTAGAGGGGCCCCACGTAACTAAAAGAATCTGCTTAAGAAATAAAGAATATGCAGCTGCATTACCAGCGAAAGGAGAAACTAGTAATGTTGAAAATCCACTAAACAAGACGTTTTTCAGTACAAGTAGAGATAAATTGTGGGTTCGTAGCGACCATTTGTTGAATTTTATTTCGTGTGATTGTGTTTTAACGACCCCCGTCGGGCGGGATTTACTTGATAACGCGTTATTCAAACTTGAGGATTTGAAAGTCGAAAAGCCAACACTAGGACAAGTCATATACACGCGGAAAGAAAAACAGCATATTTTCCACTTATTTATAAAAGAGAAATTTGACGATAAGTTTTACGTGAAAAATCTAGAATCTGCCGTAGACACGCTTCACGACGCGATGCGAGCAATGAAATTTAATTCTTTTAGCCTGTCCAGAGAGGGGAATGGTTTTGATAAGGCCCCCTGGAGGGTAATCGAGAAAGTGTTTAAAACTTATTTTTCAAACGAGAACTACACGATTACGGTGTGCACGGGCGAAGTAGAAACTCCGTTAGAATCAGACCGAGAGCGAATAATTCAAGAGTGTCACGACTCCACCGTCGGAGGGCATAAAGGCGAAACGAAAACTTACGAAAGAATTCGAGAAAGGTATTTTTGGCCGCGAATGAAAGAAGATGTTCACAAGTACATCCGCACATGTGACTCGTGCCAGAAAAAGAAACTAGTCCGCGAGAAAACAAAACAACCAATGCAAATAACGGATACGCCAAGTAGGGTTTTCGAAAAAATCCAAATCGATATTGTGGTACCACTGCCAGTGACTGACGTTGGGAATCGCTACATACTTACATGGCAAGACTGTCTCAGTAAATACTCAGGCGCGATTCCTTTAAGTAACATTGAAGCCCCCACTGTCGCACTCGCTATCGCAGATAACTTTATCTGTTACTTTGGGTGTCCAGAATCTATACAAACTGATCAAGGGAGTCAATTCCTTAGCAATATCATGAATACCTTCGCGAAAATATTTAAGATTCGACAATATAAATCAACTGCTTTCCATCCTCAATCACTGGGTGCTCTCGAAAGAAGTCACCACACATTTATTGAATACCTGCGTCATTATTGCGAAAAAAGTAACTGGGATCTATGGTTGTCCTATAGTATTTTTTCGTTCAATACATCGGTCCACGAATCTACGGGGGTAACACCCCACGAAATCGTTTTCGGTCGAAAAGCTCGCTTGCCTTCCGAATTTGCAGACGAAAAGGTTCCGCGTACCTTTATACAGGTAGTCGACGAAACACTAAATCGACTAATCGAAACCGAATCAATGGTAGTAGCCCGTTTAGAAGCAGCAAAGCGCCGATGCAAGAAATTTTACGATCGAAAATTAAACGAGCAAAATTTTGAGGTAGGCCAAAGCGTTTATTTGCTGAAAGAACCGCGTAACGACAAATTTGAGGATCATTACACTGGGCCATACGTGATAAAGAAAATCTTAAACAATTTAAATGTCGAGTTACAAACCGGACCGAATAGCGTTAAATTTGTCCACATTAACAAATTAAAGCATGCCTTTTTACGGTTTGAAAACTTCAATCAAAGTCCTTAACGTCGACATTGAAAAGCCGCTTCATATGAAGGGCCTTTCGATTAAGGGGGGAAGTGTAACGGATTCCCATACGCGATCCGCGAGCGCGCCGCACACGCAGCACCTCCGCGAGACCGGGCGCGTAAATTCAAATCGAAAAAGCAGAGAGAACGAGAGACCAATATAGTGGCTTGGGCGAGCTGACTACTGATAAAGTATAAAGGATGATTAATTGTAAATGCGGCATGATGAACATTATTTGTAATATATAAATATTATTAGATGTACGAATATTCCAGCTTTTCCCACGTACGCCAAGCGGAAATGCCGCGCTGCGAAGAAACGTGCTAGACATAAAAGAATCTGCCTACGCTCCTTGTACCGCTATAAAGAAACGCACTAGAGTCAGCTTTCCTAAGTCGAGTCGTGACGATTCAAGTGTCCTTCATATGGGCCCAGAATGTGAATCCTTTAAAAGAGCGTCTTTGCTAGACGCACAGATAGTAAAATGTAAATTGTAGAAAGCCGAGACATCCTTAGTTTGAATGTACAAGGCGAGCTCCGTCGCCAGACACTCCAAAGGGCCAACCGTACTTCGACGGTGGGCCATGTGGTGTCCAAATTGCAGCCAAGGAACAATAGCCACTTTCTAGCTCGGGATTGACGCGGACGCTTGACGCAAGCGTCTCGCACGCTCGCGCGTGGGAGCAAGCGTTCGTGTCGAACTGAGGGTTGATTGGCTAAGGGTGGGCCCTTGGGGCGTAACTCCTGGCCCACCAGCAGACCGCAAGGTCCGCGAGCCTAGAGTCAACGCGGAGAGACGGCAGATTCTTGAGACTAGTCGAGCGCGACGGAACTGTCTTCGAGAAAACTGTAGTTATTATTTTGCACTAAGATAAATTAAAGTTTATAAATTCTTTTGAATAAATAGTGTTCGAGTTCGTGTTTAATTCCGAGTTACAATTGTGTTTTTTCCCCAACTAATTTCGAATACAGGTCATCCCGGACGAGGTGAGCTTCGCTCTTCGACGTGGATTGGACATCGGTGGTAACCACTCTCGTGCTGGTCAGAATTCGGATGTTCGAATTCTCGCGCCCAAAATAGACCGAAAGCGTTACAAATCGATTAAACGTATACGCAATCAATGCGAAATCGATTGATAGTTGACAATTATCGTATGATAACGTTTGACAGTCCACGGTTTGTCATAAACAGCATTTAAAAAATTGTATGCGCTTCATGGGGCACGGTTACCTGGGAACATAACCTAAAATATCATGTTTCGCGCAAAAATTAATTCAATGCACACGTAATCAATGCGGAATCGTTTGATAGTTGATAATTATCGTATGATACCGTTTGATAGTTCATAGTTCGTCATCAAAAGAATTTAGAAAACTTTATGCGCTTCATAGAGCCCCGCCAGATCGCAGCATAACCTGAAATCGATTAAACGTATACGCAATCAACGAAGTCAGACTTACATAGAAGCACAGTTCCTGTACTTTGGATGGCCCGAACGAAACTGGGGTCAGGCCGTTAGTACCCGAACCCAGCGATGCGGTGGCGCTTGTGGCGCTGTGTATATGTGTGGCTCACGGACATATCACAGACAGGCCACTACAAGTAAACCTCTTTGGCTCCGCCCCTTACGCCCTATCCTTTTCGCTCTCACCCTGGGGTAATGGCTGGGGTCTTCATGCTATCCTTTTCGCTCTCACACTGGAGTAATGGCTGGGGTCATCATGCTATCCTTTTCGCTCTCACACTGGAGTAATGGCTGGGGTCATCATGGTATCCTTTTCGCTCTCACACTGGAGTAATGGCTGGGGTTATCATGCTATCCTTTTCGCTCTCACACTGGGGTAATGGCTGGGGTACTCATGCTTTCTCTCTTAATCCCATGCGCATAAAGTCAAAACAGTTTATTCGAGCACGTGCTACGGCTCAGACGTCTTTTCGGCTTTAATCGAAATTTCAACGATAAATAACGAAAAAATCGAAACAATGCCTACGAACAACACTTGTCAATACAGTGCATGCAGAAATTCTAAACGGAAGAACCCGGAGCTAACGTTTCATCGTTCCCCTCAATATAATCAGACGTGAGTCTCGTTTATTTTGATAGACAATGAAATAATGTTCCACGGAAAAGCCGCTGTTTTCCTGAACCCGAATATCGAAAATACCCAGCACCTTCACGTGGTTTCCACTGAGTAATTTTAGCTCACGCAATGTTTTTTTTCCAAAAAAAACTCTCGTAAATACGTAAATTTTTTTTTACATTTTTTATATTTTTCGCTGATACTTGTTTTTAATTTTTATTTCAATAGCCTGGTCTGAAATTAGCCAAGACTGGGTAATTATTATGATTGATATTTCAGCATAGCATGGCAGCAAAATATCGGTTCAAAAAAAGGCAAAATACCGTTTTATAAATTCTAATTGACCGGCTTTTTTCCCCGAAAAAATATTTGTGATCAGTTGTTGAAATTGTAAAAACGATTATTGAAAAATAAAAGATCGACATTGTAATAATTTAAAACGGTACTTTGCATTCTCTGAAGAAGAAAAAAAAGTATTTACAAATTTGATTCGTGAACGTCATGAATACCCTATTTAGGACGCTACACCACCGCATCGCTTTTGTATGTATAACTTCCATTCTATACCGTTTATCTGCATGAAGTTATTATCCAGCGATTATAATTCGTTAACTACCTTCCCGCTGGAAACAATTTACATTACAGAGGTATTATTACTTAACTACGATGATTTACACATTTTTGTCTTAAATCAGTCATTCAAAAGATCGCGCGAACGCTACAGCCAATGGCAGGGCCGAACCCGCCCACTGGGCGGGGCATCTCCGAGGCTGCTAATTGTACGATCGCAGCGCTGCGAAGCGGCCGTTTGCGGTCGAAAAAGTTTGGGGCCACGAGCTCCGTAAGAACTGTGCTTCTATGCAAGTCTGACTTCGTTGACGCAATCAATGCGAAATCGATTGATAGTTGACAATTATCGTACGATACCGTTTGATAGTCCACTGTTTGTCATAAGCAGCACTTAAAAAACTGTATGCGCTTCATAGGGCACGGTTACCTGGGAAAATAACCTAAAATATCATGTTTCGCGCAAAAATTAATTCAATGCACACATAATCAATGCGGAATCGTTTGATAGTTGATAATTATCGTATGATACCGTTTGATAGTTCATAGTTCGTCATCAAAACAACTTAGAAAACTGTCTGTCTTCATAGTGCCCGGCCAGCTTGCAGCATAACCTGAAATCGATTAAACGTACACACAATCAATGCGATATCATTTGATAGTTAATAATTATCGTATGATACTGTTCGATAGTCCATAGTTTGTCATTAAAAAGATGTATAAAACTGTATGCGCTTCACAGAGCCCGCCCAACTTGCAACACATAACCTGAAATCGATTAAACGTACCCAGATAGAAAAACGTGCCGCACGGCGTGTCGACAAAAATGCGCCATGTACTGCAGCATTAAGCTGCATTATTAACGACACGACGTGCTTAACGGCACGAATGCCGCCACCTTGCCTGCAAAATTCCGACACGCTGTGCACCGCCGAATGACGCCAACGCGTGTCGGAATTTTGCAGGCATACTACCGGCATCAGGATGCCGTGCCGTTAATAATGCAGCTTAATGCTGCAGTACATGGCGCATTTTTGTCGACACGCGTGTTGTTTTATGTCGCTATCCTGTCGTCAATCTGCCGTAACATTTCTATCTGGGTATACGCAATCAATGCGGAATCGTTTCATAGTTGACGATTATCGTGTAATACTGTTTGGTAGTCCACGGTTTTTCATAAACAGCATTTAAAAAACTGTATGCGCTTCATAGGGCACGGTCAACTGGCAACATAACCGGAAATTGATGTTTCTCGTCAAAATGAATTTAATACAGTATGATTCTAAACCACTAACACATTTGACATTTTTTATCGAAAGTACAAATGAAATCATCACAGATATCATCAAAAACTACAGATTCGTTGAGTATTAGAAAAAAAAGACAATGTAAAAACGATTTAAAAAATCGTAAATTCAGTGCTGCCTCATACATTCATAAAAATAATTATAATTAATACGCAAAACGTTTGCAGATAATCGTTTATCGCAAGTCGTTCATGTACCTAAATCTGTTATTACCAAGTGTGTAATAGTTATAAACAGGAAAAAAGAAAATTCGTGGTTTAAGTGCTGATGACAAATGCATAGTTTAGTTTATTAGTTTCCTTGCGTTATGATAACCTTATATTCTCTGTACAAAATATATATATTATTTATAATTATTTTTATGAATGTATGAGGCAGCACTGAACTTACGATTTTTTTTTTCGTTTTTTCATTGTCTTTTTTTCTTATACTCAACGAATCTGTAGTTTTTGATGATGTCTGTGATGATTTCATTTGTACTTTCGACAATAAATGTCAAATGTGTTAGTGGTTTAGAATCATACTGTATTAACTTGATTTTGGCGAAAAACATCAATTTCCGGTTTTGTTGCCAGTTGATCGTGCCTATGAAGCGCATACAGTTTTTGTAATGCTGTTTATGAAAAACCGTGGACTATCCAACGGTATTACACGATAATCGTCAACTATCAAATGATTCTGCATTGATTGCGTATACGTTTAATCTATTTCAGGTTATGTGCTGCAAGCTGGACGGGCTCTATGAAGCGCATACAGTTTTATACTTTTTTTAAATGACAAACCGTGGACTATCAAACGGTATCATATGATAATTGTCAACTATCAAACGATTCCGCATTGATTGCGTATACGTTTAATCGATTTCTGGATATGCTGCGATCTGGCCAGGCTCTATGAAGCTCGTAAAGTTTTCCAAATTCTTTTGATGACGAACTATGAACTATCAAACGGTATCATACGATAATTATAAACTATCAAACGATTCCGCATTGATTGCGTGTGCATTGAATTAATTTTAGCGCAAAACATCGATTTTAGGTTATGTTGCCACCCCTACCGTTGGTACCGTGCCCTATGAAGCGCATACAGTTTTTTAAATGCTTCTTATGACAAACCGTGGACTATCAAACGTTATCATACGATAATTGTCAACTATCAATCGATTTCGCATTGATTGCGTATACGTTTAATCGATTTCAGGTTATGCTGCGATCTGGCGGGGCTCTATAAGCGCATAAAGTTTTCTAAATTCTTTTGATGACGAACTATGAACTATCAAACGGTATCATACGATAATTATCAACTATCAAACGATTCCGCATTGATTACGTGTGCATTGAATTAATTTTTGCGCGAAACATGATATTTTAGGTTATGTTCCCAGGTGACCGTGCCTTATAAAGCGTTTTTTCATTTTTTTTTACACACCGTGGACTATCAATCGATATTATCTGTTAATTGTTAACTATCAAACGATTCCGCATCGATTGGATGCAAATTTAATTGATTTTGGTGAAAAATTAAAACAGGCGGTTATATTACCGTTCCATTTTTGGTAATGTGACCACATGACCCGGTAATGTAACACGCTGATTACACTTTACAGTTTTTTTCATATTTTCGGTCGAAAAGTGGACTATCAAATAATTTTAAAACTAATTCCGTACTATCAAACGATTCCGCATCGATAGGACTAACAAAAATTAGATTCGGTGGAAAAATAAAAAAAATTCCGCTATCTTCAGGGTATATTTTGATTTTTATTTAAAAAAAAAACTTTCGACTATCAAACATTGATATTAGACTATCAATCAATATCTAACGATTATCAAATGATATAAAAAAGAAAAAGTTAAAAAAGTTAAAGTTGGCCAGCCAACTTCATGCCACTCGCGATCCAGACGGTCTTATATCGACAAACGAGACGTGGTTGAGCGGAAATCGAATATTCGATTCATTTTTTTTCCTATCCTTTCCGTTTTGGACTCGTTTTAACATATGCTTATAGCACTTTTCGCTAATAAGCTTCCCTTTCCACCTGTAACGTCAACCTGCCATGATTGCAAAAGCATAACTGCTGAACTTTTGGTAGTCAGGGCTGCGTTCCGAATGTGCGTCCGGTGATTTTTCTCTCTTTCTTATCGCGAATGAAAAAAAGAGAGAAAAGTCGCCGGGCGCTTCATTCGGAACGCACTCCAGCTGGTAGTCGCCACTGTGACACTCATGGTAGGCAACCGCATAAAATACGGACCTTGTTGCCGCACTTCTCCACAAATTCGCGATACCACAAATTCTAATTTCTATATGTTTGAGCATTATAAACTTTTGTCGATTAACTTTATACTGCTAAAAAACATTTATATATAAACCGTTTGAAATGACATGATCCGTCCCAATTTGACAATTCTCCGAATCAAGATACATAATTTATGCCGTTGGCTATCGTGAAATAAGCCCGTGTATAAGCAAAGAATATGGATATGCCTAGAAGAACACTTCCCGTACTTTCGTTGAAGCCAGAAAAGTTGGGGTGCTCGGACAAGCTTTCACCCCAGCTGCTAGGATGTCGCTAGTAGCGTTGTATAGCTGTGTGCTGTACGTGTAGCTCACGTACAGAAACACACACAAGCTTACACCTCGGCAACAGGCTTGGCTCCGCCTTGCATCATGCCTCCTGCGCTGCTATTCGTTTAAAAGTTGGGGTGATTCTGTCTCTCTCGCTCCCGTTATGTTTAGCGAGTCGGGGTGATCATGCTGACTCTCTCGCTCTCGTTCTGTTTAGCGAGTCGGGGTGATCATGCTGACTCTCTCGCTCCCGTTCTGTTTAGCGAGTTGGGGTGATGATGCTGACTCTCTCGCTCTCGTTCTGTTTAGCGACTCGGGGTGATCATGCTGACTCTCTCGCTCCCATTCTTTTCAGCGAGTCGCGGTGATCATCCTGACTCTCTCGCTCCCATTCTGTTCAGCGAGTCGGGGCGATCGTGCTGACTCTCTCGCTCCCGTTCTACTATATGGTTTTTTTCCCATCCGAAAGTGATTTTTTAATGAAAGTGATATCCGGTAAAAATTACATATTTCATCAACAATCAGTTTCCACAATTTATATAGAACTTGTCTAGAAGATATTATACGAGAATCGAGTTGGTGTAGCAAAAAAGACGCTGGCTCCGTAAAGTGTAGTTTTGAGTTCAAAACACCTGTAACGAATGGTGCGCGCCAAGTTCACTTCACATTGGGGTTCAGACCGAACACGGCACACTAGACGGAGCACTTGACAACCGACTAACTTGACAACCGTCTAACTTGACAACGGAGACAGATAAACAAGACAGTTTCGGTTGACACCGCGACTTATCCAGACGTGCTAACGGATCGTGTTGCAGAATAAAAGCTACGTGACCTTTTACAATAACGAGAGAGTATTATTTCAATCACGCGCGTAACATTGGTGTCAGAAGTGGGATTTTCGGCCCTGATAAAAAAAAAAAAAAAAAAAAAAAAAAAAAAAAAAAAAACGCGTTCGCGATAAATAATTTTTTTTTGAGTGAGTGATATAAAAAAAAAAAAAAAAAGTAATGAATACGAGACGCGGACGGCGAAAAAGGATCGCCGGAAACATTCAGGATGTGACCAACACCGCGACAGCAGCTGGCGAACCCGACCAGATCAGCTTTTTAAGGGAGGAAATGGAGAGGGAGAGACAACGGACTCAACGACAAATCGAGGACGCTCTGGACAGGATTCAGACCGCAGCCGTAACAGCCGCAAAGGAGGCCGCCGTGACATCGGCAGGGGAAGTCGCCCAGCTGATCGCCCAGGAGACAGCCTCGATCACCGCTCGGGAGACGGCGAGGATCCTGATGGCCGAACTTCGCCAGAATCCACCAGATAATGTTCCTCCTTCCATTACTAACCCTTTTTCTTCTACCTCTACTATTCCTCTTTCAAATTTCGCTCAAATTCACGAGGTTCCGCGTAACCCAGAACCACTTTCGCATGACCGCGGTGTAAATAATAATTCTATAAATTCAAACGTTGCTCCACCACATACGTTCGTCCACACCAACCGAACCAATTTAAAAGTTGACACTTTCGACGGTCGCGGATCTTGGGGACAATTTTATAAACAATTCGAGATGATTTCGACTTTTAATAATTATTCGACAGAAGAGAAAACTCTCGTTCTGGCTTCCTCGCTCCGTGGTTCGGCGAAGGGAATCCTCGACACCCTCACCGCAGACGACGCGCGCCAGTTCGATAAGTTAAAACACGCCCTTGACGTTAGTTACGGGGTCACTCCATCCGACCTTTTGGCAATTACCGAGCTGAGCGCGAGAAGACAAAAAATTGACGAAGATCTCACGACTTTTGCAAACGACATTAAAAGTTTAACTCACTTAGCTCATCCGGAATTAAACGCAGAATCAAAAGACAAAATTGCACGCGTCCAATTTATAACTGGGATCCATCATTTCGGTATACGAAAAGCTCTTCGACTCGAAAACATCACTTCGTTTGACCGCGCCATAATGAGAGCCAAAGAGATTCACACCGTGAATCTTATCGAAAAAAACAACTTTCCGAACGATCTGCGAAACAACGATAAATCCGTGCGTCCCATCAACTCGCGAGATAACGATCGATTTACCTCAAATAACGCGAACAATTCCAACTCAAGAGGACCACCTCAAAACGTTGTTCCGCGCGAACCGTTCGACTGCTGGAGGTGTGGAAAAACCGGACATATTCAGCGATATTGTCAGAGTCAGAGTCAGGCCTCCACCTCGGGGAGTAACGTTAGGGAAAAACAGGGAAACTAAAAAGAGTCGTTTCGCAGGGGGTCGAGACGGCTTATATTGAACGGGTTGTAGGGATCCGGGCTGTATCCGATACGGATGGATTTTGTGAAAATTCATATCTCTCTTTTGAGGGCAAGATCGCTAATAAATCGTGTGTGATGGTATTAGATACCGCATCGGAGATCACAATCGTGAATGCTACTATATTCGCGAGCACGATTCACTCTTTAAAAAAAGTCTCACGACGTTTAAAGATTCTCACGGTATCTCGGGAAGAGTTTCGTTATTCCACAATTCGAAAAGCTTTGATCGAAATTGGAAATTATGCTGTTGAATTGGAAGTTGTATTTGCGGATATCAAGGAAGTTTGCTTATTAGGGTTGGACTTTTTGGAAAAGTCAGGTCTTTTGAAAGAATTTGAAGAAGTAATTCACAAGAAATTCAATCTGAAAAGTAAAGAACGTTCCGTTTCCTCGCGATGTGTAAATTCGGTCAAGGTAGTTTCTGATAAAATGCCAGAACATCTAATATCTCTTTTTGAAAAATCGTCTAAATCTCTAAAGGAAAACGAAAAACTTTTATTCGATAAATTCTTGATTGCTTTCTCGGATATTTTTGCGAAAGATTCGTTCGATCTCGGACTCTGCACTTACATTAGACATAAAATAGACATCGGTAATGCTCCACCATTCAAATCTGCGCCTCGACGCATTCCCATTCATTATAGAGAAGAAGCGTTCAGATTAGTCGAGGAAATGAAAGTTCAAGGAGTTATTGAACCTAGTTATGGTCCTTTTGCTTCTTGCCCTGTATTTATCCGTAAAAATGACAACTCAGTAAGATTTTGTATAGATTACCGTCAATTAAATAGCATCACTAAGAAAGATTCATATCCGGTCCCCAGAATTGACGAAATTCTTGAAGCTGTCGGTGGTGCTGAATGGTTTTCAGTCATCGACCTTAAGAGTGGTTATTGGCAGGTGGAACTCGAACCATCAGATAGAGAAAAAACTGCGTTCATGTTAGGTTATGAATCATGGCAGTTCAAAGTTCTTCCTTTCGGACTTTGCAATGCTCCTGCTACTTTTATTCGTCTGATGAATATAGTTCTTCAAGGACTTACTTGGAAAAATTGTTTAGTCTATTTAGACGATATCCTCATTTTTAGTAAAACCTACAATGAACACTTAAAGCATTTAGAACAAGTTTTTAATCGACTCCGTAAGGCTAATCTGAAAGCCAACCCGAAGAAATGCATCTTTAATCAGAAAGAAACAAAATATTTGGGACATATTGTTACAGGATCAGGAATTAAAACTTGCCCCGAAAAAATTTCGTCGATAGTTGATTGGCCAATTCCCAAAAATAAGAAAGAAATGAGAAGTTTCCTAGGATTATGTTCATATTATCGCAAATTTGTTCAAAATTTCGCTACGATTGCAAGACCTCTTTTTCGCCTAACCGAGGAAAAAGCTCCTTTTATCTGGTCGAAAGAAACTCAAGAAGCTTTCGATTTTCTGAAGAACGCTCTAGTTTCCCCTCCTATCTTAGCTTATCCAACCTTGGAACACGAATACATTCTTGACACTGATGCTTCTAATTCAGGGATTGGAGCAGTCCTTTCCCAAGTTCATTCCGGTGTAGAAAGAGTTATTTCTTATTTCAGCAAAACCTTAAATAACGCAGAAAAAAATTATTGTGTCACAAGAAAGGAATTGTTAGCTGTAGTTCGCGCAGTGGACAACTTCCACCATTTTCTTTTAGGTAGGAAATTCATTATTCGAACCGATCATGCCGCCTTACAATGGTTGTTGTCGTTTAAGAACCCAGAAGGTCAAGTAGCTCGATGGCTTGAAATTCTTTTTAAATACGATTTCGAGATTCGTCATCGTGCTGGTCGTAATCACGGCAATGCAGACGCCCTATCGAGACGGCCATGTGACGAAAATTGTAAGCAATGTAACAGATTAGATAAAAAAAATGTTGAACTTGAAAAATTTGTGTGTAGAACAATCTGTATAATTGATAACGAGATCGATTGGTATAGTCTTCAAAGAGAGGATGTAGTTCTTCAAACAATTATTGATTTTAAACAAAAAAATATCCGTCCTGAATGGTCCGATATTTCTCACCTCGAACCTTCCTTCAAAATTTATCTTTTACATTGGGATTCTATCATCCTGAAAGACGATCTTATTTTTCGACGTTGGGAATCTCCAAACATGTCTTATTTCGTTTGGCAATTGATAGTTCCAAAAAATATGACCAAAGAAATTCTTTCAGAAGCTCATAACTCCCCTACCGGAGGACATTTTGGTATCAACAAGACTTTAGCAAAGGTTCGCCAACAGTTTTATTGGGCCTCTTGCAAAATCGACGTAGAAAATTGGTGTAAAAAGTGTACCACCTGTTTCGCGAAGAAAGGACCTAATTTTAAATCTAAAGGAGAACTTCAGATCTACAACGTTGGTAGCCCCTTTGAAAGGATCGCTGTCGATATCTTAGGTCCGTTTCCAAAATCCACATCAGGGAACAAGTATCTTTTAGTAGTAACTGATTATTTTACCAGATGGCCAGAAGCCTTTCCTCTTCCTAATTTCCAAGCTAAAATGGTAGCTGAAACTCTAGTTTGCGAAGTATTCTCTCGTTTTGGCATTCCCCTCGAAATCCATTCTGATCAAGGTAGAAATTTCGAATCAAATCTTTTCAAAGAAACCATGACTCTTTTGGGAATCAAGAAAACTAGAACAACCCCTTTACATCCTCAATCTAACGGTTTAGTAGAAAGGTTAAATAGAACAATTTTGCAGTATCTCTCCAAATTTATTTCGGAAAATCAAAAAGATTGGGACAAGTGGGTTCCCCTTTTTCTAATGGCTTATCGATCTTCAAAACACGAAACCACCGAATTTTCACCGGCTATGACCTTGCTTGGTAGGGAACTGAAACTTCCCTTAGAACTTTTACGAGGAAACCCGAATGATAACGATTCTACGAAAACGATCGATCTTCCTGAATTCGTTGACGAACTTAAAATTAAACTGAATACGATTCATGACCAAATCCGAAAACGATTCCTTATTAAAAGCGACAAGATGAAATCCAGATTCAACGTTAAGTCACATATGCTATCCTTTAAACCCGGACAACAGGTTTGGCTTTATTACCCCCATAAAGTCAAAGGAAAGTGCCCTAAGTTACAAAGAGATTGGGTAGGACCATTTATAGTAAAAACGAAAATTAACGACGTAGTTTACAGAATTCAAAAACCCCCGCGAGGAAAATTGAAAATTGTTCATATTGACCGTTTAGCCCCTTTCGAAGATTAGGACTATTAGAGGTGACAGATCATAGAGCGTCAATGGGGGAAAGTGTATTTTGATTGCTTGGCTGGAGCCTTGGACGTTTCTTCGTTTCACCCGGTAAAGTGTAGAAAGGCGTCCTGTTAAGGGTTTCCGGAGAATCTAGAGGGTTGTAGCTGAATTTCTAACTGGGCTTGGTTAGAGTTTGGGACTTCCTGATCAGGTTTCGCTGGCTAGGGGCTAGGGTGACCTCAAAATAATCTTGGTTACTGATCATAATCTCGGTTATTGGTTACTTTAGAACATCCCGGGATGAATACCTGAATATTCTCGTCGGATCGGCAACACTGGGGTAATATAAGGGTGCACACTTTATTACTCGCGCAGCAGTGACCGATATTATTTGAAAAATCTTTCCTTAGTAGCACATTGATGACGGATATTTCGGGTTGACGATTCCGCGAAATGATTAATTTTTTTGTGGTGCAGATTTCTTCGCAGAGTTATTTTTTATGTCACAGGTTTCCTTGGACTCCTGTGAATCCCTCCTTCCTTTCCACCATCCTTAAGGAATATCTTCAGGATTCAGAGGACTCCGGAGAAACTGCACCAAAGAGCGAAAGAAAATAAAGGGAAAGAAGAAGAGAATGAAAGAAGAGAGCAAAACAATGTGGAACTTATGAATGTCTTGTATTATCTAAGGACTGACAAGGACAGTTGCGTGACAGACATTAATGTAAAATATTATCAAGTATAGGAAGCTTTTAATTTGTAAACACTGTCCTTCCCAGGTTTTTCAGCCATGGTTTTCCCTCGGGACTAGGGCAAATGCCAGGGCAGTGTAATTAGGTCGCGAGTAGAACTGGATGGACCATGGCAACCACATCTCAGTACTTTTAGGGAGTTGCCGGGACGGCAACTCAAAAGGGAGGGGAGTAGTGTAACGAATGGTGCGCGCCAAGTTCACTTCACATTGGGGTTCAGACCGAACACGGCACACTAGACGGAGCACTTGACAACCGACTAACTTGACAACCGTCTAACTTGACAACGGAGACAGATAAACAAGACAGTTTCGGTTGACACCGCGACTTATCCAGACGTGCTAACGGATCGTGTTGCAGAATAAAAGCTACGTGACCTTTTACAATAACGAGAGAGTATTATTTCAATCACGCGCGTAACACACCATTTTTTCCCCCCTGTATGTTAATTAATATCACCAATTAATATCCCGGATATGGAAAGAATAACATACATACTAGACATTGACAAGCGATTGTAGTTAACATTCAGGAAGAAGAAAAAAAAAAAAAAAAAAAAAAACCCGGAGTTTTGAACCCAAAACTACATCTTTCGAGTCCAGCGTTCTACCTGCAACACCAACGAAATTCTCGTACAATAATTTCTAGACAAGTTCTATATAAATTGTGGAAACTAATTGTTGATAAAATATATACTTTTTACCGGATATCACTTTTCACTAGATTAAGTTACGATATAAATGAATTAAATTATAATGTAGCAATAGCGAGAAAAAAAGAAAATTGTTATTACTGGGATTCGAACGCACGACGTTCCGCTAAATATGAAGGAAGGTGGGGAAATTCCCCTACCTTCATCCTACAGACAGCCTTCAGTCCCAACTGTCCGCCTAGTAGGCGGAGTTAATTGATCGGTCTACCGTGGTGCCATCCTGCGGTAGATTTATACGCAGAAAGTTTTGCTTCAAGCCGTCCATAAGAAGTGTTCTTCTAGGCATATCCATATTCTTTGGTATAAGCATAGGACTACCGCTCGCACTCCTCACCTCCCGCAAGTACTGACGAACCTCCTTAATGTCTCGCTCTACATTCAGAATAAAGTAGTTGCGTTTTTTAATTCATTACTTCACTTGGTTAACGATACATCCAAGCGAAGTGATGAACTAAAAAACGCAACTACTTTATACTGAATTTAGCAAAAGACTCGGATGCATTCAGAACTGCGTTCTTCTTTCTTTCTTTCTCTTCTTTGTGGTTGGCTCTGGTTTACACTGAGGTGTATTACCATACGGCCATTTGCTGCAACTTGATCTGGAGAAAATTAAACAGAAAGGGGGGCGAGGCGGTCGCCGAAGCGGCCGGGTCGCCCCCTATGAAAATTGGATTTAAAGCCGGAGCGCGTACGCTACCAGATTATGAGTAACAGCGTGAATAAGGAGGATCTTAGAAAGACAATTTGCAATTGTTAAGAAAGGTCATAATTGGTGTGATGGTACGAGAAGATGGTTTAGCAAGGAGGGATTCAATGTTATGAGGAGGGAAAATTTTTACTTTGTGGAGAGCGTTAAGAAGTGCGGACCGCTGACCATCGAAACGAGGACAGGCCCAGAAAACATGATTTAAATCCTCAGATTCAAAACCACAGGAACAAGCTGGAGAGACGACCATGTTTTTCCTAAACAAGCTTGCAGCCAAATTGTAGTGGTTTGATCGCATTCTGGAGAACATAACAATAGACTTTCTGTCAAGCCGTTTTTGGTCAAGAAACCATGGTTTGTCTGATGAGCTGTGATACAACTTGAAGTAAATAACGCCTTTATAAGATCCGTCACGTAAGAGAGATCTGTTGCAAGAACTAGAGCATTTTTCACGTAGAATTGAGAAAAATTCCGATGCCGGTAGTCGTAGAGGAAAAGGGGTTCCGGAATCGATAGCAGATTTTGCTAAAGCATCAACCGCCTCATTGCCCGCAATCCCAGCGTGGCCGGGAATCCAGGATAGGCGGATCGAAATATTTTGTCCAGATAGAGAGGACAAAGTTTCACGAATCGCTATAATAATGGGTGCTACAGAAGAACAAATAGATGGAGCCAGGAGAGCCTGTAGTGAGCTGAGGGAGTCTGAGAAAATAATTGAGTTCTCAATCTTGTTCTCAATTATATATACTAAGCAAAGGTAAATAGCTAGAGCCTCTGCCGTGAAAACCGACGCATGAGAGGAAATTTTATACTGGTTCTCATAACTTAAAGACGGGGAAAGGATTGCTAAACCTACTGCGTTCCCATTTTTGGTTTTTGATGCATCCGTATAAAATGCAATCGCGCTGTCTGGTACATTATCTAGGGATTCAAGAAATGCAGCGTTGGGATTGGTCGCGTTTTGGAGCAGTCTTCCGGAGGAAATATCTATACTATCTTCTGGAATGGAAAGATAAGGTGGAATGTTATAGATAGGTGGATAAGGGAAGGAGGCAATGTGATCTTCATATGCGTTCACATTTTGATAAGCTTTGACCAATGGAAGATCTATCAAATTTTGATATCGATTTATAATAATCAAGGATGATATGAGAGAAATAAGTATATTCGGAAGCGGGTGCCAAGACATAGAAAAAGTTTTTAGAACAAATCTATTAGCTAAAAGTTGGATACGGAAACGGAGTAGCGGTTCTTTTGCCTCAGCCATAACCACGTTGTTAGGGGTCGAGTTCCGAAAGCCTAACGCGAGGCGGAGTGCACGTCTCTGGATGACCTCGATTGGCTTGAACAAAGAAAATTCACTAATGGGTAGAGCCATTGCTCCATATTCTATAATGCTTCGAATTAAAGCTCTATAAATATTAATAAGAGATGATGGATCCGCGCCCCACCACGTGGAACGAAGGCACCTAATAATGTTGAGTCGCGCTTTGCATCTGGCCACCAGGTCATTTACATGGGGTTTCCATGAAAGCTGGTAGTCTAAAATAAGTCCTAGGAACCTAGTGGTGTGAGAAGCCTGAACTCTAGAAGAATCAATAAGAATGGAATATTGCAGAGGGTCGAAGCGAAGACGCGAGAAGATGATTAAATTTGATTTAGTAGGTTCTACGGAGAGTCCAATATCCCCTAGAAACGCCGTAAGGTTAATTATACTCCTTTCCACAGAGTCCAGTGAATTTTGAATATTTCCAGATCTAGAATATATGACGATATCGTCCGCATATTGTAAACAATAACTATCAGGATCGAGATAAGAGTCCAATTTATTGGTGTACAGAATGTAAAGGAGAGGACTGAGGATGCAACCTTGAGGAACACCTTTATGAGATACGTAGGGCCCATGCGTATGACCATCGATTTTAAAATAAATGTTTCTCGAGCTGGTCAGGTTGTAAATAAATTTACAATATGTCCAGGGAAGCCCTAGGTCACGCAGGCCACGTACGAGAATGCCGGGATCGACATTATCAAACGCACCCGATATATCCAAGAAAGCGCATGAAGTATATAGTTTATTAGCAAACCCAACGTAGATTTCCGAGGTCAAGATGGATAGATTATCCGCGCAAGATCTCGACTTGCGGAATCCAAATTGGGTAGAAGAAAGGAGAAGTTCAGATTCGATCCACTGAACAAGCCGGGTGTGAATAAGACGCTCCTTAAGTTTCAAAAAACACGCTGCTAAAGAAATCGGACGAAATTTCCCTCGAGTGGATTTGGGTATGAATAGGATGGTAAAGTTTTGCCAGGATTCTGGGAATAAACCACCTGTAAACAGATCGTTAAAAGTGTTTAGAATAATTTTTCGAATGGATATAGGAAGGTGATGAATAATATTATTATCGATGAGGTCCGGGCCAGGCGCCGCCTTTAATTTACAGACTGAGATAGCTTCGTTGAGTTCTGCAAGTGTAAAAGGATGACTAAGATGCTCGTTACCAACAAAGATGTCAGGAAAGTTAGGATAGAAGCAAGAGTCTGGGCAAAAGTTAGGAATAAGTTTGATCTTTTCCTCTGTGGAGTCAATGTCGCCGGGAAAGTCTATCTCGTTCGCAAGGTTTTTGTGACGAAAACGTTTTATTTTCGACCATACCGAGTTAATAGGGGTGCGAAAGTCGATCGACTTCGTGAAATCAACCCAAGAATCTTGTTTAGCCTTACGAAAGGTTTTCAAAGCTATAGCATCGAGCTTGTTAGCATGTGCTAAAGTAATGGTATTGGTATTTTTTTTGAAGTCAGACCATGCGTCCTTTCTAGCAGTGTTTGCCTTCCGGCAGTTTTCATCCCACCACACAGTTGGATTTTTTGTTGCTTTAGGAGATTTACGACGCGATTGCGGAGGAGGACAAGCATCTTTTAACGTTGTATAGATAGCCTCAAGAATATTGTTATATTGAGTCAGAGGATCCGGATCGAGTAGTGAGGAAGCTACTGTATCTAGTTGAGATTTAAAAAGGTTCCAATCAATCTTTTGGAGAGAGTATCCCCGAGGAGAGAACGGTATCGACAAGCATCTTTTAACGTTGTATAGATAGCCTCAAGAATATTGTTATATTGAGTCAGAGGATCCGGATCGAGTAGTGAGGAAGCTACTGTATCTAGTTGAGATTTAAAAAGGTTCCAATCAATCTTTTGGAGAGAGTATCCCCGAGGAGAGAACGGTATCGTCTTTGGAGTGATGCTTATAGAGATTGAAATTGGAAAGTGGTCACTACAAAGACGATCCGATTCAACCTTCCAAGATGAAAGGGGAAATAGATTCGGGGATATGAAAGTGAGGTCAATAGCCGAGATATTTTGGTTTACCCGCGTGAACAAGGTCGGGGAGCCATCATTAAGAAGATTTAAATCGAAGTCTGAGTATGTGTCAAAAAGACAATTTCCTGAGATGCAACTCGATGAGCAACCCCATGAGGGGTGATGGCTGTTTGCATCCCCTGCGACTAGGACTTTGTCGAAGGCTGCGATGGAGTCAAAGAAATTAACCCAGTCACGATTACGAGCGGCAAAGTTTGGACACTTATAAAATGCCACAATTAGAAGGGGGCCAAGAGATGTTTGAATCGATAAAGCAAGCGTTTCTATTTGACCAGGTTGATCGTATATATTTTGGACTTTTGCGAAGGTGATAGATTTCTTAACGCAAATTGCGAGTCCTCCGCCTTTGTTGTAATGTCTGTTTTTGGTAAAGATGTTAAATCCCTTAAGAGCTGGAGCGTGAAGAGATTTAAGCCAAGTTTCACATAGAATAATAATATCGTAAGATTTAGCAAAGTCTAAGAGGAGTCCAATTTTGTTCCGAAGACTGTGGCAGTTCCATTGAAGGATGTTTAGAGATTTATCCGGAGCCATTTTGGTTGCGTTGTAGTTGAGGTTGGCTTTGAGAGAGAGTTTGAGAGATTAGAGAAGGGATCGAATGTAGTATATCGATAACGGGGTTAAGTGTGTTAGAAAGCCCTAATGCCGAAAGTGCAGGAACAAGTTGATCTAAGATAAGACGAATAATATTAGGGATAACGTAAGCGACAAGAGACTCCGGATGAGGTGTAAGTGAGGTGGATTGTGCAATGGGATGCGAAAACGAAGATACGTTTTGATACCCTAGAGCGAAGCCATTAGAGGGGTGGTCCAGCCCCGGAAGGCGACCATTCGGAGCGATAAGCGTGTCAGAGTGAGCCGCGCGTGTTGTCAGAAGAGACGCGGACGGTTGCGAGTACTTATTATTCCTCCTGCGTGCTGTTACGCTTACGGCTTCAACATTATTGTTGTTCACCTCCGGACTCTCAGGATCAGAAGGTTTTCTAAGCAAAGCGAGTGCATGAGCGGGTGTAGGAGCATAAGCCGCAATTTTACTATAAGCAAATGTACGAGGGACAGGTATCGGTTCATGAACTGGGATCTGCGTTCGGGAATGGGGTTGAGGCTGAGGAGTACTTTGAGAGCGAGAGTTCGATTTGCTTGGAAGAGCGGGATATGCTGTGTCTGAGCAAGTTGGAGGGGGGAGGGAAGAACGAGACAAAACATGTCTAGCTTCGTTGAAGGACAGAGTATTGTCAGCTGCCAAAACATGAATAGCTTTCTCGTGGAGGAAAGCAGGACACGACTTATGCATCGGTACATGCTCTCCCTTGCAGTTGGCACAGCATGGAGGGCCATTTGCGTTAGGACACACTTCCTCCTCCAAGTGCTTCAATTTACCGCATCGTATACATTTAGGACGGCTTTTGCACTGTCCTATTAGGTGTCCAGGAATGAAGCAGCCAAAGCACAGCTTTACCGGTGCATACCACGGTTCGACGGAGTGGCGAACCATGTAGAAAGTCACATGATCGGGACGAACTCTTCCTTCAAAGGTCAAGCGGATGGTCTGAGTTGGAATAAGCTCTGACTTTGCTTCTGTCGTAACCTTACGGTTCTGCCGAAGAGCTGCCACAACAGACACTGTGGATTCTATGCTTTTTAGAATTTCATCCTCCGGGATGTCAATTGGAATGCCCCTTATCAGACCTACACAGGAGATACTGGTATTGGGAATGAATGCGACAAGATTTTTTGCTGGAATATCTGGAAGAGATAACAGTTTATTTGCTTGTTCAACAGAGTTAAGAATTGCAGTGCACTGAAATTTTCCTGAACTATAGACCTTAATGCTTTGGTCATTTCTGAAAACTGCGACAAGCAATTTACCCAGGTTTGTTGCATTGAGGCGAGGTGTAGTAGCTGTCAGTTTATTAACCTGAATAAGCACCTTGTAAGGCCCTACCGCAGATGAAGGGTAACGAGTGAGAAGAGACTTCATTTTAGAAACCCCTTCGGTGCCTGTATTGATGTCAGAAAAATTTTGGGTAGGTCTTACTTTAGCACTTCGTTGGTGTGTCTCAGCAGATGACTGGTCTTGGGAGTCATCGTCAAGTGGCCTTTTCTTTGTATTCGCGTTTGTGTTAATGTTTGGAAAAGCTTCATTGATTAAACTGTAACCTGTTTGTCAATTGCTGTAGAATCATCATCGTCCCTTCCATAATCACCATCCTCCATGTGTTCCTCAGAGTTTTCCATTTCGTCTAACGAGGCTATGCCCCGCCCGCTTGGCAAAACACCAAGCCCGAAAAAAGCGGGAAGACAGGAGAGAGGTTAGGATGGAACAAGTGATAAAAGAACAGACAAAAAAGAATAAAATAGCGAAATATATAGAGCGATAAGTAAAGATAAACGTAGAGAATATGCCACGAGGAACAAAATGACGTTAAACTGATAATGCACGAGAAACTACGCAAGTAAATATAAGCAACTTCAACTTGATGTTGCTCGAAACGACGCGTGAGCGGCAATCCCAGAACTGCGTTAAAGAACTCGGCCTTAATAAAGCTTTATGTAACGCCTGAGCGTTTTGATTCGCGGGAATTTGAATTATATCCAACGATGTCCTTTCCTGGGTCCAGTTGATAAAGGGTAAAAACCCACCTTGTGAATCAGGAAGGATTGTCAGAGAATAAAATGAGATCCGTTCGCTTTCGGTATTAAAATTGTTCTGCTTTATTCTTTGAAGATTTTTGGAGTCTAGGCTAGAAGAACCATACAACGATTCTCCTACCCAACGCTCTCACAGCCAATCACGCACGAGTTCAATAAGAACAAGGGAGCATTTTCTATTCCGTGCATTTTCTCACGAACGCGATAAGAGAAGGGCCAGCAGTCACCACTCCACTTATCGAAGGCTAGACTTAGGGATAAACATTTATATAAACTCGAAACTCTGAAATAAACATACATGCGCCCGACGTCTTTTCAATAACAAAGATAATAACTAAATATACATACGACGAGACAATCATGTATTTGTATTCGTTCTTTGCCTTTAAGAAATATCTAATATTATTGCAACATATTATTATAAGTCCCCTAGCAAGTCGTGCCACCGATAAACAACCGCAAAAACGACTGACGTCGTTTTGTGCAAAAATGTTACGGCAAATCACTGCAAAACGACCGATATTATTTCATACTCGATCGGTCGTTTTTCGGCTAGTTAACGAAAAAACGACTGCAAAACGACCGACCTTATTTCACGTTCGATCAGTCGTTTTACGTTTAACGACTGTAAAACGACCGATCTTTTTTCAATTTTCAAAAAAAAAAAAAAAAAAAAATTGTGTCGCTGGTAGGTTTCGAACTTGCAACCTTCGGTTTACCAATCGAGTACTCTGCCTACTCGGCTTCTCAGTTCGTTGAAGTATAATCAACACACGTTCCTCATAAGTTACCATACGTTTTGGCGAATAACTTATATGGAACATGAGTTTAACATGTATTAACGAACTGAGTGGCCGAGCAGGCAGAGCACTTGGCTAGTAATCCGAAGGTTGCGGGTTCGAGACCTATAGATGTGACTATTTTTTTTTTCTCCAAATGCGATATTTCAGGAGCACGCACATATTTTCTTGGTCTGCGCATTGATTAATTTAATAATATTTAATTAATATTAAAAAATGAAAAAAGATCGGTCGTTTTGCAGTCGTTTTTCGGTCATTAAACGTAAAACGACTGATCAAGCATGAAATAAGGTCGGTCGTTTTGCAGTCGTTTTTTCGTCAACTAGCCGGAAAACGACCGATCGAGTATGAAATAATATCGGTCGTTTTGCAGTGATTTGCCGTAACATTTTTGCACAAAACGACGTCAGTCGTTTTTTGGTGAACTAGGGGTTAATTGCGGTAAAATTGCGGTGACACGACTTGCTAGGGTCACCATTTATTAATTTCGAATCTCTCGGGGTATAATTATTCTATTTAATTTAGCCAATTTATACCAACAGCTTTATTCTGCAATACGAATCTTTGAATAAACCGCGTTAAGATAATGGTAAAGTGACGCACGCGTCACATTTATAATCTGAGAGAGACAGACGATATGTCACATCACCTTTAGAGTACGTTCCGAATGAAGCGCCGGGCAACTTTTCTCTCTTTTTATCATTCGCAATGAGAAAGAGAGAAAAGTTGCCGGACGCGCATTCGGAACGTAGCCTTAGTGATGTGCCACACGTTTTTATAACGCTCTCCCTCTCTCTACCGCGACCGCTAATGACGCTTTCTCATGCGCATTTTAACCGAAGTGAGCCGAAGTAGATTCATAATAAACAACTTGGTTGACGTTGTGCGTGCTTTCACCGAACTGAAACATGTCTGCACTCGGGATTATTCTCTCAGCCAATCGGGTGCGCTAATCAGCCGAAGAAGAAGAAAACGCTGCTGTGTCACACACACGATTGGTCAGCGCCTAACGAGTCGCTATTTCGATGACGACGACGTTTGTACTCGTTCTTGTCGTTGTTTGTATGCCGCGAACCAATCTTATTATGTGTAAAGTCTATGGTTGCGGTCACTCCGATCCGTGAACCCGCGGTATTCGTTGGTATTCGTTAAGGGGGGGGAGTCAGGTCAAAAATTTAAAAAAATCGATTATTTTTTTTTTCTGTGAAAACATTCATTTCCATGTAATCTATCTATTAGTAAAGTTATAAGCCGGAATTCGCAAAAATGGCTAAGTTTCTACGGTACCATTCATATTTAATTTTCTCAAAAGTCGTAAAAATGACCAGAATATTATATTTGAATTTTTAATTATTTTATTTATTTATTTTTGTTATATGCAGACATTATGGCCGATTTTTTGTTCACACCAAATAATTAAGGGTGTTGGAAAAAAAAAATCAAATATTTTTTTTTTTTTTTTTTTTTCTCTTCGGCAGTTTCGTTTAGTTAAGTACACCCTCTGGACCTGCAAAATCTTAGACCTGAATGCGAAAAAATGGCCGATTTCTGCAATATACCTGTTTTTTAATGATTTTTTTCTATATAATAAAAAGTTTATTACGTATTTGTAAATAAATTTTTATTTGTTTACCATTTTTTAAATCAGTTAGCGAAACGCGATACAAATGACGCGATGAGAGTGTAATGTCTTCAACGCAACACGTAACACTTACATTATATTCGAATTCGCGCGAATAATGGGACATGCGCTGTGATATCTTAGCACGTATCGCATGCGCAGCGTGTTACTGCCTCGAGAAGTTACTTCTGCTACTTGCGAGACGCATAACCTCGAATTGACGTTTTTATTTTTCGTTCATATTATGTTATTAGTTTGATTCCGTTGGCCATTTACGGTTTTTTTTCAATCAATAGTGTTTAAAACAGAATCAACAATCATCAGAAGTGATCAGATATGTAAATTTGTTATGAAGTGATGATTTAATGTTTGTGCAGCACATTTGTGAATGTGTCAACATTGGATAAATTTTCAGTGATGTTGTCAATAAAAGTGATCATCCCCATATTATTTACAGGTTTTTTTCAAATTATGCATTCATTTACTTATTTATTTGTAAAAAAAAAAAAACATTTATTAATAACATTATTAATAATATTCTGTAATCTGACTTGCAAATAATATTTTTATTTTGTTCATTAAAGGTACTAAGGTGCCCCAAAGGTGAAAACAGCACAAACATTTTTATTTGAGTGGTAAGTTTTAGATGCCATTTGCCGAAACTTGGTTTTGAACCTATTCTGCGCGTGATTCAGACCAAACTGCTAGGCAGATTGGGCTGGTTGACGTCTCATTTTCTTCTTCATGAAAAGATACACCGGCTAAATGGAGCAAAAGTTAATAAAAGGTAATATTTTTCAAGTGACATAATTATTACTAAATAAATTTTATGCTATTTTCTAAATCAGTTATTAATTTTGCTTTCAGAATAAAAAAAAAAATATTTTGCTCCATTTAGCCGGTGTATCTTTTTATGAAGAAGAAAATGAGACATCAACTAGCCCAATCTGCCTAGCAGTTTGGTCTGAATCACGCGCAGAGTGGAAAACCTAAGACCTTTGCTTAAGATAATATGGAAAGGCATACGCAAGTCAGATGGCAGTAAAAAATCCTTTCATCGAGTACCAACAATATAGTTCATTGATCATTTTTATATGCAAGAGAATTTGGATGATATTGAATTTACAAATTTAATTATTTTGACCTGACTCCCTCCCCTTAAACCTCCGTGAAGTTAGCCGATGGTTTTAATGAATCTGATTCTAAATTATCGGAATCGATTGGTGGTCGATTGGTGGTCATTGGTGGCCTAATTAGAGCATTTGGTGGTGAACCGTTTATTTTTAATTAATTGATCAAAATTGGCCGGTGAAGTTAGCCGATTTTTTTTTTTTTTTCACGAATTTAATTTTTTGATGCCCAATCGATGTATAATCGTTTGGTGGTCAAGAATATCCTAATTAGAACATTTGGTGGTCACTAGTTCTCGAGAAACATTAAAAAAACTAATTTCCATTCGACAGAACCGGAAGCAAGGATATGGACAAACGTTTATGGCCGGTAAAACACATAATTCTGGACCGATTTTGCTTGGGGAGGTCTTAATCGATGCAGAAACGTTCCCTGATCATTGGTAGCCTTATCTTAACATTTGGTGGTTATTAATTAGCATATTAGATGTCCTTAAACGTACCCGAGCATTACAAAAGAGCATCGAACGCTGTGATTGGCTGACAGATGAGTACCGCGGTAATACGAACGGTGTTTCATAAAACGCATAATTCTTAACCGATAACGCTCCACAGGGTCGTTATCGAAGCGGGACGGTTTAATAACTATTGTTAGTCATTAATTAGATTATGAGATATCCATAATCTTATTTCTGCTGCGTTACGACGAGTAACGACGAGTAGTTGAACTTTGGGATCGGTCAATGTATACGCACGCAGGTCTATTAACATATATTCTCTTGGATAAAACTCACATTTCTAAACCGATTTCGTTCAACGAGGTCTTAATCGAAGCGACAATGTCTGCAGATCATTGGTAGTCTAATTACAACATTTGGTGGTCATTCATTACGTTACAACGAACAAAGAACGCTGGGATTGATCGAGATATATGCTCACACGTCCATTGACTTACGTGTTTTTTAAAATAAAACTCATATTTCTTAACCGATTTCGTTCAACGAGGTTTTAATTTAACCGCCAATGTCCGCAGATTATTGGTAGCCTAATTACAACATTTGGTGGTGGGCCGTTTTTTTTAAATTAATTAATCAAAATTAGTAGGTGAAGATGGCTAATTTTTTTTTTTTCACGAATTTGATTTTTTTATATGTCCAATCGATGTATAATCGTTTGGTGGTCAAGAATATCATAATTAGAACATTTGGTGATCGCTAGTTATCGAGGAAAATGTAAAGAATTAATTTCCATTCGACAGGCCCGAAAGCAAGGATATGGACAAATGATTTTATGGCCGATAAAACACATAATTTTAAACCGATTTTGCTTTGGGAGGTCTTAATCGATGCAGAAACGTTCCCTGATCATTGGTAGCCTTATCTTAACATTTGGTGGTCATTAATTAGCGTCTCAGCTGTCCCTAATCGTATACTCGTCCATTACGATCAGGGACGGAGTCTGGGATTGACCGATTTTAAGCCACAAGGATTTTAGACCGATTTTAAGCCACAACCCTAGCACTCACGATAACGGTGATATAACGGCCATAATGACGGAAAAAATGACAGTCGTTTTTGTACACCTTAATAACGGTGCGATTTTGGTCATAATAACGGTGTAACAGTAAAAAAATGATGGTGACCATGACTTTTCTCATGGTCACCGTCATTTTTTTTGTTATTTTGACCAAAACGCGCCGTTATTAAAGTGTACAAAAACGACTGTGTCATTTTCCCTGTTATTATGACCGTTCTCGTGAGTGTTAGGGAAGGTCTTAATCAACGTGGAAACATCCAATAATCATTGGTGGAGTGATCAGAGCATTTGGTGGTAATTATTTGATGTAAACGATTGCGTAAATCATATTCGCACATTCACATCAACAACGAAAGCTCGGATTGGCTGAGAATGGGCACAGAGGCATTCACGTTGAGTATCCCCTTCTATATACATATATAGTTCACGAGAGACTTCTGCTGCTTCCGTTTTGCCTCTACTACGCCTCGTGCTTCGATGAAGAATAATAACCGTTATATTCAATATCGTTGGAAGTTTTCGTACATCTACGTGGATACTGTGTTCGTCGATTCGTAAAAAACGATCAGCTATGCTTATTAGGTTCTTTAAACCAAAGTGAGCAATCTAGTACACGACGCGAGTTGAAGTTACTCCGAAACGGAGTACTGTATGGCATTCATGAAATATTCGTATACTAAGGACTCATCTACTCGTCGTTACTCGTCGTAACGCAGCAGAAATAAGATTATGGATATCTCATAATCTAATTAATGACTAACAATAGTTATTAAGCCGTCCTGCTTTGATAACAACCCTGTGGAGCGTTGTCGGTTAAGAATTATGCGTTTTATGAAACACCATTCGTATTACCGCGGTACTCATCTGTCAGCCAATCACAGCGTTCGATGCTCTTTTGTAATGCTCGCGTACGTTTAAGGACATCTAATATGCTAATTAATAACCACCAAATGTTAAGATAAGGCTACCAATGATCAGGGAACGTTTCTGAATCGATTAAGACCTCCCAAAGCAAAATCGGTCTAGAATTATGTGTTTTACCGGCCATAAACATTTGTCCATATCCTTGCTTCCGGTTCTGTCGAATGGAAATTAGTTTTTTTAATGTTTCTCGATAACTAGCGACCACCAAATGTTCTAATTATGATATTCTTGACCACCAAACGATTATACATCAATTGGGCATCAAAAAAATTAAATTCGTGAAGAAAAAAAAAAATTCGGCTAACTTCACCGGCCAATTTTGATTAATTAATTAAAAATAAACGGTTCACCACCAAATGCTCTAATTAGGCCACCGATGACCACCAATCGACCACCAATCGATTCCGATAATTTAGAATCAGATTCATTAAAATCATCGGCTAACTTCACGGAGGTATTCGTTACACTCAGGAGTTCTAGATACAAGATTTAGATAAGTTTAATTAGGATTAAACCGCGTTTACAAGAGAGACGTTCGATCGCCGAGCGATCGTATCGCCCTCTCTTGCTTTTTGCCTCCAGCTGTTTTCCCTTCTCCTTCCTAGTACTCGCCTCGCACCAAATGGCCATAAGGCTGCTCTAGTGCAGTTTACCGGAGCCAGGCCCGAACCCTAAAAAGAAAGAAAGAAAAAAAGTTGGTATTCGTTGCTTTGCCATTCGGCCGACTACATCAGACTACATGTCAGCCCCCACCGCATCGGTCATGGAATCGCTCATGAAAAAAATTATTATTCTTTTCGTTATTTCTGTCGGAATTTTCTCGGAATGTTCGGCGAGCGGCAATTACGCTAAAGCGGTTATAGAGGTAATTCCGATTCTTATTGTTCTGTAATAATTACATTAATGGTATTCCGTACCTCTCTATCAAAGTGATGTGCGTCAAATGTCAGTAGCATTCGATAATAACTGCTAGCCACGTTATTGGCGTCTCATTTCTAAAGCGCGTCATTTGTTTTTTTTTTTTTTTTTTTTTTTTTTTTTTCAGCTCAAGTAACTGTGTATTGCAACATCTTACATTCCTATATTTTGTTCCTTAAATCTCGATTAAAAAACATATCAATTGCAAAAAAAAAATCAAAATTAAATTAGCGAATAACGTAATTAGGTTGATTGTGACAAAAAAATGAGATCTCAACCGTTGGCTGGGTGTAATTTAGGTTAAAGTTGCGAGGTATAGTAAATTTGTACATTGTTCAAATTTTCATATCAGCATATTAACTCGACAAGTACCGCGCTTTCATTTTTTCCTTACAATAAAGTCAAACTTATTTGATAATATTATTTTGATTTTTTTGCAGTTTGTATTGTTTAGATTACACTTGAAAAAATTTTATTTTGAAAATATTTGCAATGTAAATTATGTACCGATACATAATATGCCAAAGGAGTTATTGGAAAATTAAAATTTTATATAAAAATGCACATGGGTGTTTGTGTTATTCCTATCTATACTGTGGTTACTAATTTCAAGAGGCTCCAAAGTTCTGTCGTGACTGAAGCGCTATTCGACTAAACAACACCCATTTTTCCACAGTTGTTTTTTAATATTTGTCGATGAAGGGAGAAGAAATCGTCGTCCTCGCATTTATGTTCACAGTCGGAGCAATGCTGCATGATATGCGTAAAAGTATTCGCGTCTTTGGAATATAACAAAATATTCTTCTCGACAATGATATCATCAGCGTGCATGCGAAATCCGAATTGGAAAGAATGTTCCGCACACGCGTAAAAGTGGGTATTAATTAGTCGTCGGAATGTGTGTTGTGTGTAGGTAGTCACGACGGAAATTCCAACACTCGATAGCGCAGTACCGCCGTTTATTAGTGTTGAATCTTATTCAACAGGTTTGAAGAAAAGTCACCCACCCGATGCAAAATGCTTATTGTATGTCAGAAAATTGCTTCTTTTACAGAGTTGTCGAGGATGTTCGCTCAACCGACTTCCCGATGTCAAGAAATTCATCTTCGAAGATGTGCCACACTAGTATCCTTGAATATCATATATAGGCTTGGGTTGCTCTACTTCTGTTAGTAACAAGTTCATTGTTTTATTCAGGCGATACTTTGGCTGCTTTTTTTTTGCTCCTCAGACAAACAACAATAGATTATACTCGAGAGTCTATAAAAGAATGTGAGTGTGTTTATTAGAAAACATATCCCAGATAGAAATACGGTGCGGCCCCGTCATCGTGCGGCACTTTCGGTTCGGTTCAGACGGCATTGTGATATCTACACCATTTCAGTAGGACGTGTGTTAGCTAGACAGCGCGTGTTTTTGACACCGTTGACACCGCGTGCGGGCACAGTTCGAATTCGACAGCAGCACGTCGTGCCGTCACAATTCCGTCACATTCAGTCACACCGTACCGGCGCGCCATGCGACACATTTTTCTATCTGGGTATGTGTCAAGTATGAAGAATATGTGATTCGAATGAAAGAAACATATAGGTGACATTGGCGCAGTGATCATCAGCGCTTTTACTCGGTACCTCAATAATTCGGGTTCGATCGGTCCGGTGATCACCACACACACACACACACACACACACACACACACACACACACACACACACACACACACACACACACACACACAGACACAGACACAGACACAGACACAGACACAGACACAGACACAGACACAGACACAGACACAGACACAGACACAGACACAGACACAGACACAGGCACAGGCACAGGCACAGGCACAGGCACAGGCACAGGCACAGGCACAGACACAGACACAGACACACACACACACACACACACACACAACACACAACACCCAGATTCTGCCCTTTCCGGTTAGAGTACAGTTTACCAAAGTAGATTCATAACTATCTTTACACTGTCAAAAAAAATCTTTCTTAAAATTAATATACTTGTATTGGAAGTACCATATGCATAAATTGTGGATTAAATTTTATAAACCTTTATATTGAATTTTCATATGAACGGTATTGGAAAAAATGTAGCTTTCGATAACAATACGGCACAATTGTTTCTACTTTTTCCATCGCTGCAAGATATTTTTCGATGAATATATTTGAAAATTCATAGACATTACTTTTGATATTTAATGACCTTGTATATTAAATTTCATAAACATTTATGTTGAATTGTCATATGAGCGGTATCTGAAAATTCAAATACATATGTGTTGGAAATTTAAAATGGACATAAAAACAATTTTTAAAAATATAAATATTAGTCGGACATTATTTTTTTACACAAATTATGTCATCAGAAATTGTTGGGAATTGGTTTTTGCCGCAGAACATTTTTCGCTTAAATTGGGGTTTGAACCTACGACCTACCTACCTAAGTATCTAACAACGCACGCACGCTACCGACTACGCTCTATCAACGACTTAGTAATTTTGGATATCTAAATAACGTAAGAGTTGTACAACTATTATTCTCTCAAGCATGCTCATAGTTGACATAACAAAATATTCAATTGATTGCAATCAGAGCGCAACGTGACTTGTAAATAGTTTCAAGTGAACATAATTTCTGGATGAACGGAATCTTTTTGAAAATCTCGAGTAACTTATCAGAAGTTGATGTTAAGTGGATGTAAGTGTTAGCGATCTAGTGCGGGTTTTTTTTCGTTATTGGAAAATGTGTATTAAATTTTAAATCAGTCACTAAAATTCCAAAAATTCATGTTGACTTTCATGTACTAATTTAGTAATGATTGATTTAGTAACCATGTGTTGTAATTTTATATCACCAGTTTGGTAAAATCCATACACGCATACTAAATTTACTATGCAACTATATTAATGTTTATTTCCTACAGCAAGTTTTGTAAATTTCTCACACTTTTGTGTAGGAAAAACGCAAACATTTTTCATAAAGTAATATACCCATATAGACAAAATTGCAAATACTTTACATGGTATTTTTAAATTCCAGTAACGGTAATTTGAGTAACCTTGATTTTCCATTTAATGGAACAATGTATATTAAATTTCGAATCGGGTACGAAAATTCCGAAAATGCATATTGATTTTCATATACTAATTTAGTAAATGATGATTTAATAATCATGTGTTGTAATTTCCAATCACCGGATCATCAAAATTCATATATCTGTATTAATTTTACTATGCAAATATATTAATTCCGATTTCCTGTACCAAGTTTTACAAAATTCATACACGTTTGTATAGGAAAAACGCCAACATTTTTTACAGTGTACACACACTAAAGTTAGTTTGAGCATCTGACACACAGTCTGGTTAAATTACAATAGAAGAACAGCGAAAAATTAAAAATATCCATATACTTATATCCTTAATGGGCATCTTAGCGATCGAGTTGAATTTAAACCGATTCAAGGGGCGATTCCCGAATTGGTACTTTTTGACCAAAATGACGAGGTAAGGCTAAAATTATAGAATAGGTCGATTTGAATAATAAGCGGATTGCTCTCATTTGCAAACAGTTCTTTTCGATGCATTTTTTAAGTTCGTCGGATAGTCCTTTTAAAATATTAAGTGAAATGCGGACAGGAGAAAAATATTTACATTTTCTATACCCTACATATATCTAATACTTGAGAAAAAAGCCAAGCTTTTTCCAAAAATGTATTTTTTATTTATAAGAAAAAAATGTATTTATTACTTATATATTTTCAAGTTCTTCCCACAAAAAGTGCTCGCTGAATCGAAACAAGTGTTGTAGCACTTTTTGTTGTAATTTGTGCGAATTAATATATAAAAAATCGGGCTGTTTCAGATTGTGGAGAGACTTCAACTTTCTCGTTTGACAAGAGAAGAGTGTAATGAGCTATTAGCTTCGAAAGGATTTCCGCGTGACACAAAACCCGCGAAAGACGAGATATAAGTACAGTGAGAAGACATCAAGCGCCTCCGTGTAAGAATATTTCATGTACGATGCTTGGCAGTTTCTATTTTATTCAAAATACGCCGTATCGTCATTACGCGACATCGTTTTTACTCGTTTGACAAATGCAACAAAGAACTTACCCATCGAAGAGCTTTCGGTGCAATATTTGTTAATAATTTTCGTCATTTTATACGAATATGTATAAGATTTTCTTTTACAATATTTTATATAACATACCAAATACGGTTTATACTAAGCAATTGACACGATGACTGTCAAAATCACCAAAAAAATATCGCCAAGTAACAGTTGGTTTTTTGCAACAAAAATTTTTTTTCGGAAATAATCATAATGACCTTCAAAATAACCAAGAATCACCGTCCAAAACAACCCTCCCGCTAACTCCGCGAAAGTTGCTTCGACGGTGACTCTTTGGTTCCAGCGACGGACAAACAACTTTTAGATTCGTTTCGATTGATTGGAAAGTCATTTTGACAATTTCGAAGTAAAAAAAAAACAACAACTTGTCAGCGTTATCTTTTTTGACCGAAATGGTTTTTCACAGCAAACCGAACATTTAGGTATTGCGATTAAAATCTGTTGTTAACATAAATCACTATTTTTTGTATTCCGCCCCAAAATATAACGTTACGAATATCATATACTCGTATTAATGGGATTATTTTTTCTTTCTGTCGGTTTTCAAGAAATTACTCTTAAAAAAATGAGGATCGATTAAAATCTGTCATGTCGGTGCAACTGACGCATTACTTGTATACCTTGAAAAAATATTGTAACCACAGGCAATATACATTTTTGTTTTATGATCATTCAGTCATTTACTAAATGCAATTTTATTGTATCGATTGCGTGCTTAAGAATTACAATGATGGTACACTTGTCACACTGTACGCCTCTATAACCAGTAGCTTAGTGCTTTTTCAATTTTATGAAAAAGCAGATGCGCTATTCGAAAAATACAATAAAGATATTGATTACCAAATCGAGCGTCTCCGTATTTTGTTATGTTGAATATGCGTTTTATTTCAAGACGTTGGCAATTTGTCGCGCGCGGTTATATTATTTAAACCCTTTTTTATCTGCTACAATATATGTATTTACATCGAAACGAAAGAGCGCACGTGTGCAACTTCACGGTGGCCTTGCAATTATTTAGAACCTGCGCGGCGGCCTCGACACACCTTACAGTGAACTAAAAACTATATATATATATATATATATATATATATATATATATATATATATATATATTTTCATTTAACGAGGACGTTTGCAAAACATTTTGAAAAATGTGAGCAAATTATAATCGCAGCATATATTAACATTTTTATCGTCAGATGTATGTTAAAAAAGCATCATTTCCCAAATATTTTGAACCAATGCTATTTCCTCTTCGGTGTTTATTCGATTCCAAATTTTTGTGTAACACTGAAAAAATATTATTAATGCATTTGAATTTTTATTTGCGGTGAACTTTTGAAGGTACCAACAAGTTTTCGCAAATACAATATTGCGTTAACGTAAATAAAACGAAGTACGTTTGAAAAAAACTCAGTTCGTTTACACTTGAAAAGAAGAGTTTGGAAAAACTGTTCTGCATCAATTGGAATTTCAGGATGACAATGACCGAAACGAAATTTGATCTAGCGAACATAAACTTTACGACGACTACAAAGCAATCTTCAGTGATGTTACATTTGTAATTTAGTGCAGCCCGACAGAACAGTGGGGATTTTATAGGAATTTCATCATCTCTTGATGATTCGAATTTCTCGAAATTTCAGATTTTCAAATGTATTGAAAACAAGGATGCAAAATAGAAACTTTTACATAGCTTCTTATTTTTATTTTTCGCTTTTTAAAGAGCTTCCTCTGTGAGAGAGCCAAAAACGGTTGACATAATCGCTCAACCGAAAAATAAACCTGTTTGATAATCATAGGCAAATCTTCAAGGCTTGATTTTCATAGGATGATGCTCATAAAGGATAGGATTATCAAGTGAGCATTTTAATGGGTATTCGTTCGTTCATTTCGTGTGTGTTTGTGCTCCAAGAACCGCGCGATAGCGTCCTCGTCGAAAAATATTACAACAAGTTTTGTCACAAACAACGTTCATTTTAATTTATTTTTATCCGCACATGCCAAATATTACAAGCTACTATTGCCTGCAAGGTTTTATATTGTAGAATTCAGGGCGTTTTAGGGACGATCGTTGCGCCGGTCACAACCGGATGTTATCCAAGTTTATCACACGGAATAAAAAAAGTCTTCTGAACGTAAAGTGTATACGTTCGCGAATATCAATATCTATTTTCAGTTGGGAAAAGTTGCTTTATTAGAATACTCCACTTAAAAAAAGCACATTTTAAAATAAGTTTCTCTAAGATGTGCGCTACCTCCCCTCGCTTTTTTTCACAATATATGACGTCCATTTGAGTTAATAGCTGTTCATTTTGCTTTCAAAATTGTCTTTTAAAATAATCGCGCGTTACACGCTCATGTATATCGCAGTACGTGTATATACAGAATAATATGGAAAGTCGGTAACTCGGTTAGTCTACGAAAGAGTACGAAAAAAAATATATCCGAAATATCTCGTCAACTTGTTTCAGCTGTCTTTTCTCCAATCGCTTGAATAAAAGTCGCTTCACGGCATTAGAGCGCGTAATAGATATTGCGATAATGAAAACAAGCAAAAAACATATTTTACGAGGCTGCTTATCCATTTGTTTTCATTTTTTCATTTTGTTGTTGATGATTATTGTTGGAAAAGAGAAAATCGAAATGGGTGAGCAGGAGCTTTAACAGTTCAGGTAGCTATGAGTATAACAAATAATATTGTTATCGTTATCATTATTATTATTATAATATTATAATATAACGCTAGACCAAGAGAAGCCAGCAAATGATCAGCAACGGCCAACTGAGATTGTTACGCCATCAAGAGCCATCCTATGAATATCAGTGCAAGCCACAGGAATAACTTGGACATGAATTGATCTTCGTCGTATTGCGGAGTTCCTCGCGGCGCTGCGAACAGAGTTTCATATTTCCCGAATTTTATATTTCATTCATCGTCCATTTTTCCCTCAAAATTTTTGTATGCAATCCCTGTTATATACCATTTATTTATTTAGATAATACCTACAAGTTAAGATAAAGCCATTCCGTTAAACGCAAAATAGCCTACAATCTTTTTCGACAAAAAAAAAATTTTTTAAATAAAAAAATAAAATAAAAAGTTCGCTTCTTTTTTAGTTTATGTAACCAAAAAAGAATCAAGCGTTTTTTAGAGAGAAAAAAAGAGCAGACGATTTTGCCGTTTTTTACGATCCGTAACGAGCTAGGGAAATAAAAATGATATAAATGATAAATTGTGAAGGTAACGTTTAGCGGCGGAATAGTTCTCACCTGTGCTAGTTCGAATTTCCCCAAAATTGAAAGTCGACGTGAAGAATCCAAAGGGAAAGGCGCCGATGCCAAAAGACATGTGAAATCCACCGTCGCCGAAACCGAGTCCCGAAAAGCTGTTACCCTCGGGTTCGGATCTCTGTCCAGCTGGCCGCGGAGGCACATTATTCCTGTACACCGCAGCAACGTCAACAAACGATAGTTTCCCTTGATAGACAATATTTTATTATTATTATTATTATTTCTTTACCGTGGGTCCTCTTGCTTCGTCGCTCCGCGTCCGTACAGTGGAATGACTTTTTCTTTGCTGATAGCGGCTTTGCACACCGGACATACCTGCCTGGCAGGTCGCGTCTCCAGCCATTGATGTAGACAGGGCCAACTGCAATTAAATCTTTCATTTCATCCAACAAACTTGTTACTTATTTCCCTTCGTATGAAGCGTATGAGCTTCTAAAGATATTATGTGTGGCGGCGACGCTTCGTACTACTCAAATGCATGCTGAATTTAAAAAAAATCTTTTCCCAATTTCTGGTTAATTGAAAGTAACCGATTTTCAATTAAATGGAATTTTTTTTTAATATTAATTTTCGGATGAGCGATTACACATGAATCGTCGTTACCGTTTTTATTGTTACTCGTCGCGGATTACACTATAGTCAACATAAAGCTTAACTAATACACAACCGCAATCTGTTCTGAAAGCAGGGGAGGTGGTATTGTCTCCCCTTAATCAATTGACCGTCCAGATTTTATACACTATTCGTTGATAAAGAGTTACGGCTATTTGTATTCATGACCTTAGGTTCGGTTGGGATAATCAAACGGTTGTTATATCTTTTCAACCATTTGTACTATGAAAAATCTTGACGGCTAATAGATAGACTGCATCTTTCGATAAACACAATGAACCATTGGTCGTCATGATCGGAGCGATTACGTATCACACTTAAAAAAAAGCTGCATGAAAAAACATAACATCGGACATTTGCGGATACGATCGATTTATTTTTCATATTACAGCTATGAATGTATATTAAGAATTAATGCCGCTACGTGAGTAAGACATATTAAAACTCTATTAAAAATCTAACACCGATTTGACTCTGCGTTCGTGAACCTTCTTAAGGCCGTGAATGCCCGAAATTTAACGAACAAATGTAAAAGTGCCTCAAAAGATTCGACAAAAGATTGAAAATATAATTATCTTACCAAAATAAGTGACCACACATACTGACTACAGCATCTTTTGCTGTATCTAGGCAGATGTTGCACTCAAACATGCGGTCGTCTTTCTCTTTCTCCTCGCCGGTGGAGCCCGAAGGCCGCGAAGGACCGGGCTGTTCTTCGATAGTACTCATTGCGCTTCGAGCAACCTAAAATATAGTAATATCGCTTGAAATATTAATTTCCAAACGAATAGCCTTACAGTTTCACTAATTCTTTTATTAAACAATAGCTTAGCTGCACCTTCTAGCCTCAAATAAAGTAATAATTTATATACGGCCGCTTCTAACAACAACGACAACAAAAGATCCTAGAGACCAACTCTAACAATGTTGCGCATGTACATTCTCAACCAAAAGATTTATTTCAACAGAATTTAGTACCTATTTCGCTAAAAAAAAGAAAAAATGTTTGTCTTTTAGAAGATTTGACATACTTGCTCATAGATGTGGCTTTATGAAATATCAAAATTAATGAGGAAGCAATTTGCAAGTTTCAATTTTTTTTTTTTTACTTTTACAAAAACTTTTCTCTTTTTTATGAAATGAATTCACTCATTTTGCTAAATACGTATAATTCTTGCGAAGGTTTGTAAATCTGTAATTATGAAACTTTGGGTTTAATGGTTCTGAACCTTTCGATGTATAATTTTTATGAGACAGCCAAGCGCTAAATCGGTTATCTCATATAAATTATAAAGCAAGCTTTATAAAAAGCAAAAAATAATGGCTAAGCAATGGGCAAAATTATACTTTGCATAATGAATTCATATACACCCGTTTTATAAATCTCATATTGTTTTGTATATTAAATTCACTTGCATTTTTAACAGTGCACCATATGCACACCCACTGGTGCATTAGAGCATGTTGTATTTGTAAATGTGTGAGTCTATCAAAATGGTTATTTATTTCTATGAAACAAATTTGAATTTGGATTTGAACTTGACAGATAGCTATTTGACATTATAATTATTCTGAATAAATGTTCCTTGGATCTTTGGCTATATCTTTTTTTTTTTGCAGATCTTACATTCTTACAAAATATTCAAGATCCAATTGAAACAAACTTTTGGTTGGTAAATCAGGTGTCGTTTAACAACCGGGCTATAGTCAATGCTCTGAGTTTTTTTGGTTGGCCTCTTGTGAGTTTTAAGAAATTGCCCGGCTCATGGTACTACTATCCAGTTCTGTTGGTTGGGCGTATCTTTTAAGACATATCCCAATAGAACCCCCCGTGGGACTTCCAAGAGCAATCTGCTTTTTCTATATGTCAGTGGGAAGGAGAAGGTGTTTACATCAAGATTTGTCATCTACCGTATTGTCGTATCTCTCGCTAATCGGTTAATGGCATGTGGCTATTTGGTCTATCTCGACAGGTCTTAATTTCCATAGTCGTACAGTGATTAATAGATTATGAGTTTTATTTTTTTCTTTTTTGTCAAGTATGAGTCGCATCATGTTCATCCAGACTGTTTTTATCTTTCTCCTGTTTAATTTTGGTGTTGTATTTGGAGATTACGATATTGTATTATTTGTTATTGTAAGAAAATGTTGTCAGATCGATAAATAAATAAATTAATTACTAATAAATTACTTCAGAGTTTTTTTAGATTCGTAATTACAATGTTGTAGGTGGTAAGTTTCGACTCGTAAGTTTGAATCATGGAAACTATTAGTACTGCTTAAAAAATGTGAATTTTTTTTTTCGGTATTCAATAAAATTATAACCATAATTTGTATATTTCTTTCAGAATAATTTTAGTAATAATAAAGCAAATAAATATTTTTTATCTAAAAAAATATGTTATTTTGATAAGAATTTTGTGGTGTATTCCGCATTGTACACATACTTTGCACTAAGATATTTAATACAACAATCTGTGAGTATTTGCATTTTTTTTTTAAATATCAAACATGCTAAAACGTTAAAAATTTATCTACATGGAATTTATTTCCTTATGGTGACAATATAATAGAGGCCATTGGCTTGGTACTTGTGCGTTGGAACTGTGTACAATTTATAATAAATAAAGAAATAAAAAAGACCATGCGATACTGTATAATTTATATAATTTTGTAATATATTAAAGATAAAACCCCTTCCTAGTGTTAAAAAAGCAGAAGGAATAACAAAATCTCAGTTGATATTGATGATAAAGATTTAATAAAATAGTGCAATTCATTGCCCGTGAATATTTTCGGCTGACATAATGATCGATTCGCGAGATAGGATAAGAAGAAAAAGGGCACTCTCGCTAATAAGATATAACAGGAAAATGTCAAGACTAATGAGTCAAAAAGAAAATACGTAAACGATTTATTTTTCTAGTAGTAGATGGAAAGGGAAAAACATACAAACAGACGGACTCGAGTTACTCGTTGAACTGTGCGTAGTATGAAAAATGATGAGAATTTTTCAACTGACCGAGACTCCTCGACAATATAGTCAATCACCGTAATCGTCACCGTAAGTCTCTCGAACTCGTAGAATCATTGGAGATCGTGAATACGTGAACAATTTTTTGACAGTTGCTGTGCTGTGGTAAAGGTTTGGTTGACTGGGCGCGTAAAGAGATGACTCGTACAATTTTCGTTTGTACCGAGAAGCAGGTAAACGCGGGCCGCGATGAACGCTGAGTGTCCGAAGATAATATCGTAACGGAATTATCAGAGGAAATCAAAGAATTGGATTATTTCTTATCGTGTTTACGGTGCTATTAAGCGAACCTATGTATTATAATGTCTTGTCGACTCTCTTTGCCACCATGCCCCTCCTGGACGAGCACTTGCTAACTCACACGTCAGTGCTCGCGGGATCGTCATAAGGTGCCAACGGAGGTCAGGCTATTGCGTCGACGTCGCGCGCGCGACAACCAACAACAACGCCACTGCCACCGTCGCCGTAGCCGTTTTCTCGACACTTGTTCCTGCTGCTGCTGCTGCTGCTGCTTACTGCTTACTGCTTACTTCTTACTGCTTACTGCTTACTGCTTACCACTTACCACTTACCACTTACCACTGCTTACTCGCTTCCCGGCGTTTTTCAAGCAACGTAATAACGTTGCTCCAACAACTTTCTATATTTTTCTCCAGAGTATTTTTATCGTATGTACGTGGAGCTGGAGGGCTCATGTGTTTGTACCTACTGAGCCATGGTTTGCGCAAGGGAGAAAAAGCCATCGGCGATCATGTTGGTGGAGCACAAGAGGAGAACGGAAAGTTGTAGTACGTTTTTTTTTGTTTTTTCTTGTTTTCTCTCGCTCCATCACGACCACAGATGGTACCATCTCACTCGTGTATACACACACGAGATCACTCGGTCGGTATAGCAACACATTGACAATGGAAACTGTAAGTAAAGCGTTATTCGTGGCTTTTATTCAAAAAGTGAACCGTGGCAGAGAAGAATAACACTTCGGGAGAATTGAGCTATTTCGGTCGCACTTATGACCATCTGACAGACACAGACGACGTATAGATCATCACCTTAAGGTGATGTGTTACACATCGTCTGTCTCTCTCAGATCTTCATAAGTGCGCGAGTGAGATAGCTGAATCGTCCCGAAGTGTTGGTCTTCGCCACGATTGATTTTTCGAATAAAAGTCAAGAGAAGTACTGACACTGCAGAGTACCAAGACGCAATCAGTACTTCTCGTCTTTTGCCTGAAACATCAATTGTGACCAAGAACAACGCCTTACAGTTTTTCGTTACCGACCGGGCACTAACACATCACGTTAAAAGAGAGGGGAGGGGTGGTGAAACACCTACTCTGTCGGTAACAAAAGCTGTAACCAATCTTTCAGAGGGCACCGAACGTTTTTTGAGATAAAAGAAAAGTCTTACGCCATTAGCCTCTTAATTCTGCAAGATGTAAGACTGGTTTTTTTTTTCCAAAAAAAAAATCAAGTTTCTGAGAATTCTTGTCTCCGGAAGATATTCGCGCTATCTTTCTCGCACTCATGGATGTCTCACCTCCCCTTAAGCTTTTGTGATATACCACGCAAGGTATCCAGAATAGTCACCCCCTATTTTTTTCAAAGGCCTCAGGGTTCTGGATAAAGCCAAATTTATCAACTATTTGTTCGTTCACCCGTATAGTGCATTACAGTGAATTATTTTTCGAATTGTATGGAACTTTGACATTTTTGAAAAAATGACATTATTGCGAAGCATTATTGAAATCTAACTGGATCTCTAATGAATCGAATACCGGTCCAAGGGATCGAGCTTTATAGGACGCTACGTTTATCTTTATTATCTCTTATTTTTTTACCAAGATTAAAATTTCGCTAAACTTGAGTTTTTCAGATTTATTTGAAACAAGGATGCAAAGTAGAATATCGCATAACACTTACATATCGTTTTCTAATTTTTCTTTGACTTTTTGCAAAGGTTTCTCTATGAGAACGCCAAAATCGATCAACATACTTCATCATAGTGGCAGGTTTGTAAAAAATAAAAAATAATAATGAGGAAGCAAAGTTGTACTTGTTATCCTTGTTTGTTTATAGTATATTAACTCGCGGCCCGTTTACAACACATTAATTAATTAATAGTTTTGTATATCTTTTAATGACGTGTTGATATTGTTAAATGAATATATGTGGGCTATCAAACGATATATCGATATTTTAGCAATTTATTTACACGATCATAAAGGACATAAGATTATTTTTTTTGTATTTTACAAAGAACTCAGGTGAAGAGTGATTTTAGGAATTCAGTTCGGTCATCAGTTTGATTTTGATTTTTCCTACTTCTAATTTCCATATCTGTATCGCGTTGTTTAATATCGGGTGCCACAAAGCTCGAGCTTTCTCCTTGTTGTTCCTTCTTGCGCAGCTTCTTGCTTCGATCAATGTTGTGCGAAAAGAAGTTAACTTCCCGTTTGGCTTGCGCTATTTCGGCATTTAATCTTTGCTTGTGCACAGCTCTTTCATACGCTAAACGCTCGCTCAAGTGAATCCATTTGAACCTGCAATACCCGAAATTCAACCTCATAAGAAATTTCCTAATCATGTACATTCTAAAAATATCTGATGTAAGAGGAATAGTCTAAAAATGAATTTTTTTTAAATTCACCAATGACTCAAAGAAATTCCTGTGTTTCTCCATAAATCCATTTTTGGATACATTTTTCAAATTCTCATAATTTAGTTCTAAAAAAAGATGCATATACAAAAATGTTGCAAAATTATTTTCACCGGCCTAAAAATTTATACCTTGGTAAATATTTTATGTTCCAAATGAGATCATAAAATTTGCTTTTCTTTTGCGTCGATACTTGTTTGTTGTTTAAAGTTGCAGCCACATATTTTGCGACTCTTTTGCTTTCGAATTCCACCCATCCTTCTGTAAAGTGTTTTGACGCAACTTTTCTCTTTTTCTTCTTCTTCTTTGTAGAGTCGATATCTGCAAGTGCGGGTAATTACAATATTAATTAGATTTTTTTTGGGTCCCTTGATCACAATTATAGAAAGGAAACCTTACGAAAGATATAGACACTGTGGGTATTTATCTTTAAATCAGAAATGTATTATATGTAACCCTGCATCTTCTTAAATACTCTAAACTTTTTTCCACCAGGACCAGTTTGGGACTATTTAATAAGTTATATACAAAAATAGTAGATAATTGACAGTGGAAAAAGCAGATTCGTATGATGGTATTGGAAGATTTTTTTAATTTTCAAAAGCAATAGTATAAAGAGTAGATAGAACAGCCTTTCTGTTTGTCACCATCGAGACAAGGTTGGGACAAAGGAATAAGAAATGTTTATTAAAGGTTTAACGCACGATTGAATGAATCTCTTAATTCATTGTAGGCTTGTATATAAATATCGGTGATACAATGTTATGTCGATGCAGTTTCTTCTTAGCTTGTTTAAACTAAATAGCACATTGCTCGACTTATCTTATGCAAGGACTACCTCAAAAGCTCAAATTGACCGGTTGATTTGGGGCATTCTTTTCGGGTCGATTGAGACACAAGGGGTTAGAGTCGAATTCGAAAGAAATACCCATAAAGAAATTATTATTATACCAGGAGTATATAATGATAACTGGTATATCGGAACAATTTGTAACAATTTGTAACCGAGTAACAAGGAGGAAAGACTTGATCTACTTCTTACCGGTAGAAGCGAGTTGTAAATAAACTCGACCCAATTTTCCATAAGTCGCGAATACCTCACGAATCTTGGTGACGTTCATAAATTTTGGTATCGTCGATAAGTATATTATACCCCGTTTCTTTTTCTTTTCCGGTGCTTTTGAGAAACACTCGCGGTGTTTCGGTACATCTCCGTTGTCAATCTCCGAAATATCCTGTGCATTGGAATCACTATTGTTTAACGGGGATTCATCTGTTTCGGCACGTTGTTTTATCGATTCGTTGACTTTTTTGATCATTGTTCATGAAAGCTTGGACAACAACAACAACAACACGTGGGTTTCTTAGCACACCTTGGTGAAGTTAGCCATATGATAACTGTAAACCTTTCTTTCTTTCTTTCTTTCTTTTTAGGGTTCGGGCCTGGCTCCGGTAAACTGCACTACTTCTTCTTCTTCTTAAGGGTTTGGGCCTGGCTCCGGTTGGCTGCACTACAGCGGCGTTAACCTTATGGCCATTTGGTACGATGCGATTCGCGTAATGCTTGCGCGGACTGAAACATAAAGCAAAGAGAGGGGGGCGACGCGGCGCGACGCGGTCGTCACGCGCGCAATCGTCCGTTGTGAACGCGGTATAATGTTAAATATTCGAAGTCGGAAGAATCTAAAACCTCTGTGCGGCGAAGTCGCTACAGTGGTTTGTCGAAAGCGGAGAAAATAATATTTAACGTATGATTACTGAAGAGAGATCATATTGAGAGATTACTTTTATTGATAAAAATTCTGATTGCCGAGATGATACGTTGGGAGGTTCTAGCGAGTAGGCTCTCGATATTATGCGGAGGGAAAATCTTGGATTTCAGTAGAAATCGAGTTAGTCTCAAACGTGCTTCATTGAACCGAGGACATGCCCAGAAAATATGATTAAGATCGCAGGATAAAAAGCCACATTCACAGACCGGAGAAGAAGTCAAATTTTTTCGAAATAAGCTGGCCGGGAGATGGTAATGATTGGAGCGCATTCTGCAAATGGAGACTATGAGCTTTCTCTCTAAGTTCCTGTGTTTATGGAACCAAGGGTATTTCGATGAGTCATAGAAGGTGTTAAAGTAAATAATTCCTTTATGCTTTCCTTGCATTGTGAGTGATCTAGAGTTGTTTTCTACCAATTTCTTGCGGGCAATCGGGAAGAATTCGGAGGCTGGGAGCCGAATAAAATAATCGGAGCCCGTTATGATTGCTGACTTCGCGAGCGCGTCTGCGACTTCATTGCCCGAAATTCCTACATGTCCTGGGATCCAGGCCATGTTCACGGATAGATTAAGACCATTTATAATTTTAAGATTCTCGTATATCTCGAGAATTATTGGGGAACATGTGATTGCCGATGAGATAGACGTTAGGGCTTGGAGGGAACTGCGGGAGTCGGAGAAAATGAAGGAGCGAGGAATTTTGTTTTCAATAATAATGTCTGTGGTCAGTTTAATGGCTAGTGCTTCGGCTGTGAAAACTGAGGCAAAAGACGAAATACGATATTTAGACGAGATAGCGTCTGACGGAGAATAAATGGCTAATCCTACATAGAGATCATCCGAGGCCTTAGAACCATCCGTGAAGAAGAAGGAGGCATTGTCCGCGTGCTGACTGTACTTACTAAGAAAGCTGGCGTTGCTATTGGCCGAATCTTGAAGATCAAAGCCCGCAAAGACGTCGATCTCAACTGAGGTGAGGGGGGCGTCAGAGGGTCGAATATTGAAGATGGGTGGAAAGGGGAAGGCTGCTATTTTATTTCTGTGATGAGCAAATCTTCGGTACGCAACAGAAAGAGGTAGATTGAGAAGTACCTTGTAACTATTGTTAACATTGTTCTCCAAGAAGTCAATCAAAAGCATAAGAGAGGTTATAAGCGGGTGCCAGGTTGTCGAAAAGACTCTCAGCAAAAATTTATCGGCGAGAAATTGGAGCCGAAATCGAAGAATTGGCTCTCGCGCTTCTGCGAGAACTACATTATTGGGGGTCGAATTGCGTAGACCTAATGACAGCCTTAATGATTTACGTTGGATTATCTCAAGTTTTTCAAATAAAGGGTTATCATATAGAGGGTAAGACATAGAGCCATATTCTATTGCGCTACGAATAAAGGCCCTATAAATGGTGATGAGAGATGAAGGGTCTGCACCCCACCATGCGGAGCGCAGACATTTGATAATATTCAATGATCTGCTGCATCTCGAAATAAGGTTTTCTAATTGGGGCTTCCACAGAAGGCGGTGGTCGAGTGTGATTCCGAGGAATTTTGTAGATAGGGAGGCTTTAACTTCAGATGAGCAAATTTGAACGGAGTGGTCAAGATGATTATAATTCTTGCGAGTGAAAATGACGAGATTTGACTTTGACGGTTCGACGGAAAGACCTTTTGTGTTCAGGAACTTCGAGACATTGTTCAGGCTGTTTTGGAGAGAAGAGAGGCAACCTTCTAAAGAGTCAGATCTGGAGAAAATCACCAGATCATCAGCGAACTGAAGGCAGGAACTTTCATCGTCTAAATGCTGTTCTAGGTTATTAGTATAGATTATATAAAGGAGAGGACTGAGGATACAGCCTTGCGGGACGCCTTTGTAAGAAAAAAAGGGACCACGAATGCTTCCTGCTATTTTGAAAAAAACTGATCTGTGAGAAGTTAGGTTATAAATAAATTTGCAATAAGTCCAAGGTAAGCCTAAGTCGCGAAGATCGTGTGCTAAAATGCCCGGATCCACATTATCAAAAGCCCCTTTGATGTCCAAGAAACATGCGGCAGTGAACTGGTTTCTTGCGAAGCCGGTGTAGATCTCCGTTGTGAGAATCGCAAGGTTGTCGGAACAGGACCTCGACCTGCGAAATCCGAATTGAGATGATGATAAGACGACCCTAGATTCAAGCCAGTGTGCCAACCTGGTTTGGACAAGTCTCTCCATTAGTTTTAAAACACAAGAAGCCAGCGCAATAGGACGGAACTTATTAGGCGTAGATTTCGGAATAAAAAATACTAGAAATTCTTTCCACGATTCGGGGAAGAGGCCGTTTTTGAAAAATTTGTTGAACGTGTCGAGCATTAGTGTTTTTACTTCAGAAGGAAGATGAAATAGTATGAGGGAATCTATTTTGTCGATACCCGGAGAGGAGATCCTGTTTGCCCGGCAGATGGCCGCCGTAAGCTCGTTAGTGCTGAAGGGACACTCGAGTAGAGGTTCGGTTTGGAAAGATGACGGAAAGTTGGGAAAGAAATTACTTGGAGGACAGATAGAGTGAATTTGATTGGACATGTTTTCGATGGTGACAGAGTTATTCGGATGCGTTGAGGTGTTGTGAGCGTTCCTATGTTTGAAGCTTTTGACCTTACGCCAAACTTCTTTGACGTCGGTGCGAAAATTGATCGTTTCTGTGAAACGTTTCCAGGAGTTGAACTTGGCACAGCGAAAAGTTTTCTTGGCCTTGGCTTCAAGCCTAAGCGCCTCGTTGAAAAGAACGTCGATCCCATTATGGTTCCAAACCGCCCACGCTTTTTTTCTAGCCTTGTTGGCTGCATCGCATTTGTCGTCCCACCAGAGGGCTGTCTTCGTTTTAGCTCTTTTTTTGGTATTCGGAGCTTTTAAGGGATTCGCAGAAGCAATGGAAGTGTGAATTGCGTTGATGATATTATCGTATTGCTTGAGCGGTGCTGGATCTGATAATGTGTCAACGGAAAGCCTGAGAGACGATTTGAATATGTTCCAATCTATTTTTTTATGTGAATAGCGGTGAGAGGAAGAATGAATGGTAGGGAAATTTACGCCAAGAGAAATTGAGATTGGGAAGTGGTCACTGCCAAGTGTATCGGTGTCTACGGACCATGTAGCGAGAGGAGCCAGATGCGAGGAGATGAGGGTGAGATCTATGGATATAGGGTTTGAAGGGTCAGCAGTGCGAAACGTCGGAGAACCATCGTTGAGGCAAACAAGATCACTCATTAGTAAGTTGTCATGGAGAGAATTACCGGAGGGGCAACTCGCTCCGCAACCCCAGGACGGATGATGGGAATTAAAATCACCAGCAATGATAGTTGAACCGGAAGCAGGAATGGAGTTGAAGAACGACCGCCACTCGGATGAACGAGTGGGGGAAGACGGGCATCTATAGAGCGCGATGATTAACAGCGGCCCTAAAGATGTGGAGATGGAAACGGCTAGGGTCTCGAATCGGCATTCTAAGTGGTAAATGCAGTCTACCTCGGAAAAGATGAAGTCTTTCTTTAAACAAATAGCTAGGCCTCCTCCTCGATTAGCTAATCTACATTTATTAACCATTATGAAACCATTGATAGTGGGGATAAAGTCTGGATCTAACCATGTTTCGCAAAGGATCAAAACATCATAATTATTCGCAATGCCCAATAAAAGTCCCATCTTCGAGCGGAGGCTTCTACAGTTCCATTGCAACATTTTAAGGTTTTTATTGTTGGCCATTATGGGAGAGCAGATTCGGCGACGACAGCAGAGTATTAAGAGCGTGGATCAAGGGATCTAAGAAGGACGACAAGCCTAGCTTGGCGAAAGCGGGAGAGAGCTGTTCTCTGATAATCTGTAGGACGTTGGATATCAAAAACGATGCATTAGCGGGGTCCCTGGGCGTAGGTGGAGTCTGGCGAGGCAGCGGAAATCTCGGGTCCAATACTCGAGGGGCAGCGTACCCCGGGCTAGTCGGGGAACTTTGAGGAACGGGGAGGCGACCCGAGGGAGCTAATAGAAGGTCCGCGTGAGCAGCGCGAGTCGCTAGTACGGCGCTAGAGGTCGGTGGCTGCTTATTCTTGCGTTGATGCTGGGAAGAGGCTGGGGTGAGCGAGGGGAAGTGGGGGTGTGCACCCGACGTGGGATGATGCATGTTGAGGCCTGACGGACCGGCGGAGGGTTCATGGTAGGCGAATGTGTCAGAATTGGACGACTGGGAATATATTTGCGACGACACTGCTTGAAGGTGGCGCTCTCGACGGAGCGGGCGCCCTACGAGGGAGCTGCGGAAAGTTACCGTTCAACGGTCGAGAAGAGGGCCGGCTATCATTCTGCGGCGACAAGAGGCGCCTTGCCTCGACGAAACTGATTCCTTGTTCCGCTGCTACCGACCTGATTTCTTGCTCGTGGATGTATGCAGGGCAATCGCGATCAATTGGGAGATGGCTACCTTTACAGTTGATACAACAGGGAGGAGAGTCCTGATTGGGACAGATTTCACCTTCGGCGTGTGCAACGCCGCCACACCTCCTACATTTCTGACGTCCTCTGCACTGATCAGCAACGTGACCAAATTTGAAGCATTTGAAGCAAATGCGCGACGGCCGGTGCCAGGGGTCGACTGGGTGGCGGACCCCTAGCAGATCGAACAACCGTGAAAACAACCGCGAAAACCCAAAAAAAACCGTGTTTCTAACCCGGTCGGAATGAGCCACAAAACCAACCGATAATTCTTGTCAATCCAACCGAAAAACCAACCGAGCTTTCAAAAGCTCGCAGCTTGTGAATAGGTTGGTCCACGGGTTGTTGAGACTCAAGTCCAACCGGAATTCCAACCGTCGCAAGAAGCATCACTCGGTTTGTCTTAGGGTTGTGCAGGGTTTTGCCAACCAGAATACCAACCGGCGCAAGTAGCATCGACTGGTTGGTCTCTGGGTTGTGCAAACCCAGGTCTAACCTGGTATTCTAGCAGTTCAAGCCACACTTAGAATTCGCGGTCCTGAAATTCGTCGTGGCGTGATATCTTTTAATTATCATTGTCGAAATCACGGTCCTGCTGGGAGTGTTTCTATACCCTAACGTATGTTGTAGGCTAGGGTATAACCGACAATAAAAATGATCCACGTCGGTATATGGGCGTAAGGTGATTTACGATAGCCTGTACTTATACATGGAACGGCAAACAATCACTTGCGAGAAACTTTTTGGCTCATTCGCCATCTAGCGGTCTAATTTCGGGTGCACGTGCGTCGGCGATGGTGAAGAGGTGGACCCCCTTCCTTTTCTCACGCGGAAACCCGGCTTAGCTCCGCTAGATGACCCGAAACGTTTCTCGCAAGTGATTGTTCGTCGTTCCATGTATAAGTACAAGCTATTGTAAAACGTCGTTCACCCATTTATCGACGTGGGTCGTTTTTACTGTTGTTTATACCGTAGCGTAGAATATACGCTAGGGTACAAGAAAATTCCCAGCAGGATCGTGATTTTACCCACGATTACTGAAAGAAATCATGGCACGATGAATTTCAGGACCGTGAATTCTAAGTGTGGCTTGAACTGCTAACAAATCCGGTTGGACCTGGGTTGTGCAAACCCAGGGAACAACCGGTAGCTGCTTTTTGCGCAGGTTTTTCGGGTTGGCAAAACCTTGCACAACCCTGAGACCAACCGAGCGATGCTTCTTGCGACGGTTGGTATTCCGGTTGGACTTGTGTCTCAACTACCCGAGGACCAACCTATTCGCAAGCTGCGAGCTTTTGCAAGCACGGTTGGTTTTTCGGTTGGATTGACAAGAATTATCGGTTGGATTTGTGGCTCAATTCGACCGGGTTGGAAATACGGTTTTTTTTGGGTTGTTCGATCTGCTAGGGACGTTATAGAGACTGACAAAGTCAGGGCGAGCACGACCCTCGAACACCAGTCGGATCGTTTGAGAGGGTATCAGCGAGGATTTGCCGTTAGAGGAGACTTTTCTCATTTGACGGGTAGCAGACATGATAGAAAACGAAGATTGCAAATCTCCGAGTAGTTCTTCCTCGGAAATGTCGGTCGGAATTCCGTTGATGCGTCCTTCGCACGAAACAAAAACGTTCGGAATGAACGCTTGGAGACGTTTCTCTTTAATTGCCGAGAGGTTGACGACGAAGTTTGCTGCGCCTGCGGAAGTAAGGACAATCGTGACCTGTTGCTTACCTGATTTGTAAATATCTGAAACTTCATTGTGGGAAAATTTCGGGTAAAGGATCTTCCCTACAGTAATCGCGTTAAGTGCTGGCGTTTCAGCATTCCAGCTGATCGGCTGGACAAGGACCAGAAATGGACCGCCCATGGTCTCCGAGTACCGATTTGCTAATACTTAAGGAGGGAGTCTCGACACCGAGGTCGTCGTCTTTAGGAGAGGATTCTTCGAAGAGTTGGGGGGAGGGTTTGAGGCTTGGGTGGGAGCGGGAGGGATAAGGGGTTTTTTCTTCAAAGGTTGACTCGGCCTCTCAGAATGTCCCGGTTCTCTCTCCTCGGGTTGATTCCCGTCATCCTCGCACGATCTCTTGCGGTCACCGTACTCTTCTTTTCGAAGGTCGTCGAGCTGCGATTGCATGTCCACATCCGTGACCATGTCTACATCGTCTTCGCCATCGCAATCTTCCGTGGTGTTAGAGCCACCTTCGCCCGGATCACCGGGAATTCCTACCCCGCCATGCGACATGCCGCAGGCAGGTTAGGAATGGAGGTTATGAAACCTCCTGATTGTCAAAAACAACAAAGTGAGGGGAAAAAAGCTCCACGTACCTATAAGTACAACTAAAGAAAACAGAAATAGCCTGCCAGGGGATATATGACTGGGAAAAAGCCAGGAAAAACGATAAAACTTGGCGAAAAAGCGAGAGCGACACGAAAACGTCCGAACTCTTGCGCGCGCCAACCGGAACTCTAAACTGCACTAGAGCAGCCTTAATCCTTATGGCCATTTGGTGCGAGGCGAGTGCTAGGAAGGAGAAGGGAAAACAGCTGGAGGCAAAAAGCAAGAGAGGGCGATATGATCGCTTGAATTGTAACGCCTGAGCGACAAGCGTGTACGAGGACCTGTAAGCCCATGGTGGAATGATAAATGCGAGAAAGTAGTACAAGCCCGAAAAACCGCAATGGCAAAATTTAAAGATGCTGAAATTAGGACTTGGGAGGACTTTATTGAATATAAAAAGGCCGAAGGTAAAGCCAAATATACTCTTAAAAGGGAAAAAAAGAAAAATTTTGTCAAATTTTGTGAAAAATTAAATAGGTTTACCAGTCCTACATATATTTGGGGAAAAGTAAAGTGCTTTAAAAATAGATGGACACAGAACATCCAAAAACGTACGGATAGTGAATTAAAACAACGAACATTAGAAAATAACATTGCTTCTCTTTGTGCTCCATGGGTAAAAACTGGAAAGCCTGATCTTGCAGTCGACACTCCAGTAGAATTCTTAGATAACCCCTATTCATTAGCAGAACTGGAAGGAGCTATTGGTAAAAGTAGGGAGGGTCTTCACCGGGATTAGATGGAATAGATTATAACCTTATAAAACACTTCAAACAGCGAGCCAAAGGATATTTATTGCTACTGTACAACGAAATATTACAATCGCAAATGTTTCCGGAAGAATGGACAAACTATCTGATTTTTTTCATTCCTAAAACAGACCCAAATAAATTCAGGCCAATCTCATTGGCCCCGTGTTTGCTAAAAATGTTGGAAAAAATGATTAACGTGCGCCTTAATTGGTGGCTCGAAAGGGAACAACTAATGGCAAGAACACAATTCGGCTTTAGACGACAAAAATCATGTACAGACAATTTGGCCATACTCCACTCTGAAATATATAATGAATTTCTTCAGGATAAGCAACTAACTAGTATCTTTTTGGACATCAAAGGCGCATACGATAATGTACTAGCAGATGTTCTTATAAAGAGACTTAAAAAAATTAAAGTACCAATAAACCTACTCAATTTTATTTATAATTTGACTTCTGAGAGAAAATTGAACTTTCGAATAAACAATGAAATCTCATATACTACGTTTAAAGGCCTACCACAGGGTAGTGCGCTTAGTCCTTTATTATACACTTTGTATACAGCAGAATTAGAAAAATACATAACGAATGATTGCCGTGTACTTCAGTTTGCTGATGATGTTGCTATCTACTCGAATGCTGGTCCATTAGAAGAGGGTCTAGCTGGAATGGAGAAAGCTGTAACAAACTTGAATGTCTTTTTGTCTGAAACCGAAACGGAGCTAGAACCAACAAAATGTCAACTGATTATATTCAGTAAAAAAAAAATACATAATTTAAATGATTTTGGTATCTCTATAAATGGAAACAGAATCAAACCGTCGGAAAAAACCAAATTTCTTGGCGTAATACTCCAAGATAATTTGAGCTGGGGGGCACATATAAACAAAGTTACTCAAGCTTGTCAAAATGGAATAAAAATTATGAATCGCATACGACGTACGTGGTGGGGAGCCGACCCAACGGTTCTAATGAATATATATAAAGCTCTGATTAGATCACGAATGGAATATGCTGGATTCATTGTAAACCCACACGAGAAAAAGTTCACTATTAAATATGACAGAATACAATTTAAAGCAATTAGAGCCGCATTGGGATGCAGAACCTCTACTCCAACTAATATTTTGTTGGCCGAGGCACGTGAGCCTCCGATAATAGCAAGGAAAAAATATTTGTGTAAGAAATACTTAATAAAAGTGTGGACCGACCCTAATCACCCATTTGTCAGTTTGCTCCAAGGAACGTGCGAGCGATTAGAGAACCCAACATTTATAACGAATTTGAACGAATCATTAATAATAGAATGTTTCCAGGAAATCGAACCAATCTCACATCTGATTGCTTCGTTTGAGATGCCAATTTTTTGGAGCACGAAAGTAGAATCTATAACATACCAACCGAATATATCGTTTGAGGAAGGCCTGCAAATTCAACAGGCCATGATACCACAAGCAGAGTTTTTATGCATATTTGGAGAAGAGTTAAATGAGACAGAAATATTCTTCACAGATGGCTCAAAAATGGGTGATAGAGGTTACGTGGGATTCGCTATACATCGGGTTAGCAATGGGGAAATTATAAGGCGTAGATCAAATTCCAATACATCGATATTTTCGGCAGAGGCAATGGCAATTTTAGAGACCCTCGAAATAATACAAAAAGAGAATATGAATCAAGCATATATTTTTTCGGACTCTCTTAGTGTCTTGATGGCATGCAAATCCAAACATCTAGAAGCGAAAATTTCTTACTTAATACTCCGGATAAAAGAACTTGCTTGGGAGTTAGCACAAAACGAAAAAAATATTAAATTCTATTGGATACCAGCACATGTTGGCATTACTTATAATGAAATAGTTGATGGAGCAGCAAAGGAGGCTATCAGGCTGGGTATAGATACCCCGCTTCTTGTGCCTTATACTGATTTCTTTCACAAATTCAAAACGGATCTCAAAACACAACAATTGGACTGGTACAGAGAATCTAGTAGATATAAGGGGACCAAGTTTTTTGAGGTCTATTTTGAATATGACACAGTACTATGGTATGAGAGGATGAGACTGAATAGGGAAGCGGTGGTGTCAATTAATAGAATACGTTGTAACCATAATTCTCTAAATTATAGTTTAAATAGGTTTAATATAGTCGAGACTGATGAGTGTATGTGCAATGAGGCCGGGATGAACCGGACCATATATTTTGGCAATGTAAATTATACGAGTCACAGCGAAAAGATTTAGTGAAGGCTTTGGTTAATGTTAAACTTTTCCCCCCCTATTCTGTTGCATCAGTTATTGGTAGTAAAAAAAAGAAAGCCATTATTGCGTTAGCTAAGTACATTAATGAAATAGATATAAGAATCTGAATCATTAGCATTAAGCGATGTACCTGTTAAAAAAAAAAAAAAAAAATTTATTATTTTTGTATAGAAACATTGTATACACTGAAGTATATGTATAAACAGAAAATGTAATGTTAGCCGATAGGAGCCCGCTCCTATCGACAGGGCTGCATGGGTGCCTAGATGGCGCTCGAAAACCTTTAAAACCAATTTAAAAAAATTAAAAAAAAAAACGCCTGAGCGTCTTGATTCGCGGGATTTATCAAACGATGTCCTTTCCTGGGTCCAGTTGATAAAGGGTAAAAACCCACCTTGTGAATCAGGAAGGATTGTCAGAGAATAAAGTGAGATTCGTTCGCTTTCGGTATTAAAATTGTTCTGCTTTATTCTTTGAAGATTTTTTGAGTCTAGGCTAGAAGAACCACACAACGGCTCTCCTACCCAACGCTCTCGCAGCCAATCACGCACGAGTTCAATAAGAACAAGGGAGCATTTTCTATTCCATGCATTTTCTCACGGACACGATAAGAGAAGGGCCAGCAGTCACCACTCCACTTATCGAAGGCTAGACTTAGGGATAAACATTTATATAAACTCGAAACTCTGAAATAAACATACATGCGCCCGACGTCTTTTCAATATCAAAGATAATAACTAAATATACATACGCCGACACAATCATGTCTTTGTATTCATTCTTTGCCTTCAAGAAATATCTAATATTATTGCAACATATTATTATAAGACACCATTTATTAATTTCGAATCTCTCGGGGTATAATTATTCTATTTAATTTAGCCGATTTATACCAATAGCTTTATTCTGCAATACGAATCTTTGAATAAACCGCGTTAAGATAATGGTAAAGTGACGCATGCGTCACATAGCGATCGAACGTTGCTCTTGTAAACGCGGTTTAATCCTAATTAAACTTATCTAAATCTTGTATCTAGAACTCCTGAGTGGTAACACCGCTACAGGAGCTTGTCTAAAAAAAAGGAATAACAAACTAGCGCTAAAAACAAATGGAATATAACGTATATACAAGGTTAATTTAGGCATAAAATACATATATGCGACATACCCATTCCTACAGAAAACTGTAACTATATATGCATACGCACAAAGAAAATTAAGAACAAGGTGATATCAAGAGGCCGTTAAATCATAAATGAAGTTTGCATTTATTTGTAAACAATCTAATAGCAGATATAATCCTAATCGATGTTCTAGCTAGGAGACTTTCTATATTATATGGGGGAAAGATCTTTGCTTTAACCAAGAAACCCTAGCGGATCCGAGCAACCGTCATTTTGTGGTTGCTTTACGGTCACATACAAGTAACCGTCATTATGAGGTTCATTTCCAGTTGTTTTACCGTAAAACAACTGTAATGTAACCGACAAAGCGACCGTTATTTTGGAACAATAAAGAACCCGATTGCAACTGCAAAGCGACCAATGTTTTAACCAAAAACAAACTTTAAAGTAACGCAAAAGTAACCGACAGTTTGTTAAAAGTTGTTTTTCGGTTATTTGAAAGATCTTCATATAACCGAATAGTAACCCGAAACGGAACATTGAGTTCATTACGGGTCACTTTACGGTTCACTTTACGGTTACCCGCCGGTCACTAGGTTCCTTCTCGGTTATTCTGGAGTGATTTTTTGTTCCATAACGACCGGTCACTCTTCGGTTATTTTGCGGTTCTTTAGATCCGCTAGGGAACGGATTAAGTTTCTGCGATGATTATTATACAGAGGACAAGCCCAGAAGATGTGGTTGAGATCGGAAGACTCAAAACCGCATTCACAAACCGGGGAAGCTATCATGTTTTTTCTAAATAAACTCGCAGGTAGATTATAATGGTTGGAGCGCATTCTACAGATAGATGTGACAATTCTCCTCTACAAGCGTTTATGCTTTTCAAACCAGGGATATTTAGACGAATCATGGAACGTTTGGAAATAGATGATGCTCTTATGATTTCCTTGCATTTTAAGTAACTTAGAGTTACATTCAACTAATTCTTTTCGAGCTACAGGGAAAAATTCAGAGGCTGGAAGGCGAAGGTCATAATGGGAGCCATTAGTTATAGCAGATTTAGCAAGAGAATCGGCTTTTTCGTTGCCGGCAATGCCTGTGTGGCCCGGAATCCAGACTAATTTAACCATTAGATTTAAATCACTGATCATTTTTAGATTTTTGTAAATGTCAAGTACGATTGGGGAGCAACACGAAGCAGTAGAAAGTGATGAAATCGCTTGAAGAGTACTTCGAGAATCGGAAAAAATGAAAGACCAAGCTATTTTTTGTTCAATAATGATATCTGTCGTTAATTTGATGGCAAGTGCCTCGGCTGAAAAAATTGATGTAAAGGACGAAATACGGTACTGTAGAGAAATCGAATTGGAAGGAGAAGATATGGCTAAGCCCACGTACAGACCTTCACCGATTTTAGAAGCATCTGTGTAGAAAAAGGAGGCACAATCCGCAAATTGGTTAAAAGAGCTAAGAAAATTAGCGTTGCTATCCGCCGAGTCCTGAAATTCACGGCCTGTTAAAATGTCGATCTCCACTGAAGGGGGAGAGTCTGAAGGACGAAGCTGGTAAATGGGTGGAAAGGGAAAAGAAGCAATTTTATCTTTGTGATGATTATATCTACGAAAGGCCGTAACCAGAGGAAGATTTGGGAGAACTCGATAGTTAATATTGTTGTTGTTGTTATTGTCCCTAAGCGGGTTAAGTAAGAGCATGATAGAAGAGATTAGGGGATGCCAAGTGGACTCAATATAAATTTGCCCGCGAGAAATTGAAGTCGAAACCTGAGAATAGGTTCGCAAGCTTCTGCTAAAACTACATTATTAGGTGTTGAATTACGAAGACCTAATGCTAAGCGTACAGCTTTACGCTGGATAATTTCTAACTTACCAAATAAGGGATTATCATATAAGGGATAGGACATTGAACCGTATTCAATCACGCTTCGAATAAAAGCTCTATAAATGATTAAGAGAGAAGACGGATCTGCTCCCCACCAAGTAGAGCGTAGACATTTGATAATATTGAGGGATTTATTGCATTTGGAAATGAGGTCAGCAAGTTGTGATTTCCAACGGAGTTGGTGGTCGAGAGTGATGCCAAGATATCTTGTTGAAAGTGAAGCTACTACTTGAGATGAGTCGATAGTAACAGACTGTTCTAAATGGTTGAAATGTCTTCGAGAAAAGATAATGAGCTTAGATTTAGAAGGTTCGATAGTAAGGCCTTTCTTGTTTAAAAAAACTGAGACGTTGTTTAAGCTGGATTGAAGCGAAGAGAGGCTGTTATTTAGAGAATTAGATCGGGAAAAAATAACTAAGTCGTCGGCAAATTGTAAACAAGAGCTGTGGTTATCCAAATGTTGGTCTAGCTTATTAGTATAGATTATGTATAGCAGAGGACTAAGTATGCAACCTTGTGGAACACCTTTATAAGTAAAAAAGGGGCCACGAGTTTCACCAGCAATTTTGAAAAAAATGGATCTGAAGGAAGTTAAGTTGTGAATAAATTTACAAATAGACCATGGAAGGCCCAGGTCCCGTAAATCGTGTGCTAAAATGCCTGGCTCCACATTATCAAAGGCTCCCTTGATATCTACGAAACATGCGGCTGTAAATTGTTTCTTCGCAAAACCGGAATAAATTTCTGTAGTAAGAATGGATAGATGAAAGAATATTTTTCGATTCCAATCACTGAACCAAACGGGTCTGAATAAGCCTCTCAAAGAGTTTCAAAAAGCAAGAAGCTAGAGAAATGGGACGAAACTTATTCGGTACGGATTTCGGAATAAAAAAGACAAGAAATTCTTTCCATGGATCTGGAAAGAGACCGTTCTCTAAGAAAGCATTAAAAATGTTTAGAATAATAGAAATTATATCCGATGGAAGATTAGAAATTATGAGGGAATCAATCCTATCAATACCCGGAGATGAACTCTTTTTCGCACGTTTGATGGCCGCAGTTAATTCGCCAAGACTAAAAGGGCAATCGAGCGATGGGTCGGTGTGAAAAGACGACGGAAAATTAGGAAAGAAATTGCTAGGTGGACAAATTGAACTTATTTGATTGGTCATTTTCTCTATTGTAGACGTATTGTTCGGATGAGTAGAAGTATTGAGCGCATTTCTATGCTTAAAGCTTTTAACTTTTCGCCAAACTTCACTGACATTCGAGCGAAAATTAATCGACTCTGTGAAACGCTTCCAAGAATTGGATTTAGAATTATGGAAAACTTTTTTAGCTACAGCTTCAAGCCTTTTTGCTTCAGTGAAGTTTGAACTCGTCCCGTCTCTATTCCATTCCGCCCACGCATTTCTGCGAGCCTTGTCAACCAAATCGCATTTTTCGTCCCACCAAATGACAGTTTTAGAATGAGCTCGAATAGATTTTTTTTTTGAAGGTTTCGTGGCGCTTGCAACCGAGATAGAGGTGTGAATTGCACTAACAATATTTGCATATTGTATGAGCGGCGAAGGGCCTGAGATAGAGGGAGCAGCAGATTCAAAAGAAGATGTAAATATGTTCCAGTCTATGTTTTTAAGTGGGTAACGATGAGAAAAAGAAGAGATTGTAGGAAAGATAACGCCAAGATCTATTGAAATAGGAAAGTGATCGCTGCCTAGTGGATCGGAGTCAGCGGACCATGAGGCCAGAGGGGCCAAGTTAGAAGAGATAAGAGTAAGGTCTATGGCTGTAGGGTTAGAGATGTCCGCAGCAGTGCCGAGCTTCCCCCACCATGCGACGCTCGCTGGCGGGTGGGCGTGGCAACGCGCGCTCGGGCCACCGGGCCGGTGACGTCACGCGCGCCCGCCCGACCGAGTTAGTGACCTCACGCACAACCAAGCCGTTGAGCTAGTGACGTCACGCGTGACGATTCACCGCGTTTTTTTAGAAAATTAATTTCTTTATAGGAAAATATCATGAATTATGTGACTAGAAAAATTAATTGGCAAAATTCCAATCTCTAGTCACATAAAATCGTGCAGCTGTTCGCAAATTAATGCTGCATCGCAATCAACTGTTTCAATAGTTTAGGTCACAGCTTAAATCAATATACAACAATATAACAATTTTTAGCACTGTTCAACGTTTAACCCAAGTGGAAAATCATATATAGGGCAATATATATAATCTGTATAAGAAAATGGACATATAGAATTACTATGAGTTGTATATAATTTATATGAAAATTATATATAGTCCGCAGATTTTATAAAATGATTTTTTAATTTATTTTATTTATTTGACTGAAAATATATTGCACTATACATAATTTTTGTAGAATCTTCATATGTATTGTATGCAACATATAAAAATTTTATATGTCCATTTTCCTATATAGGCTTCATATATTACACTATATACAATTTTTATAGAGTTTCCATATCATTTTTCCACTTGGGAATCGTTGAATGTACAAGATATACAAGATGTATAAAGTTAAAAAGTATTATATGAATCGTGACAGCGCAGAGACAGAGCTGAAGATTTGTAACCGAAAGGTCGTCAGTTCGATCCCATCCTTTTTATATATATATATTTTTTTTTTTTGCAAACGCAAAATTTTTTTTTTTTTGCTGTGCCTAAACTATTAAAACAGTTGAACGAACGAACAATATTTCGCCAAATTATTCAACTGATTTAATTGTTTAAGACACAGCTTTAAGCAATATATATATATATATATATTTATATATTTTCACAAACATATATAAATTAAGAATAAATTAAAAAATAAATGAGAAACATTTATAATTTATTCTTAATAATAAATTCTTATTATATAAACGTGCGCGTGACGTCACGCGCCCGGGAGGTGGGCGGGAGACGGGTCCTGACGCGTCAGTGAGGGGCGTGGCTTACGCGCGCTACGGCGAATAGTCGCAGGTACCGCGCGGGAGAATTTAGTCCCGCAGGCGCTCGGGAAGGGGTAAAAAAGTACCGCGGAGGTACTTTTACCTCGAATCTGGCATCACTGGTCCGCAGTGCGAAAAGTTGGAGAGCCATCATTTAAACAAACCAGATCTTGCCCACGGTCTTACATACAGGTCTTGCAACTGCAGTAGTGGGGGTGGGTCGCTTAGTGAAGCCATTTTAAGTTTCCTCAGTCGTCGGTAGAGTCGTTGCATGTAAGGTTTTGCATCTAGGCGAGGGACGTGGAGGGACAGAGGGTATCTGGCTGTCTCAGTCTCACACATGGTCTCCACCACGGTCTTACATACAGGTCTTGAGACTCCCTCAGAATCCTGTGGTGGGGGTATGGTCGCTTAGTGAGGTTGAATTTAGTTTCCAGTATAGATGCAACTCGTCGCCGTCATCGGGCTCGCAATTACACTTAACCTTAAAATCCGGAGTTTGTTTTGCTCACAGTTTTTCTTTGATAGTTTTAAAAAAATAACAACGTGTTGTGCGGTCCCGAACAACAGTAGAACCGAGAAAAAGTATTCTGTGTTTCGTGTGACGAGAGACGAGGCTCAGTTACAAAATGGTATTTTTAAACGTTTTACAGTTTAAAAAACGTGTAAGTGGAGACCATGTGTGAGACTGAGACAGCCAGATACCCTCTGCCCCTCCACGTCCCTCGCCTAGATGCAAAACCTTACATGCAACGACTCTACCGGCGACTGAGGAAACTTAAAATGGCTTCACTAAGCGACCCACCCCCACTACTGCAGTTGCAAGACCTGTATCTAAGACCGTGCTCTCCACTTACACGTTTTTTAAACTGTAAAACGTTTGAAAATACAATTTTGTAACTGAGCCACGTCTCTCGTCACACGAAACACAGAATACTTTTTCTCGGTTCTACTGTTGTTCTGGACTGCAATTCGGGACCGCACACCACGTTGTTATTTTTTTAAAACTATAACCGAAAAACTGTGAGCAAAACAAACTCCGGATTTTAAGGTTAAGTGTATTGCGAGCCCGATGACGGCGACGAGTTGCGACTATACTGGAAACTAAATTCAACCTCACTAAGCGACCATACCCCCACCACAGAATTCTGAGGGAGTCTCAAGACCTGTATGTAAGACCGTGATCTTGCCCAATTAAAGCATCGAGTAATGAGTTGCCAGAGGGGCTACTCGTACCACAACCCCAGGATGGATGGTGAGCGTTAAAATCACCAGCAATCAAAGTTGAACTAGATGGAGGAATGGAACGGAAAAAGGACTGCCATTCGGTTGTACGAGTGGGGGAAGATGGACATCTGTAAAGAGCGACAATCAACAGCGGCCCAAAAGATGTCGTTATTGAGACTGCAAGAGTCTCAAATCGACACTCCATGTGAAAAATCGTATCTATTTCAGTAAAAGTGATATCTTTTTTTAAACAAATAGCAACGCCTCCTCCTCTACTGCCGACTCTGCATTTATTAATCATAATGAAATCATTGATGGATGGAGTGTGCTCTATGTCTAACCAAGTTTCACTGAGTACAAGAACGTCGTAATTATTGGCGATGCGTAATAAAAGACCCATATTGGGGCGAAGGCTCCGATAATTCCATTGAAGAATTTTAAGGGTTCTATTGTTAGCCATTATGAGGGAGAGTTTTAAGCGATGAGAGCAGAGCGTTGAGAGTAAGTACGATTGGCTCTAGAAAGTCAGACAATCCTAAAACGGCAAAAGCAGGCCTGAGTTGCTCCCTAATAATATGTAGAAGACTGGGAACCATCAGCGAGAGATTTGCGGAATTTTTTAGTGACGACGTCTGGTGAGCGTTCGACTCTTACGAATAAGACAGCGGAGGGGCGTCATACGACGAACCGCTCGGAGAGTTTTGAGACGATGGAAGGTGTCCCGTGGGGGCTAAAAGAAGCGCAGAGTACGCGGCCCGAGTCTCTAGAACCGATTTTGAAGTTATCGTTTGTGGATTTTTACGTTGTTGCAGCGGGGGGGGGGGGGGGGGAGGAGTACGCGGGTAGTTGCGAGGACCTGTCAGAGAGTGTTGGTAACGGTGGCCTACCTGGTTGGAGGGGGACTGCGGATATGATGGCGTGTCAGCTGTAGGTGTCCAAGAACGATTTTGCGATGATGAGGATACTACCTGACTGTAAGTGGGTGCATGAGAGTTTGGCGCCGCCCTAGACGGAATGGGTGTCTTACGAGAAGGCTGCTAGTTTTCGTTTACTGGTCTATAATCGTCCTGACTTTCGTTTTGACTATTCCAAAGACGCCTAGCTTCAACGAAGCTTATGTTCTGTTCTCCTGCTAACGTACTAACCTCTTGCTCGTGAATGTAACGGGGGCAGAAACGATCGGTAGGAAGATGTTATCCTTCGCAATTTGCACAACGTGGAGGAGAATCCTGGTTGGGGCATACTTCGTTTTCGCTGTGCTCGAGCCGACCACATCTTTAGTAACATGAAGTTGGCTGACCAACTTTAACTTTTTTAACTTTTTCTTTTTTATATCATTTGATAATCGTTAGATATTGATTGATAGTCTAATATCAATGTTTGATAGTCGAAAGTTTTTTTTTTAAATAAAAATCAAAATATACCCTGAAGATAGCGGAATTTTTTTTATTTTTCCACCGAATCTAATTTTTGTTAGTCCTATCGATGCGGAATCGTTTGATAGTACGGAATTAGTTTTAAAATTATTTGATAGTCCACTTTTCGACCGAAAATATGAAAAAAAAAACTGTAAAGTGTAATCAGCGTGTTACATTACCGGGTCATGTGGTCACATTACCAGAAATGGAACGGTAATATAACCGCCTGTTTTAATTTTTCACCAAAATCAATTAAATTTCCCACATAGCACCGAAATATTTCTAAAACATTCTCGAAATATTCCTTTGCAATGATGCAATATTGCGAAAATATTGTGACAGATGTTTAAAACATTTCTAAAATATTGTAGAAATCTTGCAATGTCCGCTCAAAACGTTGCAAATATAATATTTCAATAATATTACAGAGCAATATTGTGTTAATATTACATTTTTTGCCCAAGGCTAATTCGTAAGAAATTCTACCGTTTTTAATATAATTTTTGGATTGCGAGTTTTTAAGCAGTACCATTGGATGTCCTCGATAATAATATTATTTATCGAAAAAAAAAAAAAAAAAAAAAATCCCGTCCAGGAATCGAACTCACAACCTCACCTATGTAGTACATCCACGTCGAATTAACGATGGGTAATTTTAAAAAGCGATCCTGTTTCAAAAATATATAACAATATTAGAGTTTCATTAACTAAATTTGTTCCAGAGGGGAATGCGGTTGAAAGAAACGTAAATTCTCGCTTCAAAGACTTACATCTACCTACCTATCAAACCTATTTAACGACTTAATGTCTATCACGCTAACCACTAGACTATCGATTACTTGTACAAACGTTATACTTTTATTGCCCATCTGTTCTGTCAACAAAGACTGATGAATTAAAAAATAAAGATTGAGCAACCTTTTAGAAGATTTTTGGTGCATAACAATCTTGTAAAAAAAATCGATTCATACCGTGCCGCGTTTTCCAATCAATTCTAATGAGGCTTCCAATTTCTGTCAGAATTTGTCCCCATTTCCAAATAATTATATGACGATTTCCCGATTGAATTTCAGTTTTTTCAAATCGAATGATACTCAATTGAACGAGGCAAATTTCTTTTTATCAACAAATTCATCTTTTTAAAACTAGTTTAGAAATTTCCACTTGAAACGTATTGGAATGTTGCAAAAAAGTTTCATTGTAATATTTGCAAAATCTAATCTGGAACCTTTTATTCGAAACTTTGTGAAATATTGTTGAAGAAATTGGATTGTTCGTTTCACAGGTAATGTTCAGAAATATTTAAAAAATGATTGGCAATTGTTTTACCTTTAACAATATTTCTGAACTTTAAGTTGACAATATTGCAATTAAATATTTGTGAATATTCGATTGGAAGCTTATGGTAATATTCCTGTGTAATGAAATATTCGAAATATTCCTGCAATATTTAGGCAATATTATGTGCTATGTGTAGGGGTGTGCGGGTTCTCGAAAATTCGGGTTCGGGTCGGGTTCGAGTTTTCTCGATCGGGTTCGGGTCGGGTTCGAGGAACCCGAAAATGTCGAGAAAACCCGATAATATCGAGAAAACCCGGAAACCTCAAGAAAACTTGAAGATATCGAGAAAACCCGAAAACCTCAAGAAAACTCGAAAATATCGAGAAAACCCGAAAACCTCAAGAAAACTCGAAAATATGATTTGATATTATCTAAATCATAAATATGCATTCAGTACAATACATCAAGAAAAGAATATAATGTAATATCGCGTTGAATATATTTTTATTCACTATATTTGTTGTTGTAATTTTGGAATTACACAGTCCTGTTGTTTTCACTCTGTACATTTTTTTTATTACATATCTTTTTAGATGTATCTCTTTACTTCTATAGATTTACTTCTTCTGTTAACGAAATCGCAGATAATTAAAGTGGGTCCTATAGCACAATCATCATCGAACAATCGCAACTCGAAAAATTGTCTTCAGAAATATCTAGAACTGCGATTGTGAATGTCTTTTTTAAGGTAGGTATACATTGAATATAAGCGATTTTGTTGTTGAGATATTCGAGTTTTCTCGACATTCTTGTGTTTTTTTTCGAGATTCTTGGGTTTACTCGAGATTTACGGGTTTTCTCGATATTTTCGAGTTTTCTTGAGTTTCGGGTCTTCTCGAGATTTACGGGTTTTCTCGATATTTTCGAGTTTTCTCGAGGTTTTCGGGTTGCTTGAACTCGACTCGTACCCGATCGAGAAAACTTGAACCCGACTCGAGCATCGAGAACCCGAAATTTTCGAGAACCCGCACACCCCTAGCTATGTGGGTTGCATCCAATCGGTGCGGAATCGTTTGATAGTTAACAATTAACAGATAATATTGATTGATAGTCCACGGTATGTAAAGCAAAATGAAAAAACGCTTTATAAGGCACGGTCACCTGGGAACATAACCTAAAATATCAAGTTTTGCGCTAAAATTAATTTAATGCACACGAAATCAATGCGGAATCGTTTGATAGTTGATAATTATCATATGATACCGTTTGATAGTTCATAGTTGGTCATCAAAAGAATTTAGAAAACTTTATGCGCTTCATAGAGCCCCGCCAGATCGCAGCATAACCTGAAATCGATTAAACGTATACGCAATCAATGCGAAATCGATTGATAGTTGACAATTATCGTACGATAACGTTTGATAGTCCACGGTTTGTCATAAACAGCATTTAAAAAACTGTATGCGCTTCATGGGGCACGGTTACCTGGGAACATAACCTAAAATATCATGTTTCGCGCTAAAATTAATTCAATGCACACGTAATCAATGCGGAATCGTTTGATAGTTGATAATTATCGTATGATACCGTTTGATAGTTCATAGTTCGTCATCAAAAGAATTTAGAAAACTTTATGCGCTTCATAGAGCCCCGCCAGATCGCAGCATAACCTGAAATCGATTAAACGTATACGCAATCAATGCGAAATCGATTGATAGTTGACAATTATCGTATGATAACGTTTGATAGTCCACGGTTTGTCATAAACAGCATTTAAAAAACTGTATGCGCTTCATGGGGCACGGTTACCTGGGAACATAACCTAAAATATCATGTTTCGCGCTAAAATTAATTCAATGCACACGTAATCAATGCGGAATCGTTTGATAGTTGATAATTATCGTATGATACCGTTTGATAGTTCATAGTTCGTCAACAAAAGAATTTAGAAAACTTTATGCGCTTCATAGAGCCCGTCCAGATCGCAGCGTAACCTGAAATCGATCAAACGTATACGCAATTAATGCGGAATCGATAGATAGTTGACAATTATCGTATGATACCGTTTAATAGTTCACGGTTTGTCATAAGAAGCATTTAAAAAACTGTATGCGCTTCATAGGGCACGGTTACCCTAGCACTCACGATAACGGTGATATAACGGCCATAATGACGGAAAAAATGACAGTCGTTTTTGTACACCTTAATAACGGTGCGATTTTGGTCATAATAACGGTGTAACAGTAAAAAAATGATGGTGACCATGACTTTTCTCATGGTCACCGTCATTTTTTTTGTTATTTTGACCAAAACGCGCCGTTATTAAAGTGTACAAAAACGACTGTGTCATTTTCCCTGTTATTATGACCGTTCTCGTGAGTGTTAGGGTACCTGGGAAAATAACTTAAAATATCATGTTTTGCGCTAAAATTAATTCAATGCACACGTAATCAATGCGGAATCGTTTGATAGTTGATAATTATCGTATGATACCGTTTGATAGTTCATAGTTCGTCATCAAAACAACTTAGAAAACTGTCTGTCTTCATAGTGCCCGGCCAGCTTGCAGCATAACCTGAAATCGATTAAACGTACACACAATCAATGCGATATCATTTGATAGTTAATAATTGTCGTATGATACTGTTCGATAGTCCATAGTTTGTCATTAAAAAGATGTATAAAACTGTATGCGCTTCACAGAGCCCGCCCAACTTGCAGCACATAACCTGAAATCGATTAAACGTATACGCAATCAATGCGAAATCGATTGATAGTTGACAATTATCGTATGATAACGTTTGATAGTCCACGGTTTGGCATAAACAGCATTTAAAAAGCTGTATGCGCTTTATAGGGCACGGTTACCTGGGAACATAACCTAAATATCATGTTTTGCGCTAAAATTAATTCAATGCACACGCAATTAATGCAGAATCGTTTGATAGTTAATAATTATCGTATGATACCGTTTGATAGTTCATAGTTCGTCATCAAAAGAATTTAGAAAACTTTATACGCTTCATAGAGCCCGGCTAGATCGCAGCATAACCTGAAATCGATTAAACGTATACGCAATCAATGCGGAATCGTTTGATAGTTGACAATTATCGTGCGATACCGTTTGATAGTCCACTGTTTGTCATAAGCAGCACTTCAAAAACTGTATGCGCTTCATAGGGCACGGTTACCTGGGAAAATAACCTAAAATATCATGTTTTGCGCTAAAATTAATTCAATGCACTCTCGCAATCAATTGCATTGACGCATTCCCGCATTGACGCAATCAATGCGGAATCGTTTCATAGTTGACGATTATCGTGTAATACTGTTTGATAGTCCACGGTTTTTCATAAACAGCATTAAAAAAACTGTGTGCGCTTCATAGGGCACGGTCAACTGGCAACATAACCGGAAATTGATGTTTCTCGTCAAAATGAATTTAATACAGTATGATTCTAAACCACTAACACATTTGACATTTTTTGTCGAAAGTACAAATGAAATCATCACAGATATCATCAAAAACTACAGATTCGTTGAGTATTAGAAAAAAAGACAATGTAAAAACGATTTAAAAAATCGTAAATTCAGTGCTGCCTCATACATTCATAAAAATAATTATAATTAATACGCAAAACGTTTGCAGATAATCGTTTATCGCAAGTCGTTCATGTACCTAAATCTGTTATTACCAAGTGTGTAATAGTTATAAACAGGAAAAAAGAAAATTCGTGGTTTAAGTGCTGATGACAAATGCATAGTTTAGTTTATTAGTTTCCTTGCGTTATGATAACCTTATATTCTCTGTACAAAATATATATATTATTTATAATTATTTTTATGAATGTATGAGGCAGCACTGAACTTACGATTTTTTTTTCGTTTTTTCATTGTCTTTTTTTCTTATACTCAACGAATCTGTAGTTTTTGATGATGTCTGTGATGATTTCATTTGTACTTTCGACAAAAAATGTCAAATGTGTTAGTGGTTTAGAATCATACTGTATTAACTTGATTTTGGCGAAAAACATCAATTTCCGGTTTTGTTGCCAGTTGATCGTGCCTATGAAGCGCATACAGTTTTTGTAATGCTGTTTATGAAAAACCGTGGACTATCCAACGGTATTACACGATAATCGTCAACTATCAAATGAGATTCATGGGCAGCTTCCGTAGCGGGTGTTTCGTCAGGAAGACGTATTGAAGTTTCCTCTTTTCGTTTTGTGCGCTAAAGTTATCATAATCGCATAAAAATCATACAGTCCTATTCCTAATTACTCGCGTAATTAACGCATTGACGTTGAAGCACAAAACTATTGGCGCTACACCCTTTTATTTTGTTTTTACCACACCCGGCTCTTCATAACCTCAATCACCTCGCCCCACAGCGGCTATCTCGCTGTGCGGGCCATGGATGGTGTTGGGACGGGTGACCCGGGAGGAGGAGGAACGTCAGAAAACATGTTTAACGATGAAGATATCTCGGACGAGGCGCTATTGTCCCAAGCTGACGCGCTTCTTACCAATAAGTTTGGAATTTTTCCTGAAGACATCAAAGAAATGGATCCAACCTCAAAAAAACGAGATCGCGACGAATCAAGTTCAACGGCCAAGGAGGCTGAAAAGAAAACCAAACACTCTTCTACTGAAGGACCTTCTCCTTCTGTGGTTCCAGCTAAAGAAACTGACACATCAAGAAGAAACAACAATCGTTACTCTCCTAAAGCCCTAGGTCCTTACATTGTCATTATTCAAGTCAAGAATCCATCGAGCACAACACCTAGACTTAACGCCACACAAGTAGGGAAATGGCTTCTCACCATCTATCTACAAAACCAGGTAAAAGACGTTTTTGGCTCAGGCAAGCATCAAGCTACTGCAGTTTTCTCATCACCCGAGCTGGCAAATAAATTTGTTTTGAACCATGAGCTGGTTATGCGTAACCTGACAGCATACATTCCAAACGCAAGTATATCCTGTGAAGGGCTTGTCAGAAATATCCCACTTGACATAACAATGGAAGAACTGCTTGCTAATATGACCTCTCAGGTTCCTATTATTTCAGCACAAAGACAAAATCGCAAAACTACAATTGAAAGTCAATCAACTCTTGTTCCGACTCAATCGGTCCGATTAGGCTTTGAGGGTAGAGTTCGCCCTCAGGATGTCAAGCTCTACATGGTCAGCCATCCTGTCAATCCCTGGTACGCACCTGTCAAAATGTGCTTTGGCTGTTACATCCACGGTCACATTAAAAGCCAATGCAAAAGTAGCCCAAAATGCATCAGATGTGGGCTTCGTGCACACAACAAGAACGAGGATTGTCCAAACCTAAACAGAGCACCCCAGTGTGCAAACTGTAAAGGTCCACATCTTCCAACCGACAAAGCATGTCCCAAGTTCGTATATGAGAAGACTGTAAGAACGTTGGCTGCGGAACGGAACATTTCGTATAAGGAGGCAAGGAGCCTTCTTTCTAGTTGCAACCCACCCACTTTAGTTAATATAAATTCACATTTTCCATCTCTGCCGGTTTCTTCTCGTTCCTCTCACCCTATGACTCAACCAACGACTCAAAAATCCTCTTTCTTCCCAGCCTCTTATAGCCAAATCGTCATGTCTCTTACTCAGCAGTCGTCCAACTCTCTTCTTAGCCAACAACAGCAGCAGCATCACATGCATTATGCTCAATCCCTACCGATGCCTAGTCCATCGCAAACGCCGGCTCGTGGATTTTACCAACATCCGTCTGCCCCACAAACCTCGAATACTAATCGTAAACAGGAGACGGCTCCCTCAATTTTGGCCACCCGTGCAGCCCATGCAAATCTCCTTCTTGCGCCAAACGGCCGCGTACCCTCACCTTCCGAAGGCCAAAATGGTCTCTTCTTTACCTACAACCAAACTCCGCCAATGATACCTCCTAGACCTTCCACAGTTAGGTTGCCTGATCCCTACAATCCGTAGCCTACTTATCGAACAATTAAATCCAGCTCTTTCTGCTTTAGGTTTATCAGACCAACTCACACCGGTTATTAATACATTAAGATCGATTTTAAGCCTCCTTTCTCAAACTTCGTCAGTCAGCCCTCAAAGTGTAGCTCAAAATGGCTGCGCCTAAAATTTTAAACATTTTGCAATGGAATTGCCAAAGTCTGGCCAACAAACAAGGCCCACTTATGAAGATTGCTGATTCGTACAATATAATTATTCTCTCAGAAACTTGGATTCAGCATCCTTTTATACCCACTTTAAATGGCTTTAACATGGTAATGAAAAATAGAGATTTTAATCGCGGTGGGGGCGTAGCCATCTGCATTAAAAAAGATATTGCTTACACTGAGGTCACAACCACCTTCCACTGCCCAAACCAATTGGAAACCGTATCTATAACAATAACAACTTCTTTAGGTCCCCTCATAATAGTATCTTTATATAGAAGTTCCTCTGTTAACATTCCTAAATCAACTTGGAAAAGTTTTTTCGACTCGTTAGATACCACTAATAATATCTTCATAGCTGGTGACTTCAACGCTCATCACACCTCCTGGGGCTGCCCAGTCAATCGCACACACGGTTCTATCTTGTCTGACTTACTGGTTGACTATGACCTGGCGTGTATCAATGACGGTTCTCCTACTCTCAAGACACCCCCGGGGCGCAACGTTTCAGCAATCGACCTTACTCTCGTGTCATCTAACCTCTTACCACTTGTCACTTGGAACGTTGTACCTGACTCTCTCACCAGCGATCATTATCCTATTTCTATCTGTCTCGGCATTTCTTTTACAATTCTTCCCTCAAATTCTCATCGTTTTTCCCTCAAAAACGTTGACTGGGAAAACTTCAGTTCTTATCTTGACTCTAAAACACCTGAGATTCGTCACGTAGAGCCTCTTACACAATACGATAACTTGATAAACGCAATTATTGAAGCGATCGAGTCTTCAAAACCACCTCTGCCTCACAATCCACGCCGACTCCGTCGTCTTAAATCCAAACCTGCCATCTGGTGGGACAAAAATTGTGACGATGCAAATAGTGCACGCAAGGAAGCCTGGGCTGCGTTCAGACGTCAGGGCAACCTAGAGAATTTATTAAATGCTAACAGACTTGAAGCGCTGGCAAAAAAGACCTTTAAAAAAGCAAAAAGGAACTCGTGGAAAAAATTTACAGAAACGATTAATGTTCGTACCTCGGTCAAATATGTCTGGTCAAAGATTAAATGTTTTAAACACAGAAATCTCGCTGATAACTCCAACCAAAATAACGTTAACTCTGCGGAAAAAATGCGAGAACTTATTCCAAATTTCTGTCCTCCTATACCACCAAATCACAACCCCGATTTTCCTCTTATTTTCTTTTCAAATGGTGACCTCACTAAGCCCTTCACATTGTCAGAACTCAAAGCTGCAATTCACTTAAGCAAACACAAATCTGCGCCAGGTTTAGATAAAATTGATTACATAATTATCTCCCATCTCCCTGAATCTTCTTACCTTATCCTACTTGATACCTTTAATGATATTTTCAAAGAGGGTCTGTTCCCGAAAGCATGGAGTGAATTCCTTGTTTTCTTTATACCGAAATCCACAGCTGGAAAATTCCGCCCTATATCGCTTGCCTCGTGTTTCCTGAAACTCATGGAACGTCTCATTCACACACGCCGAATTCAATGGTTGGAAACTAACCAAATCTTAACTTCTACGCAATTTGGTTTCCGCAAGAGTAGATCTTGTACGGATAATTTGGCAATTCTTACAACAGAAATTTACTCTGGTTTCACCAACAACGAGTTCACAGCGTGCATTTTCCTTGATATCTCCAGTGCTTTCGATAATGTAGACCCCAGCATTCTTGCCCACGATCTTAGAGACCTAGGGGTTCCGTGGCCTTTCTGTAAATTCATCTTCAATTTAACTGCTTCTAGAAAAATCTTTTTCAAAATCGCGGGTAACGTTGAAGGTCCCTACGCTTCGGTGAAGGGAGTCCCACAGGGATGTATACTTAGTCCGCTCTTATATATCATCTACACGAACCAATTGGATCATCATTTAGACCCATCTAGTTCATGTCTCCAATTTGCCGACGACGTAGTTATATTCTCTAGATCAAATAACATACAAGGTTGCCTAAATTCTCTTCAAAACAGTCTAGATAATATCTCAATCTACCTTACCAACAGGGGCTTATCAATCGAACCTACTAAATCCAAGCTAGTCGTTTTTTCGCGTAAACGTTTTGATCCTCTCCAACCCTCGGTTGTCATTGGCGCCTCTCGCGTCTCTGGCTCTCTTGAAGCAAGGTTTCTTGGAATTACGTTTGACTATCGTTTAAACTGGTCTTTGCATGTTAAATCTCTTTCTTCGAAATGCAAAAAACTGCGTAACATCATAAAATGCCTCACTTCAACTTGGTGGGGTGCCGACCCCAACACTCTTATAATGATATACAGAGCCCTCATTCGCAGTTCAATAGAATATGGAGCTTTAGTTCTTCCTATTTATGAATTTTCTCTCTTTAAAGGCATTGAAATTATTTAGCGGAGAGCGCTTAGACTGGCCTTAGGATTGAGAAACTCCACCCCGAACAATACAGTTCTGGCAGAAGCTAAGGAGCCAATTCTCAAATTTCGTATACAAGCTTTGGCGGATAAATTCCTGCTGAAAACATTCTCCAGAGATAATCATAACTTACTCACGTCCCTTCCTTCTATTCAACAGTCTCTTCTTCAAAACAATAATTATCTGTCTCTACACAATCTACCTCTCATCAAGGCTTTTGATAAATTTAGTCCCTTTAGAGATAAAGTTGCTTCTTTCCCCTTTCCCCCGATCTATTATCTACCCGCTTCACACTCAGTTTCGAACGTAAATATTGACATCACCTCAGGGAGGGTAATACAAGATTCGAAGGATGCAAATGAAACCTTTTCGACTACTTTTAATGGCAAACTAACAAATTCATATGCCTTCTACACTGACGCATCGAAGACCAAAGGTGGCGCTCATGTGGGCTTTGCGATCTACTGCCCATCTCGCTCCATTATATTTCAATTTCAAATTCCATCTTTTGCATCCGTCTTCACAGCGGAAGCGCTTGCCATTTACTTCACCCTTGAATTCATCCTAAAAGAAAACATTCAGAACTCTCACATTTTCTCAGACTCGCTAAGCTCGATATTGGCTCTTCGTGCACCTTCAGTTCCTAGCCACTGCTCTCCTATTATTCTCGCTATTCTGGAATATCTTTCTGAAATTACAAATCGTAACCTATTTACAAATCTAATTTGGATTCCCGGCCACTCTGGAATCTTCGGGAATGAAAAAGTAGACGCGTTGGCAAAGGCGGCGATCGATATCGGCACGCCTTTTGAGATAAAACTTCCAGTCTCCGAGCTCTACTCCATCGCCCGAGAAAGATGCCATCAGGGTACTGACACTCCGCTGCTCTGCTCTATGCTAACCGTGTATTTCTTATTTGGCACGCCAACGCCGACGCTCATTGGCTGAGAGCGAATCGGGTACGCTTATGTTCGCCAACGTTACACGACCAAAACCGCCGTTGCCGGCGTTAACATTTTCGAAGTTGGCTACGGTCTCAGTAGTGGGGGCTGACGAAGATAGATATGTCAACTGTCTTTGTTACTCCAACGGTGCATGCGTATAATATACATTATACACATAGACTGAAGGGCCGGCTCAGACTAGCTGCAATAATAGAATTTATATTAACAGAAAAATGCAAACCCTCGTATAAACAGCTAAAAAGAACGGGGTATCAAAGCGAAAAAAAATCTATCAAGTGAAACGAAATAAATAAACCAAAATGTAACGTTTAACAACTGACTTCACAACTTAAATATCAAAAATACTATGCCATCACTCAAGTTCAAAATAGAAAATAACGCATTTTTACAGATATCTTTTCTTAACAATATATTACTGATTTTAACTATTTATTAATTCAAAAGTACAAGGTAAAAACGTATTTTTTCGATTGCTTTTACGAATGCTTTTACAAAGCTACCTCTATGAGGAAGTATGTTATTCAATTTTTGGCTTCCTCATAAAGGAAGCTTTGTAAAACTCGAAAAATAATGAGGAAGCAATGTGCAAGGTTCTACTTTGCATCCTTGTTTTAATTAGATAAATATACATGTTGTGGATACGCTTTTTCTATTTCGTTATTACGTTATTTCTTGATTAGAGCGTTTCCGAAAGTGAATGTGATAATGTATATTTTTAAAAATAATTCAACATTCCATAAAATCAAAAATTTCATACCGTTCGTCACTAAATTATACATATATAATGGCTGAATATTGTTTCATTTATATACAAAATTTGAGCTCGCTATCTTACGTTTTGCAAAAGTTACAATAGAGCGATAATGTCAATTTTTTTTTAAATTCAAAACATCATAAAATTGTAACGTTCAACCGATCTTAACTAAATTCAATAGCGATCACCGGCGTATGAAAGCTCACATTCATACCAATTTTAAGATCAATATCTCGAAAATTGAAAGAGTTATCGCGTAGACATATTTCAAAAAATTAAAAAACGCGTAATAATATAACGATGAAGTTGATTTTAACAAAAATCTGTATGAACGATGAGGCTTGATCCCTCTATCTATGGTCCAAATTTCAGCTTGATATCTCAAGGCATTCCCGAGTTATGAAGGTTTACATTTTTCAAATGGGGAAATCATTAGTTTTTCCCGACACTATAAAATAATATTCTCACTTTTATTAAGTTAATCCGCCGTATTATCTTTTCGATAGTAAATGACGGCGACGGGCGGTGGGGTACCGCGCCGCCTTTTCGATTCATGTTCTGAAAATCTTGGTTTTTTCTGACACTATAAAATAATATGTTCACTTTTATTGAGTAAACCCGCCGTATTATCTTTTCGATCGTAAATGGCGGTGACGGGTGATGGGGTACCGCGCCATTCACTGGATTCAGATTATTAAAACCTTGGGTTGTCCAGACAAATAAAAATATTTAAAAAAATAATAAACTGACTTTTATTGAATCCCACGATTTTCAACGATTCATACTAGTTTTTCCAAATTTTAAAATCTTTTTTTATAAATATCTTGTCAATTTCTAAATTTCGTTTTTTACGAATTTACAAATATTGTTTTGTTAAATTGAAAGTGACAAATATATTTTTTGTAAAAATGACAAAAAGATATTTCTTAAAATGAAAATATAAATTTTAAATGGATTGTTTCTGTACTTGTTTTTGTAAAACTGAAAACTTCATCGGTTTTTTATAAAGTTGGTGGACAAAAACCGTTTCATAGAAGTAAAAGAATTTCAATTTACCTTTTATCGAATATAAAGTAAAATATGTAACGAAAATCTTGAGTTGTCACACATTTTAACAGTTTCAGTCATGAAAATAAAATATTTTCAGAACAATTGCGAATGTTCATGTTCACAGCAATCTTTTATTTTATCTGAAAACCGTGAAAAAGCACTAAATAAACGTTCAAATAAATATTTTCATCAAGATATGAGGATACCGATTCAATGCAGGACATCCTTAAGACGAATAATTAATATTATTCTCATCTTAATTTATTGAAACTAAAGTTTCAATAGTTTATTTAATAACGAAAGAGACAGCTCATTTTCTTTCAGATATCCGAGATGTATATTATTTTTAAAATACTAAATCGGGCTCTACGATAAAATAACAATTCAATTGCTATTTCTGCGATGAGCTATTAAAAATTACGTAATAACTAATGTTCCATTATATGAAATAAAAATATATGATCGGAGGCATGAACTGATGACATTGCGTTTCAAGCAGCGCATGAATTCAAGTTCACCGCTGTTCCATCCCCACCAATTTCCACTCCATCGACAGCCGTAGGCATCATTGCTGCCAAGCCAGCAAGTCGAACTTTTCATCGTCATATTTTGTTATTCTTGGGCTGGCAATATCCGTACCCGATCGGTTCGTGCCAAATAAGAAGTGGCGGGGTACACGTAGTGTCAGTACCCTGGATGCCATTCTTCCACAAACCGTTCTCTACTTCAACAAAGCGCGCACAAGGGCACGCTTTTCTTCAAACTCTTCTTTAACGATTCAGCGTTTCCTTGGTACTCTAAACTAAATATCAAAAGTAGAAAGACGATTGTTCTTTTTTGCAGAATGCGCTCTAACCACTACAACTTGGCGGGTAGTCTCTTTAGGAAAAATCTAATTGATGTCCCAGTCTGCCCTTGTGGTTTTCATTGGGAAGATCTCAACCACGTTTTTTGGTCCTGCCCCCGCTTTGAACACCGCCGTCCATCCCTTGTCAAATCTCTTATTTCTGCCAGAATATACCCGCCCCACAATATCGAATCTCTCATTGCCTCTCCGTCCTCTCGTATCATAGCCCCCATAATGTCCTTCATTAACGACTGCAAACTATCCTTCTAATCGCCTGCTCTCTTTTTTCTCAACTTTCAAATTAAATCGAATCACCCCTTTTACGCGCGCTTTCAAGCAACGCCATCTGGAAGATTATTGAACGTGGCCGTATGGTGCAAATCTACTTCAGAGTGGATAACCGGAGCCAACCACAAACAGAAAAAGAAGAAGAACTATCAAATGATTCTGCATTGATTGCGTATACGTTTAATCTATTTCAGGTTATGTGCTGCAAGCTGGACGGGCTCTATGAAGCGCATACAGTTTTATACTTTTTTTAAATGACAAACCGTGGACTATTAAACGGTATCATACGATAATTGTCAACTATCTATCGATTCCGCATTAATTGCGTATACGTTTGATCGATTTCAGGTTACGCTGCGATCTGGACGGGCTCTATGAAGCGCATAAAGTTTTCTAAATTCTTTTGATGACGAACTATGAACTATCAAACGGTATCATACGATAATTATCAACTATCAAACGATTCCGCATTGATTACGTGTGCATTGAATTAATTTTAGCGCGAAACATGATATTTTAGGTTATGTTCCCAGGTGACCGTGCCTTATAAAGCGTCTTTTCATTTTTTTTTACACACCGTGGACTATCAATCGATATTATCTGTTAATTGTTAACTATCAAACGATTCCGCACCGATTGGATGCAAATTTAATTGATTTTGGTGAAAAATTAAAACAGGCGGTTATATTACCGTTCCATTTCTGGTAATGTGACCACATGACCCGGTAATGTAATACGCTGATTACACTTTACAGTTTTTTTTCATATTTTCGGTCGAAAAGTGGACTATCAAATAATTTTAAAACTAATTCCGTACTATCAAACGATTCCGCATCGATAGGACTAACAAAAATTAGATTCGGTGGAAAAATAAAAAAAATTCCGCTATCTTCAGGGTATATTTTGATTTTTATTTTAAAAAAAAACTTTCGACTATCAAACATTGATATTAGACTATCAATCAATATCTAACGATTATCAAATGATATAAAAAAGAAAAAGTTAAAAAAGTTAAAGTTGGTCAGCCAACTTCATGTCACTCACATCTTTTACATTTTTGTTTACCCCTGCACTGATCTGAAACATGGCCCAATTTGAAACATTTGAAACAGATACGCGATGGGCGGTGCCAAGGGTCAACCGGGTGACGAACGTTGTAGGGGGTAACAAAGTGAAGACGATATCGTCCCTCGAAAGTCAACCGGATCGTTTGCGATTCAACTAAGGACGTTCTATTGTTAGACGTAACCTTCCTTTTCTGACGAGAAACCGATGTTATAATGCACGAGGCTCTAAGGTCTTGCAACAGTTCTTCCTCCGCGATATCGGTTGGAATACCATTGATGCGTCCTTCGCAGGAGATAAACACGTTTGGTATAAAAGCCTGTAAGCGTTTCGCTTTGAGTTCTGGGAGAGTGATAACGTGATTCGCCGATTTTGCGGAGGATAAAACAATTGAAACCTGCTGCTTACCTGACTTAAAAACATCTGAAACTTCATTATTTTTAAACCGCGAGTAGAGGACCTTGCTGATAGAAATAGCATTTAATGCTGGTGTCTGAGCATTCCAGCTGTAGGGTTGTACGAGGACGAGGAAAGGACCGCCAATGTTTTCAGAATAACGATTTGCCAAAACTTGAGCGGGTACTCTGGACACAAGGGTCGCCGACTCTTGGGTGTTACTCTCCGAAGAGTTGGAAGGAGGATTAGAAGCGGGAGGAGGAGGAGGAGGAGGAGGAGGAACATTTTTTCTCTTCGAGAGGTGCGTCGGTTTCGCCATCTTTCCAGAAACATCTTCTGTAGTCAGGTTCTCTTCATCATCTTCGCACTGTCGTTTTCGTGGCCCAAATGCTTCTTTACGAAGATCGTCAACCTGCGTCCTGATTTCGCCATCCGAGAATTCCATTACGTAATCATTAGCTTCTTTATCTTTATCTTCGGAATCCTTCGATCCACCTCCGCCCGGATCATCGGGCCTACCCTTCCCAACGCCCGCCATAACGCGAAGAACGTTAGCAATGGAGGTTAGGAGATGGGTTTTCGAGAAAATCAATAATATTTATACCAAAAAGATAGCAAAAGTACAACTAAACAATAAAGAGGCAGAAGCCAACAGCTATTATTTATGCTAAGTGATTAGCAAGACTTAAAAAAAAACCGATAGTATTGGCGAAAAAGCGAGACTAGAAAAACGTGACCGAACTCAATCGCGCGCCAACCGGAACTCCAACTTTAAACCTTCTTCTTTTTTTTTTCTTCAATTTAGACTAGCCCGGAATACCAACCCTTAGGCTATACGTCCTGGGGTGGGATCCTGAGTTAACGATACGTTAACGTTACGGTAACTGATACGATAAAACGCCCGATACGGTAAGCGAGGCAAGCGGGACTTCAGACAATTCGTCTGCGGTACCGTCTCGCGAATGCTGAGTCGTCTGCTCGGTCGTCGCTCTGTCAGAGTTTCCAGGTTATGGAAATTACGCTGTGGCTATTCGCACCCCTTTCTGGTGCCTCGTGTCTCGTGTCTCGTATTCCGTGTCCCGTGGCTCGTGTACTGTGGCTCGAATTTTTTTTTTTTCAAAATTATACCGGGACAAATTTTTTTTGCGCCGAGGTTACACAGAGGTGCTCAGTTGACGGAGGCACAAAGACTTCTCGTTCGCCGCGCGTACACGATCCGAGAATGTTGGAGCGTTCGCACTATTGTTACTAGGTGATCGGATAGTCGCCCAATTTGTTTCATTGGCACTGGTATTTGCGATGAACGAACTGTCGAAGCTCATTTGTCGCAAATAAAAATGTCAACAACAATAGTGCGAACGCTCCAACATTCTCGGATATCGTCTTTGCCTTTTTGTAAAAGGGATGTCGAAGAAAAGTCGATACAAATTCTGAAATGGCTATCGATTAACAACAAGATGATTGAAGCAGCAATAACTCAAGAATACGCAATTCGCAAGACAGATTTCGACCTGAGTACAATAAAAGATTCTTTCGTCGATAATGCAATTGATATTGCTGTGGTCAAGCCATATTTTGAGAAAGAAGCTTTCGCAACTCTGACGAAGGCCATCGAGGTAAAAAAAGCCTCTGATATCATTTTTTACCTACATAAAGTTAGCCGGACAACTTTTAATTTTGAGCTTTTTATTATCGCCGATCAATTGGTAATCGATTGGTAATCAATGGTAGCCTAATTAAAACATTTGGTGGTCAACCGTTCTTTTTTAATTAATTAATCAAAATTTGACCGTGAAGTTAGCCGAACTTTTTTTTTACTTTCACGAATTTGATTTTCGAGACGACGAATCGATGCGTAATCGTTTGGTGGTCAAGAATATCGTAATTAAAACATTTGGTAGTCTTTAGTTTCTGAAAAAAACTAAAATATTGAACTTCCGTTTGACCGCACTGGATACAATGACAAAATAGATAGCGCTTGTGGTCGATAAAACAGTTAATTCTAAACCAATTTTGATGTCTGACGTCTCAATCGATGTGGAAACGTTCAATAATGATTGGTGGCCCAATTAGAAGATTTGGTGGCAATTACTCAGCGTACACGATATCGTAAATCGTATTGCGTAATCGCATGCACACACGAACAGCGAAGATTCGGATTGGCTGAGAATGGATACAGTGGTATTGAGGCATATAAAACAGTTAATTCTAAACCGATTTTTGTCTACGACGTCTCAATCGATGTGGAAACGTTCAATAATGATTGGTAGCCTAATCAGAACATTTGGTGATAATTACTCAGCGTACACGATGTCATAAGTCGTATCCGCGGATTGACACGAGTGGTGGGGTCAGGGATTGGCTGCAACTGAGTACAGCGGTATTGTGGCATATAAAACGGTTATTTATGAACCTATTTTGCTCTACGACGTCTCAATCGATGCGGAAACGTTCAATAATGATTGGTAGCCTAATCGGAACATTTGGTTTTAAGTACTCAGCGTACACGATGTCATAAGTCGTATCCGCGCATTAACACGAGCGGTGAGGACTGGGATTGGCTGAAAGTGGGTACAGCGGTATTGTAGCATATACAACGATTAAGGGGAGGGAGTCAGGTAAAAAAAATTGATTTTGGAAATTCAATATCATCCAAATCCTATTGCATATAAAAATGCCCAATGCACTATATTGTTGGTGCTCGATGAAAGAATTTTTTACTGTCGTCTGACTTGCATATGCTTTTCAATATTATCTTAAGCAAAGTTCTTAGGTTTTCCATCCTGCGCATGATTCAGATCAAACTACTAGGCAGATTGTAATCATTGACGTCTCATTTTCTTCTTCATGAAAAGATACACCGGCTAAATGGAGCAAACTATTTTTTTTCATTCTGAAAGCAAAGTTAATCACTGATTTAGAAAATCGCATAAAATTTATTTATTAATAATTATGTTACTTTAAAAATATTACATTTTATTAACATTTGCTCCATTTAGCCGGTGTATCTGTTCATGAAGAAGAAAATGTGACGTCAACCATTCCAATCTGCCTAATAGTTTGATCTGAATCATGCGCAGAATGGAAAACCTAAGATCATTGCTTAAGATAATATTTAAAAGCATATGCAAGTCAGACGACAGTAAAAAATCCTTTAATCGAGTACCAACAATATAGTGCATTGGGCATTTTTATATGCAATAGGATTTGGATGATATTGAATTTCCAAAATCAATTTTTTTGACGTGACTCCCTCCCCTTAATTCTAAACCTATTTTGCTCTACGACGTCTCAATCGATGCGGAAACGTTCAATAATGATTGGTAGCCTAATCGGAACATTTGGTGGTAAGTACTCAGCGTACACGATGTCATAAGTCGTATCCGCGCATTAACACGAGCGGTGAGGACTGGGATCGGCTGCAAGTGGGTACAGCGGTATTGTAGCGTATACAACGATTAATTCTAAACCTATTTTGCTTTACGACGTCTCAATCGATGCGGAAACGTTCAATAATGATTAGTAGCGTAACCAGAACATTTGGACGCTACGACGAACAAAGAACGCTGGGATTGATCGAGATATATGCTCACACGTCCATTGACTTACGTGTTTTTTAAAAATAAAACTCATATTTCTTAACCGATTTCGTTCAACGAGGTCTTAATTTAACCGCCAATGTCCGCAGATTATTGGTAGCCTAATTACAACATTTGGTGGTGGTCCGTTTTTATTTAAATTAATTAATCAAAATTAGTAGGTGAAGATGGCTAATGTTTTTTTTTCACGAATTTGATTTTTTTTATATGTCCAATCGATGTATAATCGTTTGGTAGTCAAGAATATCATAATTAGAACATTTGGTGGTCGCCAGTTATCGAGGAAAATGTAAAGAATTAATTTCCATTCGACAGGTTGGTTGGTTGGTTGTTTAGTTGGGGCTGGCTCCAGTCGCTACTCTGCAGTAGCCTGACCATACGGCCATGGACATCCATTCGACAGGCCCGGAAGCAAGGATATGGACAAATGTTTTTATGGCCGATAAAACACATAATTCTAAACCGATTTTGCTTTGGGAGGTCTTAATCGATGCAGAAACGTTCCCTGATCATTGGTAGCCTTATCTTAACATTTGGTGGTCATTAATTAGCATATTAGATGTCCTCAAACGTACCCGAGCATTACAACCAGCATCGAACGCTGTGATTGGCTGACAGATGGGTACCGCGGTAATACGAACGATATATGTTTCATAAAACGCATAATTCTTAACCGACAACGCTCCACAGGGTCGTTATCAAAGCAGGACGGTTTGATAACTATTGTTAGTCATTAATTAGATTATGAGATATTCTTAATGTTATTTCTGCGTTACGACGAGTAACGACGAGTAGTTGAACTTTGGGATCGGTCGATGCATACGCACGCAGGTCTATTGACATATATTCTCTTGGATAAAACTCACATTTCTAAACCGATTTCGTTCAACGAGGTCTTAATCGAAGCGTCAATGTCTGCAGATCATTGGTAGTCTAATTACAACATTTGGTGGTCATTCATTACTCTACGATGAACAAAGAACGCTGGGATTGACCGAGATATATGCTCATACGTCCATTGACTTACGTGTTTTTTAAAATAAAACTCATATTTCTTAACCGATTTCGTTCAACGAGGTCGTAATCGAAGCGACAATGTCTGCAGATCATTGGTAGTTCAATTACAACATTTGGTGGTCATTCATTAGGCTACGATGAACATCGAACGCTGGGATTGACCGAGATATATGCTCACACTTCCATTGACTTACGTGTTTTTGAATAAAGCTCGTATTTCTAAACCGATTTCGTTCAACGAGGTCTTAATTTAACCGCCAATGTCCGCAGATTATTGGTAGCCTAATTACAACATTTGGTGGTGGGCCGTTTTTTTTTAAATTAATTAATCAAAATTAGTAGGTGAAGTAGGCCACTTTTTTTTTCATGAATTTGATTTTTTTATATGTCCAATCGATGTATAATCGTTTGGTGGTCAAGAATATCATAATTAAAACATTTGGTGGTCGCTAGTTATCGAGGAAAATATGAAGAATTAATTTCCATTCGACAGGCCCGGAAGCAAGGATATGGACAAATGTTTTTATGGCCGATAAAACACATAATTCTAAACCGATTTTGCTTTGGGAGGTCTTAATCGATGCAGAAACGTTCCCTGATCATTGGTAGCCTTATCTTAACATTTGGTGGTCATTAATTAGCGTCTCAGCTGTCCCTAATCGTATACTCGTCCATTACGATCAGGGACGGAGTCTGGAATTGGCTGAGAATGGATACAGCGGTATTAACGCACATGAAACGGACCATTTTAGACCGATTTTAAGCCACAAGGTCTTAATCAACGTAGAAACATCCAATAATCATTGGTGGAGTGATCAGAGCATTTGGTGGTAATTATTTAATGAAAACGTGCCAATCCGAGCTTTCGTTGCTGATGTGAATGTGGGAATATGATTTACGCAATCGTTTACATTAAATAATTACCACCAAATGCTCTGATCACTCCACCAATGATTATTGGATGTTTCTACGTTGATTAAGACTTTGTGGCTTAAAATCGGTCTAAAATGGTCCGTTTCATGTGCGTTAATACCGCTGTATCCATTCTTAGCCAATCCCAGATTCCGTCCCTGATTGTAATGGACGAGTATACGATTAGGGACAGCTGAGACGCTAATTAATGACCACCAAATGTTAAGATAAGGCTACCAATGATCAGGGAACGTTTCTGCATCGATTAAGACCTCCCAAAGCAAAATCGGTTTAGAATTATGTGTTTTATCGGCCATAAAAACATTTGTCCATATCCTTGCTTCCGGGCCTGTCGAATGGAAATTAATTCTTCACATTTTCCTCGATAACTAGCGACCACCAAATGTTTTAATTATGATATTCTTGACCACCAAACGATTATACATCGACTGGACATATAAAAAAATCAAATTCGTGAAAAAAAAAAAACATTAGCCATCTTCACCTACTAATTTTGATTAATTAATTAAAAAAAAGACGGACCACCACCAAATGTTGTAATTAGGCTACCAATAATCTGCGGACATTGGCGGTTAAATTAAGACCTCGTTGAACGAAATCGGTTAAGAAATATGAGTTTTATTTTAAAAAACACGTAAGTCAATGGACGTGTGAGCATATATCTCGATCAATCCCAGCGTTCTTTATTCGTCGTAGCGTAATGAATGACCACCAAATGTTGTAATTAGACTACCAATGATCTGCAGACATTGATGCTTCGATTAAGACCTCGTTGAACGAAATCGGTTTAGAAATATGAGTTTTAACCAAGAGAATATATGTTCAATAGACCTGCGTGCGTATACATTGACCGATCCCAAAGTTCAACTACTCGTCGTTACTCGTCGTAACGCAGCAGAAATAAGATTATGGATATCTCATAATTTAATTAATGGCTAACAATAGTTATTAAACCGTCCTGCTTCGATAACGACCCTGTGGAGCGTTGTCGGTTAAGAATTATGCATTTTATGAAACATATACCATTCGTATTACCGCGGTACCCATCGGTCAGCCAATCACAGCGTTCGATGCTGGTTGTAATGCTCGGGTACGTTTGAGGACATCTAATATGCTAATTAATGACCACCAAATGTTAAGATAAGGCTACCAATGATCAGGGAACGTTTCTGCATCGATTAAGACCTCCCAAAGCAAAATCGGTCTAGAATTATGTGTTTTACCGGCCATAAACATTTGTCCATATCCTTGCTTCCGGTTCTGTCGAATGGAAATTAGTTTTTTAATTTTTCTCGAGAACTAGTGACCACCAAATGTTCTAATTATGATATTCTTGACCACCAAACGATTATACATCGATTGGGCATCAAAAAAATTAAATTCGTGAAAAAAAAAAAATCGGCTAACTTCACCAGTCAATTTTGATTAATTAATTAAAAATAAACGGTTCACCACCAAATGCTCTAATTAGGCCACCAATGACCACCAATCGACCACCAATCGACCACCAATCGATTCCGATAATTTAGAATCAGATTCATTAAAATCGTCGGCTAACTTCACCGAGGTGATCTGTTGAGTACTGCAGAGTTCTCCTGGTGTTTTTTCGATCGCGCATGCTTTTGCAGATCCGCAAGATGGCTTCTCAATGTCCTTTCGCAAACTTTGCAATAAGCTTCGTGTAGATCATTTGGATTTTTGTGCTTGGCCGGATCGCTATGTTGCAGCCAGTCTAAGACATTGATATTTCAACAATTTAGCGAGAGTATTATAGTTGAAAAAAACAATTACAATTACATGCAGAAAAGCTGGAATTTATATTCTAATTTGCCAAAAATTAAACATTTTCGGCACAAAAATTAAACATTTTCGGCACAAAAATTAAACATTTTCGGCAAAAAAATTGTTATCCTAACCTTTTGCCCATTCCGCGGATTCCCACTCTGTGCGATATTTGCGTTTATCTCGTTCGTGTTTTCCCATTGTGCACGACACGATTATATTCAATATCTCTTCACAGCATTTTCGCAATGAATTTTCTTTGAATTGGGTTTGATTACGAGACAAGAAACGCCGAACCACGAACCAAAAAACCAATGCTGACAAGTTGACGACTCAAAAGTATCTAAGTATGTTGTTACTCAACAGGTAATGGAGACTGAAACCTACCTTACCGGAACGTGCCTTATTCGCACGCTTGTTCCACATTCACGATCTAACTTACCGTCTGGTCTCATTGGCATTCGTAAGCTTTTAGAAATTTAATTAAATAAATTACGGAATGGGCAATTGTTTTTCAAATACATCAAATGTTTTTATTTTCTGAGCTTGGCAGCTCTTAGATATAAACGAGGGGAAAACCCAAATAACAATTTTTAATATCGCTAAAAATCGCAAAGTTAAAAAACGAAGTCGCCAAAAAGTCGCCAAGTCGCCAATCGAAATTTTTCGGCGCCAAATAGTCTTTCAAATTCGCCAATTTGGCGATAAGTCGCTAAATCTGGCAACCTTGTTTTGCGGAATCTGCGACAAAAGAGTGATCGACAAGCGTGTTTTTTGCATATTCTGTCTGCTATGGTACCACTTGGCATGTGTGGGCCTACAACAATCTCCGAGAGTGAAGGAGTCGATGTGTCCCGCGTGCAAGGGCAAAAAATAACTTTTTCTGCACCCTCGTTACATTCATTACTGCCCCTTTCTTTTTTTTTTTGTTTAATCGTTTTTTTTGTTTTTCTTCATTCAGGTTAGTTTATTTCTTTCTATGTATAGTATGTATATAAATAAACACATGCATCGTTATTTTATTTTAAAAATGTTCGTCTCACTTTAAATATAAAAGAGAAATATCTTGCGTACACTTTACAGTCTAATTAAGAATCCAATGATCCCTGAAAAAAATCTGATTGTCACGCAGTACTCGTTTCGGTGTATATATGTAGGTGCCCATTAGATGCCCAGTGCAAACATTATAGCCATTTATTAAACATACAAGAATGTTACAAACATGCGTTTCAAATTACGTGTGGTAACGATTCTTTTCCGGGCGAATTTGCTTATCTAAGAAATTTCGATACCAGACACGAGATATACAAGTTAGTGCATGACTGATACACAAAAAATGACTATTTCATTATGTTTTTTTAATTACCGGCACGCATGTCACGTATAAGAGCGAACAGATACTTTAGAAATATGCAGCTGGCTAGCTGGCAGTTTATTTCGATTTACGTACGCACAAAAAATTCTGAAATAATATTTCTCATACCAAATTGAACACTTAATATAATTAATGAATACGAATAAGATGCAACCTCAATGGACTGGCTGCGATTTATTTAAAGTGGACTTATTATCTAATCTATTATCTTGCTAGATTTATTGTGTACGCGTGGCGAACGAGAAGTGTTTATGGCTCCGTCAATTGAGTACCTCTGTGTAACCTTGGCGCAAAAAAAAAATCGTCCCGGTATAATTTTGAAAAAAAAATACATATTCGAGCCACGGGACACGGGACACGGAACACGAGGCACCAGAAAGGGGTGCGAATAGCCACAGCGTGGAAATTAACCTGATAATCTCTGGAAAAATAATTTCTCGTAATATAGCTTGACTACCACCAACTTTTTAGACGGGGATTTTCGAGAGATCAATCGACCAACGCTTCATGTTTGAACAATAATAAATTTTGGAATAATAAATAAAAAACAGAAATACATTTTATTGTGTCATTTATTATGCAAGTTTTAGGGAAAAAATTACATATATATTAGTAAAAAAACCATTATTTTTTCCTTCAATTTGTGGTCGCGATTACATGGAGTTTTTTTTTCGGCAAACTCGCGGTCGCAATTACATGGACTTTTTTCGGCAAACTCGCGGTCGCGATTACATGGAGTTTTATACATATGGGGCATTATACACCGATCGGACCACATTTTACCATGACCGTCGTCGATATAGTTGATTAAACAGACACACACACACACAAAAAACGCGGAGTTTTAAAAATATGGGAATCGTTTGAGTTATATTAACTATTGATTTTGAGATAAGGCGCTTCCGGTATTATTCACGTTTCTGTCTTCAAAGTCGAATACTTTTTTTATGTATGATATTAAACAAAAATGGTATACTATAATTGTATGTTATTTACGATTTCTCATTTAATCCATAAATTAATTGGACAGAGTCCATTTTTTTATTTACTATTTCATGCGTAATGTATAAAACCTTTATTATTCTATATAAGAGGCATTACACGGTCCTTTTGCCACACAAAAAAAAATTCACCGAAGTTTTCTAAAAATCGGGGTCACTGGTATCTAGAGATGTAACAAATTTCAAAATAAAAAAAAATGTTAGCCGGAATATGCCATTTTTTTATTTTCCATTTAATCTATAATATCTCGGAAACGATTACATCATATCGAAATTATTAAAAAACGAAAATGGACGTTTTCATGGCCAATAAGAAAAAAAATGTATACAGAATTAATTGTGTAATTTCAGCCCACATTTTATGGAAAAAACAACAAACATTTTTTTAAAAATATAGTAGGACTTCGGATTTTTTTATCGGACAAATTGCCTCGTGATTTTTAGGTACGTGTTCGCCGAATTTTGAGTATTTTTGTTGTTTTCTCCATAAAATGTGGCTTGAAATTACACAATTAATTCTGAGTACATTTTTTTTGGCCATGAAAAAACGCACATTTGCATTTTTTAAATAATTTCGATACGATTAATCGTTTGTGACATATTACAGATTAAATGGAAAATGAAAAAATTTGCATATTCCAGCCAAAATTTATTATTTTATTTTTTAATTTGATGCACTATAGATACCACTAAACACGATTTTGAGAAAAAATTGGAGAATTTTTTTTTTTTCGTGGTGAATGTACCGTGGAATACAAAAAGAAATATTCCACGAGGTGTAATACATCAAGAAACGCGGTAGCGTGTCGGCGCCAAGTCTATTAATCTCCTCTACATAACAACACAAACATAACCTCAAACTGAGAAATTTTCAATTTTCACTATGATCTCGCATACGAAATTCGAATCTCGAGTGCTAACGATCACTCGTGCTTTACGTTCGAAAAATCTCGATCGTGAGATCCCGGTGAGATTTCGAGAATGGCGGTCCGGCCTTTTCGTTCGAGAATCTAGGGAATCTCGAATGAAACCGAGCTCGAGCGAGGTCGAGAATTGATAGATTGAACGAACTTACCCTAAGTGAAGTTCGATCCTAATTGTATGAGCCGTCTCGTCCGAAGTAGATCATTAGATGTAGTAGCGCCAGCTGCTAGACCCTTTCACAGTTCGTCCACCAAGTAACGACAAAACCCGCCTAGAGGGCCCTGTCGTCACCTCTGCCATCGCCAACCGCCAAATCGCCATTTTTTCCTCAAGCTTTCAAATCACAACGTCTTCATGGGATAGAGTTGGGAATGAGTTACAAAGTAGCTCTTGGGTGGGCATGATCTACTTCGGACGAGACGGCTCATACAATTAGGACCGAACTTCACTTAGGGTAAGTTCGTTCAATCTATCAATTGTATTTCGCCGTCTCGTCCTCGTAGATCATTAGATGTAGAAGTTTAAAGCAGTTGCGGATTTTACCGTTTTATTTGTAGCTGAACATACTTAGGAAAGTACAAAGATAGACTTCGAATCTTTAACGTTATATTAAACTATCCTTAAGGCACTTTTGGCCCTATCACCGCCGAAGCAAATTGTTTATCATTCACAATCGGCTGTCGATAAAATCTTGCGAAGACCGATGATCTCTCGGTCCATCCCGCAGTTTTCTGGATTATATCTAAGCTTACTCCTCTCATAGCTGCCGTAGACGTAGTGGCGTGTCTAGTGCTATGTGCCGAGAAAATGGAGGTATCAACGCCACTTTCTGCAAGGACGTTCGTGATCCACCGACGGATCGTTCGAGTCGTAACCGCATGATACGGCTTCTTAAAGGTAAATATCACCGAATCAGTATTCTCTCCTAAATTCTTTGTCCGGTCTAAATAAGCCACCAAAGCCGATGCCGCGTAGAGCAAGGGCTGTTCGTTAAAAAACGGCAGATTCAGGAGCGGCTGATTTTTATTACGCTCGTCTTTACTTTCTCGGATATCTTTATTTGTATTTTATCCTTCGAGATAATTACGTTACTTTTCTGAATCTTCGACAAAGTTTGCCCGCGCTGGGCAAACGACATCTCTGCATTCGTGCCCCAAGATTCTAATAGAGTCAAGATCGGACTCGGATCCCACGTATATGCGTATCTCGGCTTCTGAGGTCGCATGTTTCCTACCCCCTTAAAAAATCTCCGTATTCTCGAGTCAGTACCCAATTCGTATCCGGTTATCAACGACAACGCGGATCGACAACAATTTAAGGTGCTATAGGAGCCTACTTTTTCGAACATGCTACTGAGAAATCTTAAAACCTCCGTTACTGGAGCGTTAAAGACAGATAGATTATTTTCTTGGCAAAAACTCCACCAGAGCTTCAATGGCTTATCGTATTGTTTGAGCGTTCCTTCTGATAATGAGGCCAGGATCATGGACTCCGCGGCCTCCGGAGTCCCTTGTTCTGCGTACGCCTTCCCGATAAGTGCCCGGCAACCAGGGTAAGGTCGTTCCACAGTAGATGAGTTTTCCTGCCAGGTGAAGATAATAATTCTTCATTACATTCGAAATAAATGGGTTCCGTAACTAGTATGGATTTAAAGAGCGGAAACCACGGTTGAGTAGGCCATAGTGGGACTACCAGCACCCCTTCCGCCTTGTCTGCGATAATCTTTCTCAGAACGCGTAGCACGATCGCGAAGGGAGGAAACGCATAAAAGAAATAATTCAACCACGACACCGTAAATGCCTCCACCGCTATAGAATTGGGATCCCTTCGCCACGAAGCGAATCGTGAACATTTATTGTTCGCTGTTGACGCAAACAGATCGATATTGAATGGACCGAAATGATTCGTAATGCTTTTGAATGCCCAGCTCGAAAGTTCCCATTCTGTTTCCGGGGGAAGGCGTCTCGACTCTTCATCTGCCTCGATGTTTTCTTTTAAACAAATGTAAGTCGCATGAACCCATAAATCGCGTTGCTGGCACCATTGCCAGATCTCTCTACTCAACTCTGATAATTTTGGGTATTGTATCCCTCCCATTCTATTTACGTATGCAATTGCCGTCGTATTTTCGACCCTAAGTAAGACGTCACATCCCCTTAAATGGTTAGTGAAATACCTTAAGTCGTATAATACCGCTTGCAGTTCCAAAAAATTAATGTGGTTTTCCTGGTCACGAGCACTCCACCAGCTATTTGCTCTGGCCCCTTTCGAATAAGCCCCCCAACCTGTTCGGGAAGGGTCTGTGAAAATCGTGACTTTAAATTTTCCTTCCTGAATTGGGTTTTTCGCGGTGTCTATATTCTAGATCCACCAGTCTATGACTGGGTGCAACGTTACCGGAAGTGACATTCGAGCATCGAAATTTTCGTTTATCGCGACGAGCGCTAAATATTTTTCTCGTTCTAATCGTTTCGTGTACAACATCCCGTACTTGACCGCCCGTGCCGTTGACACTAGTGTCCCTATGAATTGCGCGATCTCTCTAATGCTGCATTCCTTTTTTGCACGAAAACGGGTAGCTAAGTCCTTGATTCTAGCTCACTTCTCATCTGTTGGTTCTATCCAAAAATTCTCACTATCTATCATGAATCCCAAAAATCTCTATCTTCTTGCCGGTGTCAACTGACATTTCTCTAGATTTAATATAAATCCAAGTGACTCTACTAATTATCTCGTTTTTTGGATGTTAATCAAACAGTCATATGATGTTTTCCCCAATAACAAAAAATCGTCTAGGTACATAACGGACATTAGTCCTTTCGATCTCAACAAATGCGTCACCGGTTTCAGCAGTTTTGTGAAAACTCTCGGGCCCGTGCACAACCCAAAGGGTAAACAGTTAAACTCGAAGAACGAGCCGTTAAAGATAAAGCGTAAATATTTTTTGTGCGCTTCAGCTATTGGAATCAAAAAATAGGAATCTTTAAAATCCATTGTTGCCATCCAACAGCCTCGAGATGATAGAGACATAGCCGTCTTCATGTCCTCCATCTTAAAGTGCTGCGGTTCGATAAACAAATTTAACCGCTTAAGGTTGAAAACAAACCGTTTTCCACCCGATGTTTTGTCGATAAGGAAGTAGGTCGAGATAAACTGGCCTTCAGTTTTTTCGCACTTGGATATTGCGCCTTTTTCTAATAACTGGTCAATCAGCTTTCGAACCTCCTCCTGTTCGTCAAGGGGAAATCGCGGTTCCTTTGGTACAATATCTTGGCTGACGCTGGACATAAAAGGTAGTTTATACCCTCTCACGATTTTCAAAATCGCCGGATCCCCCGTCCGCGTTTGCCAAACCGGTACGAAAAATTTGAGTCTACCCGCGAACTTACTTACATTTTGTATTAATAACGACGATTGTTGAAGTTGTTCCGTTGAGGCTTCTATGGCTTGCCCTGGCGTTGGTTCCCGTACGGCTTCTTGGGAGGGCCCTTGTAGTTTAAATAACTCGAATTTCCACCAGACTTTACCAGTCTTTACCAGTCAGTCGATGCCTGCTGTTTGAAGGTCGTCGCTGGTTTTGATACTGCCTTACCCACTGCCTTGCACGATTTTTCAAGCGCTTGTGCTGCTTTGAATTTTTCGGAAAAACATTCCCCGAATAGGAAAGAGTCGATCGGACATTCTTCCCCCATAGATTTTACTAGAGGGTTTACCGTCGGAATGATACCCGCTCTTCTTGCCACTGATAGCGTGTTGCAAATCGGTCAGGATTCTGCCGACGTCCCCCAAGGCTTCGACCATCTTATCCTTGTTAATGGTCTCGTGCGTGAGTGCTTCGGTGAGCGCTGCCCCTGTTGCCCCAATGGCCGCTGCAAGCTGGTTTTGGGCAGCCACTTTATAATATTCTTTCTTTATTAAGTGAGCTGACAGCGAGGCCTTCACCTCAGGGTTCAGTGTCGGAGCTCGCATTTGCAGACAATTTTCGCTAGTTGAATATTTCTTTATCAACTCTTAACGAGCCTCCTTGTCTAAACCTTTTTGCAAAATATTGGTCCATCGCTCTGCAATCTGCGTGTGTAATTTGGGACCTGTCGGGCGTCTTGTCATGTCGTCGCCCAGTAATGACAGCAAGGCTGCGTCGACCACTGGTTCCGAAGTATTTTGCACCTCCACCACTTGCGAAATCGCTGTGGGATTACCATTCTGCTCATCCTTAGACCATATATGCTCTGTGGATTGCGATTTATCGCGATGTGGGCTTCGAATGTCCCTGGCATTCCCCGAGGATTCGTTCGGGCTTCGTGCGTCCCGAATATAACCTCCGTGCTTCGAACGGCGTCGAGAACGATGCCGTGGGTGACGCCACGAGCAACAGCTTCCTTGGGTACATGCCGATTGACACGAGGAGCTTCGTGTGTCTCCTCGGTCACGCCTCGAATATGACCGACGACTCGATTGCCTTGGTCTGTGCCGAGAATATTCTCGACGACGTGAGCGTCTACTACGAGAACGCTGATCTCGTGAGCGCGTGCTTCGAGAACGCCGGTTCCTTCGGACCTCCTCAGTGAGCACCCGCAGCATCCTCAACATCTTGTCTTCTTTTTCAGGTGATGTCGATGACATTTTCGTTTACTATTTACACTTACCAGTGCGGACGATGTTACTCGGGTCGCACAGAAAAGCGTAATGGCGATTTGGCGGTTGGCGATGGCAGATGTGACGAGCGCACGCTCGGCACGTATCTGCTAGCATTGGCGCAATATTTGAAATATCAATTCAACCGTTTACGAGCAGCCCGTTACTCTGACACAGACCTACAGATTAAATAATATGTATTAGAATATAGTTATTGATAATTACTTGTATATTTGTGTACATACTATTAATTAAGAATATGTTCTCTCTCGGGTTTTACTCTGGTTTCCCCGAGAGCTTGGGCGGATGCCAAGAATATTAATAATCTGAAGAGTTGCAGAGGAAAAAATACATCTACCTTCAGAATATATCTAGCTATTGTATTAGTTGAATATTGTAATGTAATAGTACCAGCATAAGGATAAGGAGTTCTGCAGCACACGTGTAGGTATTGTAAAAACGAAAATGCGAGTATCTTCAAAACGACGTGACTCAAAAACTAAAAGGAGGATTAAAGAAGTGCCTCTCTTGAACACGACTTATCTCAAATTTAACGTTAGCCAGAACAGCTATAAATCTCTTCGAATTTTTCACAAAGAAATCTTCAATCCACGGACCTCGGTACTCGACCACACGCTGATGGAAGCTGGTCGCCAAATGTTTTACTACCACCGGAGGTCCGTAGCGAGTCGCGAAGACCCTTCTGTTTCATGTCACGAAGGACGCTGGCCCTTGAGTCCTCCAGGCCTTCTCGCGGTACCCGCGCTGGGACCGTGCGACCCTCAGTCGCTTGGGCCCACGCACGTCTTCTACCCTTACTTTAAAACCCCACTTCTTAACTTCTAACGAATCACAGAAACACTGTATCTCTAGGGGAGGAAATTGAGTTTCGAAGAGTCACGGCGTCGAAGAGATAGTCTCATGACAACGCTCGCGCTTTTAACATCGCTCCGGAATTTGGTACTTCGTGTCGCGCATCGAAGTACGGTAGAGTGTTCTTACAAGTGTTTATAAATTCTGTGTTTTAAATAATATCTGTGTATTAAATTAAATAAAAGTTAACGTGCTGAAATATGCGGTACAATACGAAATTTAGTGTATTTTGTAAAAGTGTTTTGTAATATCGAAGTAGTTATTAAAACTAAAAGTGTTTAAATTAAATTGTGTTTTAATTGAGCGATTGAGTAGTTTAAATTCATAATTATTTTCCCGCTCCTCAGACACGAATTTCTATTCGCTAGGCAGCAAAAGTAAACGGACCAACCAGAGTCTGTTCAACTCATATTAAAAACGAGTGGTATTGGCTCGTAACACAGAGGTGACGACAGGGCCCTCTAGGCGGGTTTTGTCGTTACTTGGTGGACGAACTGTGAAAGGGTCTAGCAGCTGGCGCTACTACATCTAATGTGTGACGCATGCGTCACGTTACCATCGTTTTAGCGCGGCTTATTCAAGAGTTAATTTGCAGGAATAATCTAATTAGCATGTACCAGTTAAATTAAACAGAATAACTATACCCTGAGAGACTCGAAATTAATAAATGGTGACTTATAATAACGATTAGTAATAATATTGAACATTTGTTAAAAAGGAATGAACGAATACAAAGCCATCGTCGTCTTCTTGTGTATATGTTTAGTACCTATCCTTGTTATTGATATAACGTCGGGCGCATGTACGTTTATTTTAGAGTTTTGAAATGGTCACACGAGAAAAATAGCATTCCTACAAGCTTTCCATTTTACGACCTATGAGGAAACTCGACGGACCCATCGAAGGACAAAGGACGCGCGGATGTGCGCCTGGTTATCGTCGCCAATTGATTTCTATGGCCAACAGAGACTTTCAGCGACGTGACTTTTGTCAGTTCTTGTAGCTCAAAAACACTCGCTACTTGAGTTGACAAAAACCAGGCCCACGTGCGGACCCCGCACTCCGGCCACGTGCTGACCACCAGGCCCTGAAGACGCCGGCCCAGGCAAGCGCGTCTTCCCCACCACAACGAGGAAAAGCAAAGGAAGCTACCCTCGGAGAAGGAAAACCTCCGCAACAGCAACAGCAGCGATTGGCCAACGTTCACCTTGGAGGGAGAATCCACCCCTAACCAACGACGCTTGGAGAAAATACTTCGAGACTTCGAAGACGAAATATAACAATCAAAAATCAAAAGTTTTCCGACTGTCGAATAAGACACATCCTAACGTTTCTAGCTATATTTAATTCGAGTTTACTTGTAGTCGATTTAAAATAATTAAAGAGAATAATTTTGTAATGTATTTAAGCGTATTTTCAAATGTTAAAGTCGTTACTTCCGCGCGATCTAAGCGCCGTCCTGTAACACTTACCTGTGCGATGCGTCAGCGTCTGTCTCTCTACGCTCAGCGCTCGAACCGAGCACTTGTGTGGTGTTGTGCTCCTAATAAAGACTGAACTAATCACTAGTATACGGAGTTCATTAATTAACACCCGAAGACACAACAAATTGGCGACGAGGACTAAGGGGGCGTGTAAAATATTCTGTTGGGTAGTAGAAATCACCGAATTTTCTGTTTTCTCAAGTGAGAAGCGTGCAAGAGTTTTTTTTTTAAGTTCGCGACACGTGATTTTCTTAGTAAAAACCAACGGTTGACCGAAGATTTCGAGCGTGTTCGACAGGAGTTGGAACAGCGTGAAGCGGATCTGCGAGGGGAAGAAGAGCTGTTACGAGATCGCCTGCAGAACATGGCAACAGTCGGCGGGAGTTGTTTTGGCAGTATTAAGGAATTTAATGTGCAAGACGACTGGTCTCTATGGTGCGAGCGTTTAGAGCAATATTTTATTGCAAATGACGTGCCGAACGCCAAACGCGTGGCTCTGCTTTTGACGCTGTTGGGAACTGAAGGATACTCGTTGTTGCGCAATTTGTGTTCACCGGTGTTGCCGAGTATAAAGACATTCGATCAACTCAAGGAAATTATGAGAAATCACCTTCAACCGAAGCCGAACATCATTATGGAGCGCTATCGTTTTAAAGAGTGCCGGCAGAAGGAAGGAGTGAACGTCAAGGAATATATCGCGCAGCTAAAAAAACTGTCATCGGATTGTGCCTTCGACGCGAATTTGGAAGCTTGTTTACGCGACCAATTCGTTTGGGGACTTCGAAGCGACGCCATTAAAAAAAAACTGCTCGGAGAGGAAGACCTTTCATACGGCCGTGCGATTCAAATTGCAACGGCGATGGAAGCAGCTACGAGAGACGTCGCTGAGATGGGTCCTTCTTCGAGGAGCACGGAATCGTCGGTTAACTTCGTGGGCAACAGGGAAAAAGGGTTAAGTAAATTTAAATCGTTTTCTAAGAATTCTTGTTCATGTTGCGGACGTTCGAATCATTCGACCGATCAATGTAAATTTCGTAAATATTCGTGCCATGTTTGTCACGCTGAAGGGCACTTAGCCAGCGTGTGCAAAAACAAAAACAAAACAGAGTCGGTTCCGAAGCGCTCGGACGATAAGAATAATAATGCCAAGGGGCAAACGAGACAAAAGAAAAAGGATGAGCGTCACCATTATGTTGATGAAGAATCCGAGATCGAGCAGACGTTTGACAATGTTTTCTGTATGCGTGAAGAGACTAGTGATGCGACGAGAATCGAGAATCTCGACCGTCTTGATCGATCTCGCTTGCATTTGTCATTTGTCTCGAAATTCTCGTATTGGTTGTTTGACATGACTTTCTCGGAATTTCTCGTCTCGAAACATCTCGACCTGTCAAACGAGATCAAGCGAGAAACTTAAATATTGGGCAGTATCGTGAGTTTGTCCTATTCTACGAGGGAGAATACGGCACACTTATTTTTTCGGTTCCGATAATTTTATAGGACGAAATGGGTTTATAGGTTTATAGGATTCGCGTTCGAGCTCGAGCTCGCCCGGACGTTCGGGCTCTTAAGCAGCGATGCCGACCTTCTCAATCGAACGGTCAGCGGGGAATCGGCGCCCGCACGCCCGCACTCTCGCCCGCGCTCACGTCCTCGCAACGAAATATGAACACCTTGGTCCGTGAAGAAGGCGCTCTGGGGAAGAGCGCTCTCGGGGATCTGACTCGTGGAGAAGCACGAGCGAATCGCTATCACGCTATCGATACGGTAAAGGCGGCAACCGCGAGCACCGCGATTTCGCCGCTCGCGCTTCAAGGCGCCCTGTACTCGAGAAGATTACTCGAGTCTCGAGCACTGGGTGGCTCGGCGTTCGTATCCTCGTGTGTCCCTCTAGCAGCAGGGCGGAGTTTGGCGAAGGCGTCAGCTCGCGCGGATCTTCCTCCGCCAAGTCACTCAGGGATTCTTCCGAGAACGAGAGAATCGGAGCTACTGCCGTGGCCTGTTGAGGGCCGTTCCGCCCCGGGAATTAATTCCAGACTGTCGATGATGGTTCAGAATCGACAAATCGACACGTGAATGATTCAACGAAACCGTTACGGAATAGAGATTTCTTTTTTTTAAGTCTACAATTGAAAACTTAAGGAAATAAATATCTGAACAGTCATGACAGATTTTATTTTTTCGCAGGGTTACAGGGGTTTTATTAGGGTCGACTTATTAAACGTCGGGCGCTTTCAGTTGCACTTGAATTTCCTGTGCCAAACTGCACGATGTCCACGACTGCAAACACAGCAACGCCCTTGCCGATTCCTTAGTCAGACGGTTCCTATGTTTCCGAATGACTAACGATCCCCGAGAAAAAACACGTTCGACTGGAACAGACGTTGCCATCGTACCTAAAAAATCTCGTGCCATAGCAGCTAGAGCAGGAAATTTTTTTTCGTGCATCCTCCACCAGGTAAGGATGTCGACATCCTTATCGGCACGTTTCTGCATAAAATAAGAGTCTAACTCTCGACGCCAGCTATCGCTGGAGCTGCTGGCGATCATCGAACTGCTCGTGGAGTTAGATGACTCGAAGAGCGATGATAGGTCGAGCAAATCATCATCGTCCAGTTCTTCAGGCGATTGAAGAGCTTCAGAAATATTTAAGCGAGTTTCCTGCGGTCTCGACTTGTAGTACTGCCGTTTAAATATGTCCTCAAACTTCTCGATCGATTCCGCACACATCTCCTTGCCCCAAGACGTCAATTGGAAGGTTTCCACTTTGTGACGTGGATCCAAAATAAGCGTCACACAATAGATCCAGTTCGACTTATAATAATGTTTGAGAATTTTATCTCTCGCCGAAACACGCGCTTCATAAACCAAATTATCGACGACCGTTGGATCCTCCTTTTGCCCATGTTCGATTATAAGCCTCTCGAGCTTGTCGAGGAGCATATTTATGCCGATTACCACCAGGGGCAATGTCGCGTACGTATCGCTGACCAGAGCAGTCGATAAAATCTTGAAATTCCGTAGGTCCTTCACAATAATCGCCATGAGCGCCCACGCAGTTTCAGAGAGCCTGTAAATTCTTAATTCGGCGTTGATTTCGCACAATAATTTCAGAGCCTCTTTCATTTTCAGAGCTTTCTGGATCATATCGTGTGTAGAATTCCATCGCGTAGATACACCGAGATTTGGGGATTGAAACGGAACGTCCGTTGTTTCGCAACACGCTTGCAGCTTCCGTTGCCACTGCTCGGAGTACTTCAATTTAGTGAAGAGTTTCCGAATTTTTGTGAGCACGTTTTGCGAATTCCGTAGCTCTTTTTCTTCGTCTTCGATCTGGTTATCTTCGTCGGAATCTTCTCCGCAGTCCTTCATTAGATCGACATCATTTTCGATTAATCGCAGCATGTCGTTTACAGCCAGATTCAACACATGTGCGAAACATCGAAAATGTTGGTTGACCGGATCAAAGTCTTCACCGTCGGTGTCCATGAGTAGAGCCAGCTCTGCCATGAATCGCGTGTTCGCCGAAGCATTGTCCAGCGTTATACCCTGGAGTTTACTTTGCAGGTTATACATTTTCAGGGTCTCGTGGAAAATATTCGCGATGTCTCGTCCGGTATGCGCGCCATTTGATGGGGAAAAATCAATCACCAACGATCGCAAAACCCAGTCGGCGTCAATAAAATGGCCTAATGAAAAATAATAACTATGTGTAACGAGGGGGCGGGGCGGGAGAGTTCGTAATAATAATAATAATAATTATTATTATTGTTGTTATTATTATTATTATTATTATTATTATTATTATTAACCTATGACGAATTTTTCCCGAGAATCTCTACGACAGCCTTTCGCGCGTCTTGGAACCTATCGAGAGTTCTCTTTCGGAGCACGTCCCGTTTCGGTAGAATGGCATCCGCATTCAAGTAGCGGAAGAATTCTTGTGTTGATTCGTCGTCGAAAAAACTGTATGGCAGATATTTTCTCGCTATCCAATCGACTGTCATGTTGTCAAAGATCTCCTGAATAAATTTTTCACATCTCGTGCTCCGATTCTAAAAAAATTACTTTCCGGTCATATACAGTGTTTATGACGTTACTTTTAAGGTAGTCCGAGTCAGAAAATGTGAGATTCAGAGTTCAGGGAGAATTTCGTGATTTCAAAATTTTGTGATTTTGATAAACAATTTTGGACAAATCTAAAAATATTGAAAAAATTATATCCGTGTTGGGAAAAATTGACGAATTATTTTTATCACAAAAACAAATTAATGCCGGGGAAAATATTAAACAGGTTTTTTAAAATCAATTTGTTAATAGCTTTCTGGAATTATTATTACGCAAAACCAATGTTTCAAACACCTTCTATGCTTGATTTTTCTCAGATTTTTATTCCATTTGGAAACGATAGAAATGATCCCTGAATCTCTCTAACTCCCACATTTCCTGTCTATACCGCTCGAACTACCTTAAACATCATCGTAAAAAATCTCGAAAAGTTGTGAATATTAAAAGACATCCTATTATTAATATTCACACCTGTTTTGGAGCAGTGGAGACAGGATAAATAATCGAGGACTCTTCCGGGTGAAATTTCTCCAGGTGACGTTTAATTCCGGTCGTGTTCGAATTTTTCATTTTTATTGTCACTACGGCGGGTGCACAAAGCTTGCAGGTTGCGACCTTTTCCTTATTCTCGTTCACGCCGAACTCGAAAATCTGTGACCGTAGCAGCTGGCTGGCTTTTCGACTTAAGGACCCTGGTGCGACGTCACAGATTTCTTCAGCATTGCTGCTCGAGTACGATGGAGCGATCTCGTCGGTATTTTCAAAAACGATTGTCGAACATGTCGAGATTTGCGGTTCCAGGACAGCTTCGCTCAGGCTTGTCGTAGCATTATCTTCCTGTCGTTTTTTCTTGACCTCGACGGTCGGCGGATTAGTGTCGGTTACTCGTTTCGGTTTTACTTTTACCCCCTTTCCCATCACTCCAAATTATTCACACGATTATGCGATATAAAGTCGGACAGAATATACGTTTGACAAGCGGGATACGAGATTCGAGATAAGTTCAAGCGAGAGTCTTGAACGTCGAGCAGCTTGATAAAACAAAATCGAGACGAGAAAATTTCTCGCTCGAACATTCAAGAAGTAATCTCGATTTTGTCATTTTCTCGACTCGTCTCGCTCGTCGCATCACTAGAAGAGACCGCGCATAATGTATCTATTGAATCCGTGGAAATTAGTGACGAGCCGATATTGGTTGAGTTGCGGGTTCAAGGTGAGCATTTAAAATTTGAAATTGACACGGGTTCTCCAATCACGGCTATGTCTGTGAAGGATTTTAACCTAAGTAATAATCTATCTAAGTTGACTTTGCTCGCCACGAGTAGGAAATTCAAATCACACGCGGGTCACGCAATTATTCCGAAAGGATTAATTAAGGTTCTAGTTTCGTTTAAAGGGAGAGAAAAAGAGCTAGAATTGTTTATTTTGCCGGGACAGGGACCACCCATCGTGGGCCGGTTATGGATTCGCGCTCTGAAAATCGCATCGACGGAAATCGGTAATGGAATGGCGGAAAGGGTAAACTCTGTTGTAATTGCTAAGCCGAGTGAGATTTGTAAAGAATATCCGACAGTTTTTTCGGATAAGCTCGGGCATTACAGTAAAGGGAAGTTTACGTTGCATTTAAAAAAGGATGCTCAACCGGTGTATTTCAAACCAAGGCCGATTCCGTACGCATTACGTGAACGAGTGGAGGAGGAGCTCGATAGATTAATTAATGAGGAAATTATTGTACCTGTTGAATCGAGTCAGTGGGCTACACCGGTCGTTTCTGTTTTAAAGAGCAACGGGCAAATTAGAATCTGCGGCGATTACAAAATTACTGTCAATCCGCATTTGAAAATAGATAGGCATCCGATACCGAGAGTGCAGGATTTGCTTGCCACGCTCAACGGTGGTAAATTTTTCTCGAAACTCGATCTCTCAAACGCGTATTTACAAGTGGAGCTCGATGAAAAGTCTCAAAAACTAGTCACGATTTCAACTCACAAGGGACTTTTTAAATATAAGAGATTATGTTTTGGTGTGGCCTCAGCTCCTGGTCTTTTTCAGAGAGAAATCGAGAGGGTTCTACACGGAATTGACGGAGTCGTTTGTTTTTTTGACGACATCCTTGTATCCGGAGCGACGGCAGAGGAACATCTCGAAAGACTACGCAATGTATTGAATCGTTTTCGTGATTGCGGCTTGACGGTGCGTGAAAAGAAATGTGTTTTCTTTTGTGATAGCGTAACTTTTCTGGGTTACGTTATCAACGCTCAGGGATTGACAGTCGCTCGTGAAAAGGTACAGGCTGTATTGGACGTCCCAACGCCGCACAACGTAACGCAACTTAAGGCGTTTTTGGGTATGCTTAATTATTACTCTAAGTTTATCAAGAATTATGCTATGATCGTTAATCCGTTGTACGAATTGTTGAGAACAGGGATAGAGTGGCAGTGGACGCGCGATCGAGAGCGAGCTTTTCGGCAAGCTAAAGAAAGGCTAACTTCACACGAAGTCTTAGTCCATTACAATTCGAGTCTGCCGATTAAAATAACTTGTGACGCTTCACCTGTGGGGCTGGGAGCAGTTTTGTCACACATTTTTCCGGATGGTGACGAAAAACCGATAGCTTTTGCCTCAAAATCATTAACAAAAGCCGAGCGGAACTATTCGCAGCTCGATCGCGAGGCACTGGGGCTCGTGTTTGGAGTTAAATCGTTTCATCAATATGTGTACGGAAGAGAGTTTATTCTTGAAACCGATCATAAGCCGTTAATTTATATTTTCGGGTCTAAAAAAGGGCTACCGCAGATGGCCGCGAATCATGTGCAGCGTTGGGCGGTTTTCTTGTCGGGTTACCGTTTCACAATTAAGCACATTAAGGGAATTAAAAATGGAAACGCGGACAGTCTTTCGCGGTTTCCTTTGCCGTCTGCAGCCGATGATTTCGATGAAAAATTATTAAAGGAATATTCTTATTTAAATATAGTTTTAGAAGATGTATCTGCGATTAGAAATGTTGATATTAAAGCCGAATCGATGTACGATCGAATCGTGAGCAAAGTTTTAGAGTACGCCGCGGGTGGTTTTCCTAAAGTTGTGCAGGAGGAGTTAATACCATATAAAAATCGAGAGCGCGAACTTACTGTAGTCGACGGTACGCTGATGTGGGGTCACCGTGTAGTGATACCGATGTCGCTGCGACGACAACTTTTGGATGAACTTCATTCGAGCCATATGGGCGTTGTTCGAATGAAAATGCTTGCTCGTTCTTACATTTGGTGGCCAGGGATTGATAAAGAGATTGAGGGAATTACTAGGTCATGTGAAGAGTGTTTGAGAAAAGCGGATAATCCGCCGCGTGCCAAACTGAATGTATGGAAATGGCCTGAGGGTCCTAATTATCGTGTGCACGCTGATTTTCTGGGCCCTGTGCAAGGGAACCCTAGCAGATCGAACAACCCAAAAAAAACCGTATTTCCAACCCAGTCGAATTGAGCCACAAATCCAACCGATAATTCTTGTCAATCCAACCGAAAAACCAACCGTGCTTGCAAAAGCTCGCAGCTTGCGAATAGGTTGGTCCTCGGGTAGTTGAGACACAAGTCCAACCGGAATACCAACCGTCGCAAGAAGCATCGCTCGGTTGGTCTCAGGGTTGTGCAAGGTTTTGCCAACCCGAAAAACCTGCGCAAAAAGCAGCTACCGGTTGTTCCCTGGGTTTGCACAACCCAGGTCCAACCGGATTTGTTAGCAGTTCAAGCCACACTTAGAATTCACGGTCCTGAAATTCATCGTGCCATGATTTCTTTCAGTAATCGTGGGTAAAATCACGATCCTGCTGGGAATTTTCTTGTACCCTAGCGTATATTCTACGCTACGGTATAAACAACAGTAAAAACGACCCACGTCGATAAATGGGTGAACGACGTTTTACGATAGCTTGTACTTATACATGGAACGACGAACAATCACTTGCGAGAAACGTTTCGGGTCATTCGCCATCTAGCGGAGCTAAGCCGGGTTTCCGCGTGAGAAAAGGAAGGGGGTCCACCTCTTCACCATCACCGACGCACGTGCACCCGAAATTAGACCGCTAGATGGCGAATGAGCCAAAAAGTTTCTCGCAAGTGATTGTTTGCCGTTCCATGTATAAGTACAGGCTATCGTAAATCACCTTACGCCCATATACCGACGTGGATCATTTTTATTGTCGGTTATACCCTAGCCTACAACATACGTTAGGGTATAGAAACACTCCCAGCAGGACCGTGATTTCGACAATGATAATTAAAAGATATCACGCCACGACGAATTTCAGGACCGCGAATTCTAAGTGTGGCTTGAACTGCTAGAATACCAGGTAAGACCTGGGTTTGCACAACCCAGAGACCAACCAGTCGATGCTACTTGTCACAATTGCAATTCGGTGGTCGGTGGTGGTTGCGACAGTTGGAATTCCGGTTGGACCTGAGTTTTCACAACCCAGAGACCAACCGGTCGCTGCTTCTTGCGCCGGTTGGTATTCTGGTTGGCAAAACCCTGCACAACCCTAAGACAAACCGAGTGATGCTTCTTGCGACGGTTGGAATTCCGGTTGGACTTGAGTCTCAACAACCCGTGGTCCAACCTATTCACAAGCTGCGAGCTTTTGAAAGCTCGGTTGGTTTTTCGGTTGGATTGACAAGAATTATCGGTTGGTTTTGTGGCTCATTCCGACCGGGTTAGAAACACGGTTTTTTTTTGGGTTTTCGCGGTTGTTTTCACGGTTGTTCGATCTGCTAGGGAAAATGTATTTGGTTTTTATCGACGCGCATTCAAAATGGATTGATGTTAAGCCAATGGCTGATATAACAACTGAACAGACGATTAAGGCGTTTCAGGAGTATTTGTGTACGTGGGGTTTGCCCAGACAATTAGTCACTGACAATGGTCCGTCTTTCGTCTCGAGAGCATTTGAGGAATTCTTGGAAAGAAATCCTCCACGTTAAAACAGCTCCGCATCATCCTGCGTCCAATGGTGCGGCTGAGAACGCAGTTCGTACTTTTAAAAATAAGTTTAAATTACTTTTAGATTCCGGTTTATCGCGTCACGAGGCACTCTGTCGGTATTTATTGTCATATCGCGCTATGCCGCATTGTACGACGGGAGTTTCGCCGGCTGAATTACATATTGGGAGAGTTTTGCGAACTCGGTTAGATTTAATTAGGCCGTTAGTGCATAAGCAAGTCGAGAAAAAGCAGGATAATCAGAAGCGTTATTTCCGCGGTAACCGTGTGATTGAGTTCTCTGTTAATGAGAGTGTGATGGCTAAAGATTATGCGAATAACTCTTGGCGCGAAGCAGTGATTGTTAAGCGTATAGGACCGGTTACGTACGTGGTCCGAACAAATGATAATCGGGTGTGGAAGCGTCATCTTGACCAGCTTAGGAAAAGAAATGTTGAATCCAACGCGCCTGGCGCGACTCTATCTCCGCGTGAAATTTATAGTTCGGTTGCGGATTCTAAATGCGACAATGTTGTAAACGAGGCAGTTTGTCTAAGCGATAGTGCGATGGTAAATATGAAAAATGAGAGCGGCGAGATAATTTCTGTAAGCTCGCCTGTATGTGAGAATCGTTTAAGCGTGGAAGCCATACCTAATAATCGCGAAAATAAATTGCTCACGCCTGCACCGCCAGTCAGGCGTAGTTCGAGAACGGTTAAGCCGCGAATAATTTTAGATCTTTAAGATCGAATATTTTTTAGTTCTAAATCAAAATAACTGTTGGTTTTTTTTTAAACTATGGGAAAGGATTGTAATGTATTTAAGCGTATTTTCAAATGTTAAAGTCGTTACTTCCGCGCGATCTAAGCGCCGTCCTGTAACACTTACCTGTGCGATGCGTCAGCGTCTGTCTCTCTACGCTCAGCGCTCGAACCGAGCACTTGTGTGGTGTTGTGCTCCTAATAAAGACTGAACTAATCACTAGTATACGGAGTTCATTAATTAACACCCGAAGACACAACAAATTTAATATTCAAACCGAGCAGATCTCTTTCTTACTTATTATTTAAACTTCCCGATTTCCAAGGTGGGTTTTTACCCTTAGTCAACAGAACCCCGGAAAAACATCGTCAGTGATATTTTAAAGTTCCCGCGAATAAAGCGCTCGGGCGTTACAAATGATCTACGAGGACGAGACGGCGTGTAACGCCTGAGCGTCTTGATTCGCGGGAATTTGAATTATATCCAACGATGTCCTTTCCTGGGTCCAGTTGATAAAGGGTAAAAACCCACCTTGTGAATCAGGAAGGATTGTCAGAGAATAAAATAAATAGAGTAGCAGTAGCGACCGTCGCGCCAGGAGTAACAGCCCGTCCAGTCAGACAGACAAATCGTAGTGTGAAGGCAACATTAATTTCTTTTTTAACTTGGCGTCGAGTCGCTACCGCGACTCTTGATGAGATCCGTTCGCTTTCGGTATTAAAATTGTTCTGCTTTATTCTTTGAAGATTTTTCGAGTCTAGGCTAGAAGAACCACACAACGGCTCTCCTACCCAACGCTCTCGCAGCCAATCACGCATGAGTTCAATAAGAACAAGGGAGCATTTTCTATTCCGTGCATTTTCTCACGGACGCGATAAGAGATGGGCCAGCAGTCGCCACTCCACTTATCGAAGGCTAGACTTAGGGATAAACATTTATATAAACTCGAAACTCTGAAATAAACATACATGCGCCCGACGTCATTTCAATAACAAAGATAATAAAATAAATATACATACGACGAGATAATCATGTCTTTGTATACATTCTTTGCCTTTAAGAAATATCTTATATTATTGCACCATATTATTATAAGTCACCACTTATTTATTTCGAATCTCTCGGGGTATAATTATTCTATTTAATTTAGCCGATTTATACCAATAGCTTTATTCTGCAATACGAATCTTTGAATAAACCGCGTTAAGATAATGGTAAAGTGACGCATGCGTCACACCTTCCCCCTTATTTAAAAAGATGTTTTCATAGAAAACAACTTTTTCAAGTTATAATGGTGTAGATAGTGTAAATGAGTGCTATTATGCGTGTTACTACTACCAAGAAATACAAGAATTATTTATTTTTAACAATTTTGTCGATGGATAAGTTAAGTATTTGTCGAAATAATTATAAGGTAAAGCAAATTAATATATTAATGGACTAAATGTGAATATGATATTGAAATAAGAATCCAATACATTTTACTAAGATGCTCATGTATAGTTAAAAAAAAAAATAAGTTTCTATATTTTTTCTTTCCAAATTTCTTTTCCGAAGCTTATTTCTATGAATATTGAATTGAAATGATTTTAATCAAATGATGGAGACTATTATCAATTTTGCACTCTCAAAAATACATGTTTCAGCTTTTTTGCGTTAATCGTTAATTCAACATGCTTCATGTAAATTCCATCGTAAAGTTTTTTTTTTTTTACAAACATGTGAAAAATGCAATGATTTCTGTTTTTACTCCTCTCGCTTCAAGACTGATAATTTGAACACATCTTCACTCATCATCTCTCTCCCTACGATGGTTATACAAAGACAATCTGAGGAGATAAAATTCAACTTATGATCATCGCACATCATGAAACTATCAGGACTTCTCTGGACAATAGGTCTCAATATAAAACGTGAAATGGTTCTCAGGATTTAGGACTTATTCAGCAGAGACTCTGGCAACAGTCTCTTCTTCGTCTTTACGTCATAGTCATCTGTCTCAAACCCTCGTTTCTTTGGCACTTCCTCCATTATAATATCTTTATCCATAATACCTTTATCAATTCTTTCCAAGCCAGAGGTGCCTTCGTAACCGGTAACTAAGAGTCTACACGGGGAAGACACAGGCTTCACAACATCACACATCTCCTTTCCTTTCTCCGAGCCAATATTACACTTCTCTAAGCCAATATCGCACTTCTCTTTTTCTCTCTCTAAGCCAGAGGCGCCTTCGAGTCCGGTAACTAAGAGTCTACACGGGGAAGACACAGGCTTCACAACATCACACATCTCTTTTCCTTTCTCCGAGCCAATATTACACTTCTCTAAGCCAATATCACACTTCTCTTTTTCTCTCTCTAAGCCAGAGGCGCCTTCGAGTCCGGTAACTAAGAGTCTACACGGGGAAGACGCAGGCTTCACAATATCATACATCTCTTTTCCTCTTTCCGAGCCAGAGGCGCCTTCGAGTCCGGTAACTAAGAGTCTACACGGGGAAGACGCAGGCTCCACAACATTTTCTTCATAATCAGTATCATTTCCATCACAATAATTTGCCATCATCTCTCCATTATCTTTTCATCGTCTGTCTCTGTCATAAGTCATGTCAGTACACAATAATACTCATTCAACGAAGTTTTTCGTCGTCTAGGGAGTCGGATTCCGCATCAGGTAAGAGATCATGCAAGATCAATACCTGATGACCGGTTTCCTGCGGGACTGGAAAGGTTTTCGAGTTAATTACAATAGGATTTCTCAACAGGGCATCCGCGTTTAAATTTACTCATTCTGGCATATATTGAATCTCATAATCGCACTCGATCAGCCAAATTTTCCATCGTGCCAATTTAGAAGTTGAATCTTTCAAATTATGCAACCAAACTAATGACCGATGATTAGATACCAAATTGAACCTCCGTCCAAAGGCATAAGGGCGAAACTGTTTTACTGCTGTTACGTCTGGAGTAACAAAATGTGTTGCCCTGTTTTGGACCTTAGCCGAAGCTAATTAATCCGGGATTCGGGCTAGAACGATTTGATAAAAAAAATAAATGAAGTTACAGAGCTGGAGCTGGAAACTCCTTCTTGCAATAAAAGTTGAATCTAGGATCCGTTGGCGGTATATATTTACTTTTAAGAAAATTGATCTGGAAATCAATTTTCACTAATTTAAATGAGGTTGATTCCTCGTTGTTATTTTCTGAAATAACTGGGATAGCTTCGAATGAAATTATATTTCTTTCTATCAGGTGCTCGGTGGTAAAATAGGCCTGAACCTGAGCGTTCTTAATGGGATGAGGAATACCCTGATGCTGAGCTACCAATTTTCGGAGTTGGTATTTTCTCCCTCCTCTACGTTGCTTTCCCATTAGAAATAGGTTAGGGGTCGGTGAGTTAGAGAAAAAGGAGAAGAGGAATTTTAAGAAACGATGAACTGGTGACTTTGCTTCACTGCGTACAGTCGATTATTATTAAAGACGAACGCTTGCAACGGACTGCATTCGTCGACTGTTTAAAACCGAAGCCGTCTGCGAGAGAAAGCTAAGTCTTTTTAAAAGATGAGTTTGAACGACTGCAACCTACTGCATCCGTTCTGAGGAGTTAAGAGATTTTTGAACGACTGCAACCTACTGCATTCGCTCTAAGTTTTTAAAAGGAGTTAGGAAGATTTTTGGAACGTTTGCAACCAAACTGCATACGTTCCTGATGAGGTCAAGTCGTAAAGACTTATAAATTTTACCCTGGTTCCGGAGACTTGGTTTTGAGTTAAGATGTATTCTTGGTGAGTTCCTCTTACTTACTAAAATACAAAAATTGCGCCCTTAAATACTAGTGGAGCGGACCTCCTGTCTTACGCTGCGCTGGGAGAGGACAGTTTCCTTCGTTTTCCATTGGTTTGGAAAACTGCCGTCTCCCACCGTCTTTGCAATTTCCTAGCCTAGTGCTGGCGAGTCAGCATCCAGGGGATGGAGAGGGCAAAGGGCCCGTCTCCAATTGGCCTAAAGCCTCTGTCTCTCGCTTTCTCGGAGTCGCGTGGAGTTCGCTCGCCTAACGAAGGGACTCACACCCCTCCTACGCTGCATTTTCCCCTCTCGGCGACCACCGACTGCAGGGCCCTTTTCCGGGCATACAGCAGTGTTCGGAGGGTTGCCTACTTTGCAGGGGTGAGGGTACGTCGGGACGTAACACCTCCCGCCTAAGATTAAATGTCAGTATAAATTTAAAAGTGACATTTGACGAATTATTTGTTATGACAAATTCCTAATTTACTTTCATAACATTATAATGAATTTTAGGAACAAAATAAACCGCTGAGTTTTATCAAAATTAAATCTAAATGTATCTCGATTGTATTAACAATCGCTGATCTCGTTGTCTTCTTAGCCTCTCAGCGAAAAGGCACCCGATGTTGTTGTTGGTTGTTCTGGTGAGGCTTCGTCTTGGATGGTCGGCACGTGTATTTCCACTAACTCATGTGATTCCGTGGTGTCGATTGCCTGAGTCTGTGGTCCGTTGATGTTCCTCCTCAGATGCAGTAGGAAATGTGTGACTGAGTCCCAAATTGCTCCGATCAAGACCAATGACCATCCGTATACGGTATGCAACGCATAACCGTGAATGATTGTGTCCACTATCAGTTTTATCAACCGAAGGAAGAATATGATGCCGATGATCCCAGCACTCGCGGTTCCGAAGAAGATGAAACGGCCCCAGATGGTGTTCCAAACGGAGTCCGCAAGATTCTGTAGCCCATCCGCGCCCAGCATGTTAGAAAATGCTAGACCGTGAGACTGGATTGATTGTCCAGAGATCCCTCGAGCGATGGTATTAAGAACCGCGGGCTTCTCGACGGGGAACATAATGTGATCCCGAAGTTTGTCAAGATCCTCCTTCGTATAAATGCCACTGGTTGCTAGTGACGCCAGATTGGTATAGGTCCACGTTGGCTTGGTCATTGGTTTGATTATGATTGGAGGCAAACTCTGCACCGGTCCCGGCAATAGTTTGTACCAGGAGTCGGCCAAAAGATATTGAGTGGGTAACAGTGCATCACATGTAATCTCCACTCCTGCCTGCATAATTATGTGTGTCCGTGGCGACAAGAAGAGACTGTGGATTGCCCCTGGCCACTGGAAGTTGATGATAGCAGCTTTCGGTTCTCCTGACTCGGACTTCGACTGGAATGCACTTAATTATGTGCACGACTTCACCCGCGACTACCGCCATGTATCCCGGTCCTTTCATCAGATGATAGGCGAATTCATCAGGCGTCTGCGTTGCAATGATGAGGGCGTTTTTCAACACCTGTTGTTCAAGGTTGCACCGTTGTGTCAACACATCGAGATACAATTGAGTAATTTGTTTGCGAATATGCTTCTCTACGAAAACAAATTTGGAGTTGATGTATGCGAATATGTCTAGATTTTCTACCGCTATTGGTTTGGGTTCTGCGAAAGTTTCTCCCTTTCTTGTTTCAAAAATTAATAATTTCGGATGTTCGGTGCGTATCAACGTATAGCCGCACAATAGTTGCTCTGATTTTTTCGTTAATGCGAAGGTTATATCCTTAGTCGACAGTGTGTAGACGGTTTGGGGATACGCATGACCAGTATCTTTAATTCGCTTTGCTGTTCCTTCGTACAAGACGTCGTACCGATTAAATTTACAGTTATCTGCTGGCAGCGAATCCCAAAAAGTCTGTCCGTCTTGAAAATCTACGCAGCTTTGGTCCGTTAATAAGCACGTCATTCCAGATCTTAGATTTATACGATTTGTGTTTAAATTAACAGTCGCTTCATATTCAGTTAAAGTTATCTTGACTGAACCCTGTACCACCACATCGTCCCAGCTTCCGTATGGATCCGAATACTGAGACCCGTGGCATGCACCATCGTTCTTAATCGAGCCGGCTAGAGTAATACTGCGTGTTGCGGTCTGATTTTTGCGTACCTCGGTTATAAGTGCGTTTCCAATCCTAAAAATTCCCGTAACGTGCAATTGCTGGCAGGCATCACGCGAGAGATCAGTTAGATATTCCAGCTGTCCGTGAGCTACGATTGAAACGTGAGAACTCATCCCGCAATGATAAATGATTCGGTGCAATTCCACCTTGCATTGAATGACTTTGTTGTGGGTGAACTCGTTTAGCTGTAGTAGTTGAATATAAACAGGATCGGCAATGATCTCTGGTTTCGGAATGTCGCAGTCACCCACATCAATCAAGGAGAGAGTCGTGATATTTAAATTTGAGGAACCGCAGTCATAACCGATTATGGCTTCTGCCTGAATTGCAGTGTATAAAAATACTATTAGGGTTAGTATACCCTTCATCATCTTAAAATTAATTATTGCCGCTTGTGATTTAATTTATATCTATATATCTATATATTTTAATATATCTCTTTAACAATATAAAATATTTTCCTAGGTCTCCTCTTTGGTTTGTCCTCCGTTTTATTTTGCTGAAAAACAAAATAAAACTTACTTGAAGCTACCTCTTGTGAAGAGAATTTACAATAAACTATTTTAACGGAGTGATATATGAGAGTCGTAATCTATTTATATTTACAACTCGAGGCTTGTTTTTTATCTGAATTTTGATATTTCCTCTGTCAGTTGTCTCTAAAACTTCATGAGGACCCGTGTAGTGATCTTCTAATTTTCCGGGCTTTGGCCCTTTTTGTAGAAATACAAAATCGCCAATTTTCAAAGTCAGGGGTTTGATCTTTCGATCGTAAAATCCCTTTGATTTTACTTTTGCGCTTATCAGGTTATCTCGAGCCAAACCTTGAAGTTCGTGCAAGCGAGTAACCAATTTCGTCAAATAATCGTCATATGAGGTTTCGGCTCCTTCAATTGGTGGATCACTGGATGGAAGTCTTGCTAGTTTTCCAAAAACTAATTCGAATGGCGTGTGCCTCGTACCCTCGTGAGTGCTTGTATTATAAGAAAATGTAGCGAGCTCCAACCAGTCATCCCATTCGTGATCTTGATCAGCGAATTGCTTCAGGTACTCTCCTAGGACGTGATGGGATCGTTCAATGGATCCGTTGGATTGTGGATGGAAGGCTGTGGTTTTGAATTGGGTGATTCTGAACTGCTTGGCCAGACTTTTTAAAACTTTACTTAAGAAATTGCTACCTTGATCAGTTAACACTGATCTTGGTGCTCCGAATGTGCAAATAAAACGTTTCACGAAGGCATTGCCTATTGTGATAGCTGTTGCGTTTGGAAGAGGAATAGCTAAAGAATATTTTGTCAACTGGTCTTGGATGGTGAGTATGTACTCGTTATCGTTTTTGGTCATGGTTACAGGCCCTACGATATCCATCGCTACCTTATCGAATGCAGTTCTTGGCGTGTCCGTTATTATCATTGGATTTTTGTGTTTAACACGAACTAGCTTTTTGAGCTGACAAGCAAGACAACTGCGAATAAATCTTTGTATATCTAACTTCATATTCTCCCAATAATAACGCTGTCTGATTCTACTATATGTTTTCGTCACGCCTTTATGTCCACCGATTGCGGATGAATGCATTTCTTTAATTACGTCATTGCGCCTACTCGCTTCGACGTACTGGATTGTTCCAGCGCAAACGATGATCTTAGTTCTTACTGCTTCGCTGATTTCGGACAAATATTTTCGGACTATTTTCCATTCTACAGTCTCTAGTTCATCGGTCTTCGCGATGCTGATTGTGTTTAAATTTTTCTCCTTTAAAATTTCTGCCAGGCTTCGCAATGTCTTCTCAATGTCCGACATTACATTCGAAAGCCCTTCCTTGAAATATCGAATTGGTAATGCTACATGAACTCGATTTTGTTGCTCTTTTAATTGAGCTTCTCCCACTACCAGATTTTTAAAACTTGGAAGTTCACCACGCTGTCTAAGCTGTAATGAACCCGTGTCGCACGGTTCTCCATTATCGTAAACAAAATACGCGAAATTATCTTTACGCATAAAAAGTTGATCTTTGGAATCAAGGAGATTTCGCGTATGTAGACTTTCCTCCAAATTGTCAGATTTAGTATTCTCGATTGTCACTTCTGTCTCCTTTCCTTTTTCCTTCTCTTTTTCGTCATCATTTTTAGTCGTCTCGTCACTGTCGCTATCCGTGTCGTCTTCGTCGCTTGACTGATTTCGAATTTCATCTAAATTATGCTGAATTTTCTGTTGAGAGACCTTTGACTTGACTTTGGATTTTCTACTCTCTTTCTTTCTGTCTGCTATTTCTCTCTGTCTATCCAACTCATCTCGTACCCGAGTTGAAATTTAGACCCTCTTCAAAACCTGAATGTAGCAGTCGCGCGGGGTCAATGGAGGTTCCTCCATTCCTTTGACCCTCGTCAAAACCTCCGATAATGGCAGATATTACCCGAATGAAGTAAACGGAGTCTGATGTAGACTGAAATTCTTATGTTTGGACCTCAAATTAGGTTGTATAGAGTAAGATGAGGTTCTTAGACCCTTGTATAAATCTCCAAAATTGGTATATTTTACCCATTTTAATTCAACGAAGGGTGCTGGAAGGGTTTAAATTTTAACTCGGGTAATCTGTCTGGCTCCTTTCTTTGTCGTGTGCTTCTTCTGAGTGCTGTCTCTTTAGGAATAGGCTCTTCGTGTACAATTGCTGTTGTAACAATCGAATTGACTGAATTTGAAGCTATATGTTTAACCGGATTCCGCGATAAAGCGTCAGCGTTTACATTCATTTTTCCGGCCTTGTAAATTATATCGTAATCGTGATCTTTTAATTTGAATCTCCACTTAGTGACCCGTGTCGTCGGGTCTTTGGAGGTTTTGAACCAAACTAACGGTTTGTGGTCGGTAATAATTGTGAATTTTCGTCCGTAAATATATGGGTGAAATTGCCCAACAGCGTAGACTATTGCGAGAGCTTCTTTTTCATACACCTCATAATTTTTCTCAGCATCAGTCAAGGTTCGAGAGATATAAGAGATCGGCAAATCCTTCCCTATTTCGCCCTGCGATAATATGCCTCCGATTGCATATCCCGATGCGTCTGTAGTGATTAAAAATGGTCTCGTGAAATCTGGATGTTTTAAAACTGGTTCTGTGCATAGAATTCCTATTAATTCTTCAAATGCTGCTTGCTTTTTTTCTCCCCATGAAAATACCGTGTCCTTTTTCAACAGATTCGTGATGGGTTTTGCAATTTTCGAATAGCCTTTTATGAAACGTCGGTAATACCCTGTCAACCCTAAAAATTGCCTGACCGTTTTTACATTTTTCGGGACCGGATAATTCCGAACTGCCTCGATTTTTTTCGGATCTGGTCTAGTACCTTCCTCGGATATCAAGTGCCCGAGATAAACTACCTCTTTCCTCAGAAACTCGCACTTGTCGGGTTGTAATTTGAGATTGGCGTCGGCTAGTCGAGCTATTAACTTTCGGTACTTGATTTTATGCTCTTGAAGTGAAGACGCGTAAATGACTATATCATCTAGGTACACGAAGAGTTCTGTGCCCTGTAATCCGCTTAAAACACTGTCCATTAGCCTTTGAAAAGTTGCTGGAGCATTTTTCAACCCGAAGGGCATTCGAGAAAATTCATAATGTCCGTACGGTGTTGAAAAAGCTGTTTTATGGCTATCGTCAGGCTTAAGCTGGATTTGGTGAAAACCCGATGCCAAATCGAATACCGAAAAATATTTGGCTCCACCTAACTGGTCGAGTATATCCGTTATGTTCGGCAACGGATATGAATCACCTATTGTTTTATCATTGAGTTCGCGAAAATCGAGAACCATTCTCCATCGTTTATTTCCCTTGGAGTCCGGTTTTTTGGGGACAATCCACACGGGATTGTTATACGGCGACTGCGAGTCTTTTATGATGTTTCCGTCATAAAGCTCCTTTACCTGCCGCGTGATTTCTTCTTTATGAATCGGTGGATAACGATATTGTCGAACGTGTATCGGGCTGTTATCCACCGTTGGAATCGGGTGATCAACTTTAGAGGTATAGCCTAATTGTTCTCCCGGAATATAAAAGTGTTCAGCACTTTCTTGGAGTAATTCGTCCACGCTCTCTCTTTCCTCAGCATTTAAGCTGTCGAGGCGGAGCAGACTTTTTACTTTTTCTACACGGTTATCTCGTTCGGCATTTTGCGCGATTGCTAGACAGAGCGTGTTTGATTTAGAAGATTTTGATGATTTAGAAGATTTGGAAGATTTGGAAGATTTTGATGATTTAGAAGATTTGGAAGATTTGGAAGATTTTGAGAAATCTTTGGAATCCGAATTTTTCGTTGATTCCGATGAATTTGAAGAATCCGAGTCTTTCGTCGGTTCCGATGAAATTAATTCCGATTGCTCTTCGAATTCCAGAAGAGTAATAGTAGGGACTTCAATGTAGACCTCTTCGTCTCGTGAATTGAAAATTTTAGTGTAGGCTACACCGTGCAAATTTTTGACGAGCGCTCTTCCGAAATAAATGTTCTCTCCGATTTTGTACTTTGGGATATATCCTTCCGATATTTCGTCATTCTTTACTCTCACGTAGAATGTTGAGACGGATCGGGCTGGTACAGTAATGATTTCGGGACTTCAGAATTTTATTTGGATGTCCTTCCAATTCAAACAGTGCCCCTTGAAATCGACTACTGCCTTGTACCTCTGGAAAAACTCGTTGCCCAAAATACCTGCTTGGTTGACCGGAAAATCATCTGCTACGATGTGAAAAACAACGGGACTTCCTAAGATGTTCACTGTAAATGACCCTAAGGTTTCTACAAAGTTTGTTGTTATTCCGTGCAGTTCGAGAATATCTAGTTCATCGATTATACTTCCCGGTGCAACGTAAGCTTCTTTCACTAAATTGGGTTCGGAACCAGTGTCAACTAACAGCCCGATTTGTGGGACTAAATCTGTGGATTCTATTTGAATGGTTGGAGGCTGATAGCGCTGTCGCAATTTGACGTAAGCTACTCGGACTCTTCGGAGTCCTGTTTTTGCTGAATTAGCATCGTCCTCTGCTGGCCCGCATTCTTTTGTGTCTCCTGTGATGGCCCGGATTTCGGGAGACCGTTGGAGTTTCCCTGGGCCCTTTGCTTGTTATTGTACTCCCGTTTCCTGCACTCGTCAATCGTGTGACCGAGTTTTTTACAGTAACGGCAAGACTTGAGGGTGTCCGTCGTCACGGAACTCGGCTTAGCTGGTGGTGCGCTGGCCACTTGAGTCGGCGGTTTATTGCCTTCTCTCGAGGGTCCAGCGCCCGACTGCCTATGCCAGCACACGAGGGCTGTATGCCCCGGCCGTTGGCATATCTGGCACGTTACCGCGCCCTTGCTGACTGTACCCACTGTCTCACGGCGGGGAGCGGGCTTGTCTACGCGCTGTGTTTTCCTTAAGTCGGCGATCGCAGTCTGCTTCCTGTCGATTTTTATGGCGTCAGTCGCAGCGTCAGTCAGGTTGTCATACGAAATTTTCATGCGGAGCTGAATCTCGGGTCTAAGTCCGTCCAAAAAACATTCGACGCATTCTTTTTCAACAGAATCAGCGTCGGCATCTTCTATTGTTCCTCCCGTGTTTTGACTTTTGTAGGCTTCTATTACCTGATTCCCTATCTCCCGTACGCGATTGATGTACTCAATGACATCTTCTTTTTCGTTTTGAATCAAGCTTCCTAATTCGCGTCGTACCTGATTTACTGTTTTCGCGGGAGAATATAATTTTTTCAAAAAGGTTGTCAACGCGCTTAATCTGTCAAACTTGTGACCCTGAATTGATTTTTTTGCCTGACCCACGATTTTCGTGCGAATTAACTTAACCAAGTTTTGCTCGGCGTTCTGGGGTAACATAACTAGCGCCTCCTCGCAACTTTCTATAAACTGATAGACGGGTATGTTTTTCCCGTCAAACTTCAAAACTACCTCCACTGCGTCTTTTAACGACACGATTTGACTGTTCCCTAAAGGCATCTCGGGTAGTGGTGGTGGATCCGGTACTTGTGGATTTACTGTAGAAATTACAGAGGATTGTGTCTCTAAATTGTCAGAATTTCTAGCTGAAGGCGATGGACTTGTGGATGTTTTCTGTGGTGTATGACCAACTGGCATGATCGATCTCAAATCGTTCTTTTGTATCCCACCGCTGTCACCAAAAAAGTATGTTACGTCTGGAGTAACAAAATGTGTTGCCCTGTTTTGGACCTTAGCCGAAGCTAATTAATCCGGGATTCGGGCTAGAACGATTTGATAAAAAAAAATAAATGAAGTTACAGAGCTGGAGCTGGAAACTCCTTCTTGCAATAAAAGTTGAATCTAGGATCCGTTGGCGGTATATATTTACTTTTAAGAAAATTGATCTGGAAATCAATTTTCACTAATTTAAATGAGGTTGATTCCTCGTTGTTATTTTCTGAAATAACTGGGATAGCTTCGAATGAAATTATATTTCTTTCTATCAGATGCTCGGTGGTAAAATAGGCCTGAACCTGAGCGTTCTTAATGGGATGAGGAATACCCTGATGCTGAGCTACCAATTTTCGGAGTTGGTATTTTCTCCCTCCTCTACGTTGCTTTCCCATTAGAAATAGGTTAGGGGTCGGTGAGTTAGAGAAAAAGGAGAAGAGGAATTTTAAGAAACGATGAACTGGTGACTTTGCTTCACTGCGTACAGTCGATTATTATTAAAGACGAACGCTTGCAACGGACTGCATTCGTCGACTGTTTAAAACCGAAGCCGTCTGCGAGAGAAAGCTAAGTCTTTTTAAAAGATGAGTTTGAACGGCTGCAACCTACTGCATCCGTTCTGAGGAGTTAGGAGATTTTTGAACGACTGCAACCTACTGCATTCGCTCTAAGTTTTTAAAAGGAGTTAGGAAGATTTTTGGAACGTTTGCAACCAAACTGCATACGTTCCTGATGAGGTCAAGTCGTAAAGACTTATAAATTTTACCCTGGTTCCGGAGACTTGGTTTTGAGTTAAGATGTATTCTTGGTGAGTTCCTCTTACTTACTAAAATACAAAAATTGCGCCCTTAAATACTAGTGGAGCGGACCTCCTGTCTTACGCTGCGCTGGGAGAGGGCAGTTTCCTTCGTTTTCCATTGGTTTGGAAAACTGCCGTCTCCCACCGTCTTTGCAATTTCCTAGCCTAGTGCTGGCGAGTCAGCATCCAGGGGATGGAGAGGGCAAAGGGCCCGTCTCCAATTGGCCTAAAGCCTCTGTCTCTCGCTTTCTCGGAGTCGCGTGGAGTTCGCTCGCCTAACGAAGGGACTCACACCCCTCCTACGCTGCATTTTCCCCTCTCGGCGACCACCGACTGCAGGGCCCTTTTCCGGGCATACAGCAGTGTTCGGAGGGTTGCCTACTTTGCAGGGGTGAGGGTACGTCGGGACGTAACACTGCATACACAGTAGCTAAAAGTTGTTTTTCTTCAATTATTGAATAATTTACTTCCGTCTGGTTTAAAGTACAAGACATATATGCGACTGGGAAATCTTTATCAATGGGACCCTGACTTAGAACTACACCAAGCGCGTATCCTGGCATAAATATATAAGAAGAATAAATTTTTATTTCAGGTATAGGCTTTTACGGAAGGACACGTGGTATAGAGTGAGGAGATTTATCAATACTGAATAATTTCACTTAGTTAATTATGTGTCCAATCAGTCCTTGGTAGTTATTTATTATACTCGATATTGACTATTTCGATTTACACAGATGTTAAAGGAGCGGGCCTGCTCTCGTCTAATCGTCCTAATAGCTCTACTCAAGATTTTCTAATATTACAATATGGCGAACCGTCGTTATTTGAGATTTTTGTCATGCTTCGCTCTCGCTCTAGCGCCGCGAGACTCACGCACCTCACCTTCTCGATTTCCCGACGACTACTGCTAACCGGACGGAGTCCTTTCATGTCTCGATCTTAAAATCGTTATCCGCGCATGCGCTGACGCACATCGATTAAAGTCGATATCTCTATTCGATTAATTGTTACTGATTCTGACGCCTACATTCGGCTATCCTGACCTTAATTTTGGTCCCTCAAAATTGACAGTTATATTATACATTCTTTTAAAACAATAAAACTTATGATCCAACTACATAGTCTTTCAAATACATGGGCGGTCGCCGTACGCGTTTTCTACCAGTGATATTATCACATTGTTTATCTTTAGAACTGTCGATACAGTATTCCTTTTCGTTTTTGGTATCTCGAGGTCTTTCGTTACTGATTACGCGCTTCTCGGTCTCAGTCTCGTCGTTATATTGTACCTCAGAATTTTCTGTTATATCAATTCTCTCAGTAACGTCTTCCTTAAAAACTAAATCCTCAGACTCACTCGTCTCATCGTCATCTTGTTCGATCACAGTATACTTATCACGTGCGCGCCAAAGCTTCAACTGTGATACGTGTGCCGTAGTGTGTTTATTTACTCTTTTGCCTCCAGCTAGGCGTTCAATTACATAAGTATCACTTGGATAAACTTTGGTTATAACATACGGTCCACGAAAACGTCGCTGTAGCTTTGTACTCTCCCCCGTCGCGATATGATTTACTTGCACGTAGACTATATCTCCTACATCATATTTAACTTGTAAGCGACGATGTTCATCGTATCGGTTCTTATATTTTCTTTGTGACGCTTCTATATTTACTTTATTTTCTTTTCGAATTTCAATCGGGTCTCGGTACGTTTCGCAATGTCGAGATAGTTCTCTAACCCTTCCGTCCCCAAATCGCGGTTGATATCCTAGTAAACTCTCGAATGGTGTTTTTCCCGTTGCTTTACTAACGCTCGAATTCACATCCCGTTCTATATTTTTTACTTCAACGTCCCAATCGTTTCTGTCACCCTGCTCCGTTCGAATAATCATCGCCGGCAGAAGAGTTCGATTCATTCGTTCGATAAGCCCATTGGCTTGTGGATGTCTACTAGAATTTAGCGTATGTTTTATGCCATGCCGTGAACAAAACTCTTCAAAACTTTTCGCGGTAAAACTAGTTCCACGGTCGCTGATTATTCGGTCGGGTGCTCCGTATTGGTTTACAACATTTTCTAGTTTTCGTATTGTGAGCGCAGCGCTAACGTTTTTGACTGGTTCAAATATCACGAACTTGGTTAAAGTGTCTATAATTCCCAAAATATGTTTACTTCCTTTAGTTGATGTTATGAACGGCCCCACGTGGTCGACATGTATCACGGAAAACGGTCTTTTTCCAGGCGGAATCGGATGTAGCTCTCCAGGTCGCATACCTGAACTCTTTTTGCTGAGTATACACTCGAGACACTGTGCGATATGCCTTCGTACGTACGATCGCATCTTCGGAAAGTAATAATACATTTGAATCTTTTCTAGAGTTTTGTCAACACCAAAGTGACTACTCAAGTCGTGATACTTGATCGCAATTGATTTTCTCATCGAATCTGGCACAACATACAAGTCCACGGCCGAAATTCCACGCTTGATTATTTTATATAGAATGCCATCACGCAACTTATAATCTTGTACCGAATCGAGCTCAGTTTTTGTTCTTTGGGTCAACGGTTTCAACAAGATGTCGATTATTCTCTTCAAACCGCTATCTTGATATTGATGGATAAGTATCTCATCTTCTCGTACCGTGATTTGAAAAATTTGAGCTCTTTCAACGATTTCGTTTTCCATTGGTTCTTCAACTGGAGCTCTCGATAACGCGTCAACATGTTGCATCGCCGTTCCCTTTCTGTGCCTAATTTCAAAATCGTATTCGGAGAGCGAAGCGGACCACCGGACTACTTGAGGATTTATGGTTTTGTTTTGCGTTTAAATAAACGAGCGCTTGACAATCTGTCAATATTGTGAATTTTAAGGGGAGTAAAAATACTCTCAGCCTTTCTACCGACCAAACCATAGCCATAAGTTCCAACTTACTCGAGTGGTAACCCCGCTCTACCGACGAAGTTCTTCTACTTACTGCAAAAATCGGATGCAATTCATTTTTGTCGTTAGTTTGGAACAATATAGCACCTAATCCCTCGCAACTCGCGTCCGTATGCAATTCTGTTTTGATCGCTTGAGGATTATAAATTCCGAGAACCGGTTTCGAAGTTAACAATTCCTTGATTCGCATGAATGCTTGATCCTCCCGTTCAGACCATTTGAACTCTATCGATTTACGTGTTAACTCCGTCAATGGAGCAACGATTCTTGCAAAATTTGGAACGAATCTTCGGAAGAAACTAGACATTCCCAAGAATCGACGTACCTCATATACGTTTTTCGGAATTGGAAACTTCGAAATTGCGTCTATTTTTACCGGACCCGGTTCTATTCCGTTACTCGTTACAACAAAGCCCAAATACTCGACTCGATCCATTCCAAACTTACATTTAGAAAGCCTCATCGTCAGCCCAGCGGTTTGCAATGCCTGAAAAGTTGCTCGAAGACGTTCCATTAATTCAGACCAATCTTTCGCTAGAACCAAAACGTCGTCTAGATAAAAGAGAAGAAACTTGTTTCTCAAAGGGCCCAAAGCCAACTCCATCATTTTTGAAAAATAAAATGGAGCGTTCATGAGTCCGAACATGGTTCTAGTGAACTCTCCCGTTTCGTCCGGAGTTATAAAAGCTGTCTTCGAACAAGCTTCTTCCTTAAGAGGCAATTGCAAATAGCCGTGTGCCAAATCCAGTGTTGCAAACATTTTAGCTCCGTTCAATACTTCCAAATATTCGTCAATATTAGGTAACGGATAATTTATTCTCTCAGTTTGAGCGTTTAGCTTTCTGTAATCCACTACCAATCTCGACTCCCCAGATTTTTTTTGAACTAGCAACACGGGACTGGCATAGGGCGATGAGGTTTCTCTAACCAAACCGGCATCCTTCCACTCTTTTACAATTTCTTTTATTTTATCACGCTCTTGACAATTAGTACGGTATGGCTTTGCGCTCACTGGTACACTACCCGGCTTCACTACAATGTCCATTTCAATTAGGCTCGTTTTACCGATTTCGTAAATATTTTGAGCCACACAAACACGATACTCATTTATCAAGTTCACTAATTCTTGGCGCTGTTTCTTCGTAACCATTGGGTCCGTGAACACATCCTCTCCGTCTATTGGAACTCGACGAGGTTGAAGTTCAGGAACTCGTCGTTCAATACTCATAATCTCCGCCATCCCAGCATCCTTCTTCAGTTCTTTCGGTTGTTGATCGAAGTTGATCATCGGCATAGACATCGTCTTATTACCGACTTTCATATTTACGAAATTTATCGACGCAGGCGGAAGAATTTCGTTGCGTTCTAGGGTTGTCGAATTGTATTTTCGGTTTGGAATGTCGGGCATGATCTTCGACAATTCCAATGACGACCGTTCGACGAAAACAAGTCGGTCATCGACCTTCAAATAAGCTACATGGTTAAGTTCCGTAAATGTCCTTCCGATGAGAATTTCTTGCTCTTGAACGTCGTCTGGTACGATGCGCAGCAACACTCCGTCGCCCTCGACACCATCGATGTTTATTTTCGCTTTTATTACTCCACAGGATTTGACAACACGGTCTTGTTTTCCGAAACCACTCAAAGTACTAGGCATTCGAATCACAGTAAAATCGTTGCACAAAACAGCAGATGCTTTTATTGTACAGTCCGAGCTTCCCGGGTCGATCATCGCTTGAAATTCACAGTCATTTATTTTAATCGATTTTAAATATTTCGCGAGGTTTTCAGCAAATTTAAAATTTTCGCGTTTTCCCTCGATACTCGGCTCGTCTGAGCTAACATTAGACACGAGATTCACTTCCCCTTTTTCTAAAGGCACCGGTTTGCCACAAATTTTAGCATAATGCCCCGTTTCACCGCAACGCGAACACACAGCTACTCTTTTCTCTTCAGGACACTTGCTCGAAAAGTGACCGAATTTTCGACAGTTATAGCACTTTATTTGAGTTTTGATTTTGTTCTCACTATTTTTAGCCTCTACGGGCGTCACACTCGTCGAATCGGAACTCGAAGACGTCGACGATGCATTTCTTGGTTTAAACGGCACTTTTTCTTTTGGTTTTCGCTGACGCTGATGATCAAACACTTTAAGAGAACGCTCAAATGCAACTAAGCTATGGAACAGTTCATCTTCATCTCGATTCACCAACGATAACGCATATACCGCAGCATCTCTCGATAAAAGTCCGGTTGACACTTGTCTTCTTGTTTCCTCAAAAGTCAATCCAAGAGTTTTGCATAGTCTAACTTTTTCATGATAATAATCCGATAAATTCTCAGACTCTCGTTGTCTGCGGTTTTGCATTTTCTCCCACAGTTGGGCACGATCCAGAGGAGGGATCCACGTTTTCTTGAACGTCTCGCGGAAATGTTGCCAACTATGAAAACCTCCATTAAACGATTGAAACCACGATTTCGCTGCTTGCTTCAGGTGCATTGTTGCCGTTTCATACAGAAAAGCCTCAGGCCAGCTATGTACTCTCGCGGTAGATTCGATTTTGTTGAGCCATTGTCTGGCCTCCACCGGCGTTTCATGTCCTAGAAAATCTCCAACCGATTTAGAAAGATCAGGCATGACGTGAAAACTTGGTAATCCTTGGGACATCGATCGACTTTGTTGTAACATCGTTGCATTTTGTTGCAACAACTGTGTCATTAAATGTAGAATTTGATTAGAATTGGGTTCTCTGTCCACCGGCGAAGTCACATTCATATGATCTGAACCTTCATCCGAAAATCTATCACGTTCGTTACGAAAATTGTTCATCGGCAGCGAACGTTCTTCACGCGGCACTCGCGGTATTGCTCCCTGATTTTCGCGCATGGTAATATTTAAAACATTTCCCTGAGGACCCGTCAACCGCGGAGATTGTAAATTTAAAACCGGAGGCCGAAGAAAAGGAACACTATTTATCGATTGTCTAGGCACATTGTTCGATTCAACCGGATGTTGTAGCGACAACTGAGGAGGTCCACCACTCGCCTCTTGCACCGTAGGTAAATTTGGAAATTGTTGAGAGCGTCTTGTGGAATGTTGTGCTGACGTCGCAAGACCTCGTTGAAATTCGTCGAAACCGTTCGTAGAATGTGCCATGTCACTTGCTTGTCCGTTACAAGAGAATCGTCACTACACAAAATGGCCGCCTTCCGGCGTCTCACATTTTCGACCACGTTTCGTCGTAAAAATGTATTAACACGATCTCGGCTTAATTTTTCACTTCAAAATAAATAAAAATCTTCACTCGAATCCCACTTCTGAATTTATAAGAAGAATAAATTTTTATTTCAGGTATAGGCTTTTACGGAAGGACACGTGGTATAGAGTGAGGAGATTTATCAATACTGAATAATTTCACTTAGTTAATTATGTGTCCAATCAGTCCTTGGTAGTTATTTATTATACTCGATATTGACTATTTCGATTTACACAGATGTTAAAGGAGCGGGCCTGCTCTCGTCTAATCGTCCTAATAGCTCTACTCAAGATTTTCTAATATTACAATATGGCGAACCGTCGTTATTTGAGATTTTTGTCATGCTTCGCTCTCGCTCTAGCGCCGCGAGACTCACGCACCTCACCTTCTCGATTTCCCGACGACTACTGCTAACCGGACGGAGTCCTTTCATGTCTCGATCTTAAAATCGTTATCCGCGCATGCGCTGACGCATATCGATTAAAGTCGATATCTCTATTCGATTAATTGTTACTGATTCTGACGCCTACAAATAATATAATATATAATAAAATTGGCATACCGGAGCAATAGTTCAGTACATAAAATTGATTTTAGAGTGTCGAAAGATTCCTGTTGTGATTGACCCCGCTGGAAACGTCTTTTCTTTTGCAACAGAACTGTTAATGGCCTTACAATCTTGGCGAAGTCACGAATGATCCACCTATAACATCCCGCAAGCCCTAAGAACTATTTCACATCTTCCGATTTCCAGACACAGAAAAATTTGTAACTGCTTCTACTTTCTTAGAAAACATGCTATTATCAGGTTGAACAATGAGCCCGGAGTTTTTAGTCTTGACAATCGTGAGAATAGTGTCCCAATTTATTGCACCGATAGCATTTGATAAGGTCATTTCCCTGATTAACCTTGCAAACATTCACGAGCAAAGTGCCCTTTCTTACCACACGAATAACATATCACGCCGTTTATTGTACTGCCCTCGTCCTCTACTTTAATTACGGCGCGCGGGCCCCCTCCGTGATTTGAACCGCGTCCACGATATGTCCCACGACCACGTGCACTGAAGCGTAAACTCGCGACGTCCCACGATCACGATAAGGAAGAGACCGCTGAAGGAATCGCGATTTTGAAAAAGCAGTATATCTACCCGAATTTCCGCTCCTATTATTATTGGAATCATCCCCGCGGATAAGACTTTCTTGATGGTTAACCTCCCACTCAGACGCTTTTGCGTAACTAGTTGCTTCTTGAAGAGTTTTCGGAGATTTTATCCGAACTCGTAATTCTAGATTCGCTTTTAGCCCGCGTATGAAATTTGCAACGGCAGAGATACGGGCAGAATGAATCATTCCGTAGGCTATACTTGGTTCATTTTCTTGTTCCATAGCAGCTACTAATTTATTTAGTATTTTCCGAACACGTACCCCATAATTTCCAGCCGATTCATCATTCTTTTGCGCAACAGTAGACATCATCGCGGTCAGATCTTGTACGTTCTCATGAGGTGAAAACGCAGCCTTCAGATCATTTAATAGATCTTCTAACGAGTTGATCTCCTGATCATGCGAATACGCGTCAGCGTCACCGCACAACCGAGATCGGACCATGCGAAGTAGCAAAGGGTATTCTCGCGGGTGAATAGACTCTTGTGCAAACAGACAATCACGGATGAATTTTGTAACCGGCATATTTTCTCCATGATATTTTTTTGGTAAAAATTCTAAAGCTGCTTTGAAAGTTAAAAAATTATCACTGTGCGAATTTCCGATTGCCGAATGACCCTCAGACGATTCCCTCGAACGATCTAAAACCCGACTCGACAACTGCACTTGTAAAGTACCACGTTTAAGTAATTGATTAGAGCTGGACAATTGACTGTTGCTACGCATATCTGATATTGTGCCTCTTCCTACTTCGTTCCTATTCGCAAACGGGACCAAATCTACCGCCCGGGAGAGATAACAACTAATGCACCTTGTCCTAAATTAATATCATTATTTCCCTGGTTTGCAAGATTAATATTATCCGCCCCTTGAACATTATTTTCTCCCGCCACATGACCTGGTGATATTCCATTATTAAAAATTTCCCGATCGATATTCATAATGGTATTTTGTTAATTTAACTACAAATGTTTCTAAAAATTTGCGAACCTTGAGAGAAACGATTACAAATGTTTGTTATGGTGACTTACTACTTGTTGATTATGATGATGTGACTGCACTATTTAAGGTCCGTACTGCTCGATGTCGTCCTGCTCGTTCTCGTTCTCGTTCTCGTTCTCGTTCACGTTCTCGTTCTCGTTCTCCTTCTCCTGTTGCTCCGGCTTCTGCTTCACTCAGCTGCGGTGTCGACTGGTCCTCCAGCCGCCTGCGTCCTTCGTTGCGTCTACGGTCAATTAGGGGAGATTTCTCCGTGGTCCCTCTTATCACCGTGTACGATCCTGGTATATATTTTGATTATATACCCTCGGCCTCCGGGTGAAAAACCACGGCAAAACCCTGGAGGAGGATCGCGACGTTTATGTTCAGCGTTTAATTGATTTACACAGAAATTTGACAGTTCGATTGTAAGTTTTTAACAAAACTCCAAATTCCACTATTTCATACTCGGTAATAACTGTTCATCTCCACTCAAGTCACAAAGCTACTCAGTTCACCCCGTGAACATGAGCAGATCAGAAAAGTAATCTAATTATCCGATTTACATAAATAAAACTGGCACTTATACAAAGTTATATAGTATTTATATTAATTTCACTTTTTACACTTCGTTAGCACTAATGTTCTCCACCAATTTAACTTTTTACATAATTTAACTTCATAAACAATTTCACTCACACCAGTCTTCAAACACCATATAAATTATCGTAATTAATTAAACACAAATTCGCGTTTGTCGTTTCGAATCACTATTATTAATCACTTCCAAGATTCGCAAGTTCAACATCCGCACTTTACAGTTTTTTAAACGTTATTTCACAACACTTAAAACTTAATACTTTTGACAATAACGTACGTTGTTTTGCGGCATCCCACCGCTGCCACCAAAAATAAATTGTAACGCCTGAGCGTCTTGATTCGCGGGAACATGGAGACTAGAGTAAAGAAGACCGAACGCTTATGGCGCGAGGTCTAAAATTTTGGTCTACAAAACGGGCCTACGTTTTAGTTCCAGTTGTCACTACAAGCGTCGCTCCGATCGTTGAGTTCCACGGTGAAGTTAGCACTTGGTCGATAAACAATATTCAATTTCTGATTAGAGGTTCCAAAGTAACTCGATAGCGAAGCGCGTTAAGTAAGGGCGTTCGTGTCCGTGAAGTTCACGGATCAAATCTTTAGGCAAGAATTTTTTTTTTTAATTCGAGCAAATACCGTTTTAAAGTATCGAAATATCCTTTTATTTTTCTTTCGTTTCATAGCTAGCGGCAAGTAATTTATATACTTACAATTGTTAAACAACATTTTGGTACAGATAAACGATATTGAGTTACTGATTAACGATACCAAAGTGACTCGATAGCGAAACGCGTTGAGTAAGGGCGTTCGTGACCGTAAGGTTGATGGATCAAATCTTTGTGTAAGCATTTATTTTTATTTTTTAATTAGAGGAAATACCGTTTTAAAGTGTCGGAATGTCCACCTTTTATTTTTCAGTTTTCAGTTCATGTTTTAATCGACCCACAATTTACTTAATTAGTTACAATAATTATACATTCTTGATTTTTAAAAAAATGCATGAGGAAAGAATCGATCCGCGAACTTTCCGAATACGAAGCTTGTATCTACGCGCTTCGCCGCCGCGTCGCTTTACGTTAGACGTTCAGTTACTCGATATCGTTTATCTGATATAATTTCTGTTATGGAATTTGGACAATTAGCATCACCTACCGACTTAAAAACTGGCAATAATCGCCTTGCAATCTGAACAAACTAAAATAACTTGTTTATACTTTTCGCGTACAGATGCTATACCTCTCGCCCCCTATGATACGACGGTTTTCGACGAAACGCACAATTAAACGATCCTTAAAGCGCCTCCAGGTGATAGTAGGACAGAATCCAATAATTAGTCAATCCGTAATTACGTGTAAACTTAATGTATTCGAGTATGATCGCGTAAGTACGAACGTAGAAGAATGCTCTGTTCAAAATTCCCGCTCTGTGGGATCTAATCGTACGCTGCGCCTCTATCGGCGAAAGCTGAAATAATTTTGGCCCATTTCATCGACCATCTGCTCAGCACTACGTTCGGCCTCCTTTACTCTATCCTCCATGCGCGGGAATTTGAATTATATCCAACGATGTCCTTTCCTGGGTCCAGATGATAAAGGGTAAAAACCCACCTTGTGAATCAGGAAGGATTGTCAGAGAATAAAATGAGATCCGTTCGCTTTCGGTATTAAAATTGTCCTGCTTTATTCTTTGAAGATTTTTCGAGTCTAGGCTAGAAGAACCACACAACGGCTCTCCTACCCAACGCTCTCGCAGCCAATCACGCATGAGTTCAATAAGAACAAGGGAGCATTTTCTATTCCGTGCATTTTCTCACGGACGCGATAAGAGAAGGGCCAGCAGTCGCCACTCCACTTATCGAAGGCTAGACTTAGGGATAAACATTTATATAAACTCGAAACTCTGAAATAAACATACATGCGCCCGACGTCATTTCAATAACAAAGATAATAACTAAATATACATACGACGAGACAATCATGTCTTTGTATACATTCTTTGCCTTTAAGAAATATCTTATATTATTGCACCATATTATTATAAGTCACCACTTATTTATTTCGAATCTCTCGGGGTATAATTATTCTATTTAATTTAGCCGATTTATACCAATAGCTTTATTCTGCAATACGAATCTTTGAATAAACCGCGTTAAGATAATGGTAAAGTGACGCATGCGTCACAGGCGAAATACAATTGTTACTAGATTATCGCATGCCTCGTCAAAACTGTATTCTCGAGCGGTGATACGTCGGTCGTATGCGATAATTATCGAATATTTCGTATCGAGTGGGTAGTCGCATACGATATCTAGATCTCGTATACATTTTTCAATAATATCTTCTGCTTGCGGCCATTTAGTTTGATGAAGAATCAAAAACTTGAATTTTTTACTCTCGCCGTTCTTGAATGCGCGTATCCCTGCACTGTAAAAAAAATCTATTTGAAATTTAATGTACTTTTACTGGAAGTTTTTATGCATAAACTAGTATATTAAATTTCATATACAAGTGTAATAGAAAATTAATGTATGGTACAGCACATTCAATAATTTACTTTAATTTTACAGTAGAAATACTTGAATTTAAAAAATTTGCTTTAATTTTACTGGAAAAGTACCTGAATTTTATACCACAATTGTATAATACATTTCTTTTGATAAAATTCTTTTGATTTGTCAAGAAAATCCCTTAGTGGGCAACCACTAAAACATTTGGTCGCCAAAGATTGACTCATGGACTTTTGCAGCAATAAAGCATCTGGTCACCATGAGACATGCATTTTCAGGCAGACCCCTTTTCCGCGAAGATTTTTTAAATGCAATATCTTTTGTCTGTACATGTATTGTACATGAACAATATATGTTTCTAGAAAATTAATAGTTTTGCTTTATTAAAAAGCTTTCGTGTATGCACGTCAATAATACATAGTGTCACGTGCGATGCTCCGCTTGTAATTCAATTGGGTTAAATCGGTGTTTCCAATTTTGCGACATACTTGTCGACATACATATCTTTGAAATAACCAAACCGAATCTCGCGGGTATTTGGAAGTTATAAAATCTGTATATTTATTGGGTAGGGTCTGATGTTCGCAAAACTGATCTTCGCAAAAATTATTTTTTGCGGAAAGTTCCTAGAATGAATGTCCCTATACATATTCCCTCAATCGCTCGGTAGATGGCGCTACAAGCTTCGTCCGAATATCATTGAGCTTTTGCGGGAGCGCCAGCGCAGATTTGAGTTATTTAAAATTCGCCGGCTGACCGTAGTTTGAGGAACTGATGACCGGACGGTATCTCATGGTCCAAGTGTACCACTGCGTTATTCTCCAGGTCTCACTTGACCGGACGATGTCTGTCGTGGTCCAGGTGTACTACGACGTTATCCTCAAGGTCTAGTTTGACCCGGCGGTGCGTCTCGTCGTCCACGAGTACCACGACGTTATCCTCCAGGTCTAACTTGACCGGACGGTGTCTGTCGTGGTCCAGGTGTACTACGACGTTATCCTCGAGGTCTAGTTTGACCAGGCGGTGCGTCTCGTCGTCCACGAGTACCACGACGTTATCCTCCAGGTCTAACTTGACCGGACGGTGTCCGTCGTGGTCCAGGTGTACTACGACGTTATCCTCGAGGTCTAGTTTGACCGGGCGGTGCGTCTCGTCCTGGAAGACCTGGAAGATAACGTCCTGGTACTCGTGGACGACGAGACGCACCACCCGGTCATACCAGACCTCGAGGATAACGTCGTAGTACACCTGGAGCACGACAGACACCGTCCGGTCAAGTTAGACCTGGAGGATAACGTCGTGGTACACGTGGACGACGAGACGCACCGCCCGGTCAAACTAGATCTCGAGGATAAGGTCGTAGTACACCTGGAGCACGACAGACACCGTCCGGTCAAGTTAGACCTGGAGGATAACGTCGTGGTACTCGTGGACGACGAGACGCACCGCCCGGTCAAACTAGACCTCGAGGATAACGTCGTGGTACACCTGGACCACGACAGACACCGTCCGGTCAAGTTAGACCTGGAGGATAACGTCGTGGTACTCGTGGACGACGAGACGCACCGCCCGGTGAAACTAGACCTCGAGGATAAGGTCGTAGTACACCTGGACCACGACAGACACCGTCCGGTCAAGTTAGACCTGGAGGATAACGTCGTGGTACTCGTGGACGACGAGACGCACCACCCGGTCATACCAGACCTCGAGGATAACGTCGTAGTACACCTGGAGCACGACAGACACCGTCCGGTCAAGTTAGACCTGGAGGATAACGTCGTCGTACACGTGGACGACGAGACGCACCGCCCGGTCAAACTAGATCTCGAGGATAAGGTCGTAGTACACCTGGAGCACGACAGACACCGTCCGGTCAAGTTAGACCTGGAGGATAACGTCGTGGTACTCGTGGACGACGAGATGCACCGCCCGGTCAAACTAGACCTCGAGGATAACGTCGTGGTACACCTGGACCACGACAGACACCGTCCGGTCAAGTTAGACCTGGAGGATAACGTCGTGGTACATACTCGTGGACGACGAGACGCACAGCCCGGTGAAACTAGACCTCGAGGATAAGGTCGTAGTACACCTGGACCACGACAGACACCGTCCGGTCAAGTTAGACCTGGAGGATAACGTCGTGGTACTCGTGGACGACGAGACGCACCGCCCGGTCAAACTAGACCTCGAGGATAACGTCGTAGTACACCTGGACCACGACAGACATCGTCCGGTCAAGTTAGACCTGGAGAATAACGCAGTGGTACACTTGGACCGTGAGATACCATCCGGTCATCAGTTCCTCAAACTACGGTCAGCCGGCGAATTTTAAATAACTCAAATATGCGCTGGCGCTCCCGCAAAAGCTCAATGATATTCGGACGAAGCTTGCAGCGCCATCTACCGAGCGATTGAGGGAATATGTATAGGGACATTCATTCTAGGAACTTTTCGCAAAAAATAATTTTTGCGAAGATCAGTTTTGCGAACATCAGACCCTACCCGTTGCCACATGGAATCGATGGGCTATCATATTAAAGAAATCTCGAGGACCAATAAATATACAGATTTTATGACTTCCAAATACCCGCGAGATTCGGTTTGGTATGTCGCAAAATTGGAAACACCGATTTAACCCAATTGAATTACAAGCGGAGCATCGCACGTGACACTATGTATTATTGACGTGCATACACGAAAGCTTTTTAATAAAGCAAAACTGTTAATTTTCTAGAAACATATATTATTCATGCACAATACATGTACAAACAAAAGATATTGCATTTAAAAAATCTTCGCGGAAAAAGGTTCTGCCTGAAAATGCATGTCTCATGGTGACCAGATGCTTTATTGCTGCAAAAGTCCATGAGTCAATCTTTGGCGACCAAATGTTTTAGTGGTTGCCCACTAAGGGATTTTCTTGACAAATCAAAAGAATTTTATCAAAAGAAATTTATTATACAATTGTGGTATAAAGATCTGGTACTTTTCCAGTAAAATTAAAGCAAATTATTAAAATTCAAGTATTTCTACTGTAAAATTAAAGTAAATTATTGAATGTGCTGTTCATACATTAATTTTCTATTACACTTGTATATGAAATTTAATATACTAGTTTATGCATAAAAACTTCCAGTAAAAGTACATTAAATTTCAAATAGATTTTTTTTACAGTGCAGGGATGCGCGGATTCAAGAACGGCGAGAGTAAAAAATTCAAGTTTTTGATTCTTCATTATTGTCTCTCAGTCGTTAGTCAGCAGTCCTACCGTAAATTAATGATTTACTATTTTTTTAGTGGTATATTTAGTACTTACGATTATGAAAAACAAACTTTGTGAACAAACTAAATGGCCGCAAGCAGAAGATATTATTGAAAAATGTATACGAGATCTAGATATCGTATGCGACTACCCACTCGATACGAAGTATTCGATAATTATCGTATACGACCGACATATCACCGCTCGAGAATACAGTTTTCACGAGGCATGCGATAATCTAGTAACTTTCACAAGATATCGCATACGATAAAACTCGAGAATAGAGCCCCTGGGGCCCTATTCTCGAGAGTATGCGATATTTTTCGTATACGATAAATTTCGATGACCGTATATCGTATACGAGATCGAAATGCTATTCTCGACTGCCATGCGATAGGAGGGCTTCGATAATTTTCGTATACGATATTCTTACATCGTTGCCACATGGAATCAGTGAGCTCTTCCGTTAGAGAAATCGTGCGGACCAATAAATATATAGATTTTATGACTCCCAAATACCCGCGAGATTCGGTTTGGTTATTTCAAAGATATGTGTCTACGAGCAGAGTTGTAAATCCCCATTAATTCATGAGATATAGTTTACAGTACAATTTGTTTTGTAATTATGATTTCATAATAATAATATGTAGTGCTTTTAAAATAGAGTGTAAACATTTGAATAGCTGAAAAAAATACTAATTTTCGCTTTAATATTGCAAGAAATAGTGGAAAAAATGGACGAAATAAGTAATGCATTACTTTCTTAATGCAATCCTTATTTTTTTCCATTTTTTTTTAAAAGGATTACCGCGAGTTTTTATTGAAAAATAATAATTTTTGCAGCCATTCCAAAGTTTAATCATCGTATTACAATCGCTACATGTTATTATTATAAAATCATAATTATAGAGCTGATCGTATCATCATCATTATTTCTCTAAGTATTAGGCATTTACAACTCTGTCTACGAGTATGTCGCAAAATTGCAAACACCGATTTTACCCAATTGAATTACAAGCCGAGCATCGTACGTGACACTATGTATTATAGGCGCGCATACACAAAAGCTTTTTGATAAAGCAAAACTATTCATTTTCTAGAAACATATATTGTTCATGCACAATACATGTAGAAACCAAAGATATTGCATTCAAAAAATCTTCGCGGAAAAAGGGTCTGTCTGAAAATGGAAATGTCTCATGGTGACCAGATGCTTTATTGCTGCAAAAGTCCATGAGTCAATCTCTGGCGACCAAAAGTCTTATTGCAGGTTCCCCACTAACCGGTTTTCTTAGGTATGCGTAAATTCAAGAACGGCAAGAGTAAAAAATTCAAGTTTTCAATTCTTCATTATTTTCTCTCAGTCATTAGTCAGCAGTCGTTCCGTTCACAAATCGTTTTGTGTAGTCTAAAAATGAGTTCGCAAAACCAAAAAATTTATCTAATTAAAACAAGGATGCAAAGTAGAACCTTGCACATTGCTTCCTCATTATTTTTCGCGTTTTACAAAGCTTCCTCTATGAGGAAGCCAAAAATTGAATAACATACTTCCTCATAGAGGTAGCTTTGTAAGAAGCGAAAAATAATGAGAAAGCAATGTGCAAGGTTCTACTTTACCCTTGCGCCTGCTATTTCCTTCGCTTCAATATTACCACCATATTCATACAATCCAAAGTCTGCATCTTCGTCCCCGGCTTCGAGTTCAGGAGCGGGTATGCCATTGCCAACGCACATATTATGCAAGACCACACATGCATTAATGATTTTTGAAGCAGTTTCCGGGCTGTAATGCAAAACTCGATGCTTTAATAAGCAACGGAATCGCATTTTCAGCAGACCATTGCATCGTTCAATCGAAGAACGAGTACTAGTATGCCTTTCATTATATTGATGTTCTGCTGTACCGGGTTGAGGGTTAGCTAGAGGCGTCGTCATCCATGGACGTAGCGCATATCCTGAGTCTCCTAAGGGTATAATACAAAAAATACTTTAGAATCTTTTGCATCTTTGAAATTATAAAACTTTTTAGACATTAATGACGATGCACAATTTTCTTTTGCATTATCTGCCTCTTACCTAGGAGAAAAAACGACTGGCGTTGAGCATGAAGTTGACGCATGAACGGTTGGACATTACTGTTATTCCAAATGTAAGAATCATTCGTACTACCTGGGAATCTGGCATTCATGCTCAAAATTTTTAAAGTTGGGTCGCAAATCTGAAAGCAGTGACCGAATTAGTTGTGACAATTTCCATTACAATACATAATATCCATTAGGAAATCATTTTTTCATATGATTTATAATTAGCTTACTAATTGTACGTTTATTGAATGGTAACCCTTGCGATTAACATAGGCATGCTCTGGAAATACAGGATCGTTGGTATGTGGTGGGAAAGTAGCAACATGTGTGCAATCGATGCATCCTATGACACCAGGGAAGTTATGTTGTTCTCGAAATCTAAATGAATGTTATTATAGATCGATAAAAACGTACTTATTATAATAAGATCCTTTCTTCAAATTTCACGTTGCATGTCAATTTGATATATTCATATCAATTACTACGTGATGTGCAAGCCAACGTAAAAGAATCTTTTATTCATGTATCAAAGTAAATTATGAATTACCGGCTTCGCAGGCTCCGTAGTTTTTGTGGATCCGTTGGAAATTGAACCCATGCCTGGAATACTTCTTCACGGTTCAATATCTCTGTTACATTTTGTATGCATCGGCTTACAGATGGTTGGCTGACGACTAGATAAAAATTCTCTCCGATGCATAATCAAGAGTCGCGGTAGCGACTCGACGCCAAGTTAAAAAAGAAATTAATGTGGCCTTCACACTACGATTTGTCTATCTGTTGATAACTCCCGGAGGCAGCAAACTTAAGCATAGTCAACACCTATAAGGACATAAGACTTTAATCGATGTTCTGTTAGGTAATGCATGAATTAATAATTACCTGTACACTTGCATCTAATGCTGAAGTTCTTGATGGTATACCATTGTACTGCTCTACAATGTCGATAATATTATCAACCATAACTTTGTTGAGTCGGAAATGCTCAGTAAATACTCGATCTGACAGCTCAAATGGATCAACACGTTCATGAAATATTCTAGGTCTGACATTAGCCTGGGTTTCAACCTCATTGAGAATATTAGCTGCTTCAATGTTGATAATGTTCCGCAACATATGAGCCATCTCGGAAGTAGTATTAAACACCTACAAAAATGTAATAATTAGTGTCAATACGATGCTACTCAAAGCGGAGCACAACATAACCTCTACGTTAGCCACTGCCATTAGCTGTTAATTTCGGGTTTCATTCTTGCAAATTTTAGGCATCACTGGATCGAAATAAGCCGTCGATCAATGCTTGTGTAAATTAATAGGTTATTATTTTTTTAGTGATATATTTAGTACTTACGATTATGAAAAACGACCTTTGTAAACAAACTAAACGGCCGCAAGCAGAAGATATTATTGAAAAACGTATACGAGATGTAGATATCGTATGCGAGAACCCACTCGATACGAAGCATTCGATAATTATCGTATACGACCGGCGTATCACCGCTCGAGAATACAGTTTTGACGAGGCATGCGATAATCTAGTAACTTTCACAAAATATCGTATACGATAAAACTCGAGAATAGAGCCCCTGACGACTGATTCTGGCTGTTTGGTTACTTAGACTCTGATTGGTCCGTTTTCTGTTGCTGCCTGGCGAATAGAAAGTCGTGCCTGAGTGGCGGGAATATATATAAAGGTTTCAACACTTCATTCTTTTATAAAATGGAACACGATGTTTTATATTTTAAACACTTGTACTTTTAATCAACACCTTTTCAATATTGTACAATTCACTTTAACATTAAGTCCGATGTCTTTAAAAACTTAGAAATTTAACACACACAGTTTTGAATTAATATTTACGAACAACACTTTAAGAAAATACTAAACTCATCGTACTTCTATCCGCGACGGAGAAGATACCGATTCCGGAGCGATGTGTAAAACGCGAAGGTTGTCATGAGACTATCTCTTCGACGCCGTGACTCTTCGAAACTCAATTTCCTCCCCTAGAGATGCAGTGTTTCTGTGATTGGTTAGAAGTTAAGAAGTGGGGTTTTAAAGTAAGGGTAGAAGACGCGCGTGGGCCCAAGCGACTGAGGGTCGCACGGTCCCAGCGCGGGTACCGCGAGAAGGCCTGAAAGACTCAAGCAGGGTACTGACACTACGTGTACCCCGCCACTTCTTATTTGGCACGAACCGATCGGGTACGGATATTGCCAGCCCAAGAATAACAAAATATGACGATGAAAAGTTCGACTTGCTGGCTTGGCAGCAATGATGCCTACGGCTGTCGATGGAGTGGAAATTGGTGGGGATGGAACAGCGGTGAACTTGAATTCATGCGCTGCTTGAAACGCAATGTCATCAGTTCATGCCTCCGATCATATATTTTTATTTCATATAATGGAACATTAGTTATTACGTAATTTTTAATAGCTCATCGCAGAAATAGCAATTGAATTGTTATTTTATCGTAGAGCCCGATTTAGTATTTTAAAAATAATATACATCTCGGATATCTGAAAGAAAATGAGCTGTCTCTTTCGTTATTAAATAAACTATTGAAACTTTAGTTTCAATAAATTAAGATGAGAATAATATTAATTATTCGTCTTAAGGATGTCCTGCATTGAATCGGTATCCTCATATCTTGATGAAAATATTTATTTGAACGTTTATTTAGTGCTTTTTCACGGTTTTCAGATAAAATAAAAGATTGCTGTGAACATGAACATTCGCAATTGTTCTGAAAATATTTTATTTTCATGACTGAAACTGTTAAAATGTGTGACAACTCAAGATTTTCGTTACATATTTTACTTTATATTCGATAAAAGGTAAATTGAAATTCTTTTACTTCTATGAAACGGTTTTTGTCCACCAACTTTATAAAAAACCGATGAAGTTTTCAGTTTTACAAAAACAAGTACAGAAACAATCCATTTAAAATTTATATTTTCATTTTAAGAAATATCTTTTTGTCATTTTTACAAAAAATATATTTGTCACTTTCAATTTAACAAAACAATATTTGTAAATTCGTAAAAAACGAAATTTAGAAATTGACAAGATATTTATAAAAAAAGATTTTAAAATTTGGAAAAACTAGTATGAATCGTTGAAAATCGTGGGATTCAATAAAAGTCAGTTTATTATTTTTTTAAATATTTTTATTTGTCTGGACAACCCAAGGTTTTAATAATCTGAATCCAGTGAATGGCGCGGTACCCCATCACCCGTCACCGCCATTTACGATCGAAAAGATAATACGGCGGGTTTACTCAATAAAAGTGAACATATTATTTTATAGTGTCAGAAAAAACCAAGATTTTCAGAACATGAATCGAAAAGGCGGCGCGGTACCCCACCGCCCGTCGCCGTCATTTACTATCGAAAAGATAATACGGCGGATTAACTTAATAAAAGTGAGAATATTATTTTATAGTGTCGGGAAAAACTAATGATTTCCCCATTTGAAAAATGTAAACCTTCATAACTCGGGAATGCCTTGAGATATCAAGCTGAAATTTGGACCATAGATAGAGGGATCAAGCCTCATCGTTCATACAGATTTTTGTTAAAATCAACTTCATCGTTATATTATTACGCGTTTTTTAATTTTTTGAAATATGTCTACGCGATAACTCTTTCAATTTTCGAGATATTGATCTTAAAATTGGTATGAATGTGAGCTTTCATACGCCGGTGATCGCTATTGAATTTAGTTAAGATCGGTTGAACGTTACAATTTTATGATGTTTTGAATTTAAAAAAAAATTGACATTATCGCTCTATTGTAACTTTTGCAAAACGTAAGATAGCGAGCTCAAATTTTGTATATAAATGAAACAATATTCAGCCATTATATATGTATAATTTAGTGACGAACGGTATGAAATTTTTGATTTTACGGAATGTTGAATTATTTTTAAAAATATACATTATCACATTCACTTTCGGAAACGCTCTAATCAAGAAATAACGTAATAACGAAATAGAAAAAGCGTATCCACAACATGTATATTTATCTAATTAAAACAAGGATGCAAAGTAGAACCTTGCACATTGCTTCCTCATTATTTTTCGAGTTTTACAAAGCTTCCTTTATGAGGAAGCCAAAAATTGAATAACATACTTCCTCATAGAGGTAGCTTTGTAAAAGCAATCGTAAAAGCAATCGAAAAAATACGTTTTTACCTTGTACTTTTGAATTAATAAATAGTTAAAATCAGTAATATATTGTTAAGAAAAGATATCTGTAAAAATGCGTTATTTTCTATTTTGAACTTGAGTGATGGCATAGTATTTTTGATATTTAAGTTGTGAAGTCAGTTGTTAAACGTTATATTTTGGTTTATTTATTTCGTTTCACTTGATAGATTTTTTTTCGCTTTGATACCCCGTTCTTTTTAGCTGTTTATACGAGGGTTTGCATTTTTCTGTTAATATAAATTCTATTATTGCAACTAGTCTGAGCCGGCCCTTCAGTCTATGTGTATAATGTATATTATACGCATGCACCGTTGGAGTAACAAAGACAGTTGATATATCTATCTTCGTCAGCCCCCACTACAGAGACCGTAGCCAACTTCGAAAATGTTAACGCCGGCAACGGCGGTTTTGGTCGTGTAACGTTGGCGAACATAAGCGTACCCGATTCGCTCTCAGCCAATGAGCGTCGGCGTTGGCGTGCCAAATAAGAAATACACGGTTAGCATTAGAGATGTGCAGTGACGGCCGATTGACCGTCAATTCTGTGAAATGACGGTCAATAGTGCATCCATATAGTTGTGCTGTGACCGTCAATTGACCAGATCTGACCGTCATTGCACATCTCTAGTTAGCATAGAGCAGAGCAGCGGAGTGTCAGTACCCTGGACTCAAGGGCCAGCGTCCTTCGTGACATAAAACAGAAGGGTCTTCGCGACTCGCTACGGACCTCCGGTGGTAGTAAAACATTTGGCGACCAGCTTCAATCAGCGTGTGGTCGAGTACCGAGGTCCGTGGATTGAAGATTTCTTTGTGAAAAACTCGAAGGGATTTATAGCTGTTCTGGCTAACGTTAAATTTGAGATAAATCGTGTTCAAGAGAGGCACTTCATTAATCCCCCTTTTAATTTTTGAGTCACGTCGTTTTGAAGATACACGTGTGCTGCAGAACTCCTTATCCTTATGCTGGTACTATTACATTAAAATATTCAACTTATACAATAGCTAGATATATTCTGAAGGTAGATGTATTCTTTCCTCTGGAACTCTTCAGATTATTAATGTTCTTGGCATTCGCCCAAGCTCTCGGGGAAACCAGAGTAAAACCCGAGAGAGAACATATTCTTAATTAATAGTATGTACACAAATATACAAGTAATTATCAATAACTATATTCTAATACATATTATTTAATCTGTAGGTCTGTGTCAGAGTAACGGGCTGCTCGTAAACGGTTGAATTGATATTTCAAATATTGCGCCAATGCTGGCAGATAAGTGCCGAGCGTGCGCTCGTCACAGCGGGGGCGGCCACGTTCAGTCCCGGAAATAAATACGCAGCTCGCAGATGAGCTAGCAACGATAAGAAGCTTTTCGCTCGATTATTCGAAAGATTTACTATAATTTTGTTTTGCAATCATCGGAAGAACCGGTTGACCAGAAAGTATTATCCGGCATTGACTGTTATCGAGTTTTATTACTTGTATACACACACGGAAATGGCCGAACACTCTATACCGCTAGATATTTTGGATGATCTTAGTAGGTTAGTTTTTTCAATTTTCTTTTTAATAAATGTACTCTTGAAATGAGAATATAGTTTAGTAAAGATTGCAAAGCGCAAGAGGATAATCTCGTTAAATGATTGTTTTAGTCGATTTATCATCAATGTACCGGAGGAAGAGCGTAAGGATTTGGTCAGAATATGTTTTCAAATTGAGCTTGCACACTGGTTTTACTTGGATTTTTACTGCGCCGAGGACAATAGAAAGTTGAAAAGTTGCGGTGTCAAAGAATTTGCTACTCACATATTTCAACATATTCCATTTTTGAAACCTCACGTATCGCACATTGACACTGTTATCGAACAATGGCGAGGTTACAAGCAGAGTGTCCCGACATTCGGCGCTATTGTCCTCAATGAGGATTTGACTAAGGTTCTGCTGGTTCAAAGTTACTGGGCCAAACACAGCTGGGGTTTCCCAAAGGGCAAAGTCAACGAGGATGAAGATCCTTCCCATTGCGCGGTCCGAGAAGTTTTGGAAGAAACTGGCTTTGATATATCCGGCTTGATAGACAAGAACGAATACATCGAATCTACTATACACGATCAGTTGGTCAGACTTTATATCATATCGGGCGTTCGGATGAGCACCAAGTTTAAGCCCAGAACACGAAAAGAAATTAAGAATGTCGAGTGGTTCGCGCTTGCCGACTTGCCTAATAACAAGAAGGACATGACACCCAAGGTCAAGATGGGTGTCGGGCCAAATGCATTTTTCATGGTTGTTCCATTTGTCAAGTAAGTACCTCCCATGTATGCTTCGATCAACGTCAACTTCAGTTTGGTTATATTCTACTTGGATAATTGACTTTGTAAAATACGCAATAATTCTGTATCTTTCGGGAATGTGTAGGGTACTCGAGAAAAAATCGGAAAAAATTCAAGCGATATTCTCCGACGGTATACTTAACAAACAACAAAGTAGTTACAGCTAAATCTGAGGGGGCAGGTACAAACGTTTGTCAATAATATGCGGAATGACCCATATATATGTTCAAATATGAAGGTAATCTCGGATATACTAAGGATAGTTGGAAAAAGGGGGAGATATATTTTTTACCCGGTTTTTCGTCTAGGGTGCTACATAAATCCCTATGATCATGACTTGGACCCATCATGACTAGTTTCAATTTACACTCATTAGAAATACGCAGACCCGTTGCGGTTATTCTAAAAAGATCGGTCGATTACCCACCGCTTTGTTCGTTACTTAATACGTTTACGCAGGGAATAAAAGAGCCTCGAAAAATTCCGAAACTTTTATAGTGCATTTTTATCGTCCAAATTATGCATATTAAGATTAGGAAATACATACGCTACGTTGATACATTTTTATGCGAGCTCACTGTTGTGCTCTAAAGCCTTGGTATTTTCGGTATTTCCTACTGCTCAATTCGGAAGTTAGTAGTTAAATAGTAACCAAGAGAAAAAGCACACTCTCCGAAATATATTTACCAAGTTTAGTTGTCTGAAATAAAGTTTTCAATATTCAAATTTCCATTAATAAAAATGATTTTCATTTTGTTTCTTTTCATTTGCCGTTTGCACTGTTTTTTCCAAACAGAGAAACTCAAGGCGAAGGGAAACGATACCTTTTCGTAAAAAAAGTGCTATTTGAAACACCAAAAACGTTTTGACAGTCGAAATTCCAATGTGCATTTTTTAATCTGAAAAAAAAGCTTCCCCGTTAATTTCTATAGCTTTCCTGAAAATTCTGTTTTTCTTTTTTTTATTATTATGTTTGGTTTCCCCATAAGAATAAAGAATCCACGTTCCAGTAAAAAAAATCCAGGTTTATACTGCAACATTGAGTCCCGTAACAGGAAATCAGTGTGTGGATTTTTTATTTTTGAGCACAGATTGAACGTTTTTGGTGTAGCAAGTAAAAAAAAAATTAACATTTGTTCAAAATTTCGAAAAATTACACAACTTCACAACATTACAAGACTTCAAAATTTCAAAAAAATAATTTAAAAAGGATGCAAAGTAGAACCTTGCACATTGCTTCCTCATCATTTTTCGCGTTTTACAAAGCTGAGTCTATGAGGAAGTATGTTATTCAATTTTTGGCTTCCTGATAGAGGAAGCTTTGTAAAACGCAAAAAAAAATGAGGAAGCAATGTGCAAGGTTCTACTTTGCATCCTTGTTGTAATTAGACACACACACACACACACACACACACACACACACACACACACACACACACACACACACACACACACACACACAGACACAGACACAGACACAGACACAGACACAGACACAGACACAGACACAGACACAGACACAGACACAGACACAGACACAGACACAGACACAGACACGCACGCACGCATGCATGCACGCACGCACGCACACACACAGACATTTTTTTCTAAATCACTTTTCTCGACGTTCTGGCCCATTCTGAGTTTACTGACATGAAAATCTCAAAAAAAAAAATTTTCATGAAAACAAAGCTTCCTCTATGAGGAAGCAAAAAAGTTAAAGTGTTTAAAAAATTCATAATTTTCGAAACTACAATTTGTTTTGAAATCAAATTGGCCATAGAATTTCGTCTGTATCGACTTTCGAGTTTTAGTATCGAAAGTGCGAGATTTAGTTGTTGTCGGTTTGGTAGGGTAGCACCTTCACCAAACTCGTTTTCACCAAAAAATTTTTTCACCAAACTCGGTTTCACCAAATCCGAAATTAATAATCTCTAAGGCAGGGCGGCCCCCAGAATAAATGTCCCTAGTTGCTTGACCCAATCGGTCGGTAGATGGCGCCGCGAGCTTCGTCCGAGTATTCTTGCGGGAGACCGTTACAAATTATTTTAAATACTCCGGGTGACCGTAGTGGTCCACATGTGCCACGACGTTCTCCTCGAGGTCTAACGTGACCGGGCGGTGTCTCTCGTGGTCCAGGTATACCACGACGTTATCCTCGAGGTCTAGATTAACGGAACGGTGTCTCTCGTGATCCACGTGTACCACGACATTATCCTCGAGGTCTAGCTTTACCGTAAGATGTCTCTCGTGTTTCACAATACTGGTATCACGAGCAGCGCAGAGGAGAGAACAGAACTTCCGGGCACCAACAGCAAGGACATCCGTTGGCAAAAGATTAGCAATAACAAGGTTAACATACCTTGCTAATACCACAGAAGCTGCGCAGTTCTTCGGAATCTGGATTTCGTACGGTAAAGCTACACCCCGAGGATAACGTCGTGATACACGTGGACCACGAGAGGCAGCGTCCGGTCAATCTAGACCTTGAGGATAACGTCGTGGTACACCTGGACCACAAGAGACACCGTCCGGTCACGCTGGACTTCGAGGGTAACGTCGTGTACACGTGAACCACGAGAGACACCGTATGGTTAACCTAGATCTTGAGGAGAACGTTGTGGTACACGTGGACCACAAAAGACAACGTACGGTAAAACTAGACCTCGAGGATAACGTCGTGGTACACGTGGACCACGAGAGCCACCGTCCGGTCAATCTAAACCTCGAGGATAAAGTCATGGTATATGTGGCCGACGAGAGACACCGTCCGGTCACGCTAGACCTCAAGGGTAACGTCCTGGTACACGTAGTCCACGAGAGACACCGTCCGGTTAATTTAGACCTCGAGGATAACGCCGTGGTACACGTGGACCACGAGAGACATCGTCCCGTCAATCTAGACCTCGAGGATAATGTCGTGGTACACGTGGACCATGAGACACCGTCACGTTAATCTAGACCTCGAGGATAACGTCGTGGTACACCTGGACCATGAGAGACACCGTCCGGTCACGTTAGACCTCAAGGGTAACGTCCTGGTACACGTGGTCCACGAGAGACACCGTCCGGTTAATCTAGACCTTGAGAACGTCGTGGTACACGTGGACCACGAAAGACACCGTCCGGTCAAGCTAGACCTCGTAGATAACGTCGTGGTACACGTGGACGACGAGAGACTCTGTCCGGCCAGCAGAATCTCAGACTACGGTCATCCGGAGTATTCAAAATAATTTATAACGGTCTCCCGCAAGAATACTCGGACGAAGCTCGCGGCGCCATCTACCGACAGATTGGGTCAAGCAACTAGGGACATTTATTCTGGGGGCCGCCCTGCCTTAGAGACTATTAATTTCGGATTTGGTGAAAACGAGTTTGATGAAATTTTTTTTTGGTGAAAACGAGTTTGGTGACAGTGCTACCCTACCGTCGGTTTATTCGTGCCGTGATTGGTCGACGGTGTCGTAGGTCAGTCACACTGCGATCGGGACCAAAATCATGCATGCATTGTTTTGTTTATGTCAAATGCCAAAACTTATAGAAAGAGTCTCGGGTGCTTCGGCACCCGAGTGGTGCTTCGGCACCCGAGTCCGCTTAATCCTTCTCTAAAAAGTATGATGCGAGATTTTATCGAAGTGCGAGTTGGTCCATTGTCATCGTGTTATTCGCGTTGTGATTGGTCCAAATTGGCGCGAGATCAGATCGAGACCGAGTTCGTGTTTAAGGAGGTTCGTCAGTACGTGCGGGAGGTGAGGAGTGCGAGCGGTAGTCCTATGCTTATACACGGGCCTATTTCACGATAGCCAACGGCATAAATAATGTATCTTGATTCGGAGAATTGTCAAATTGGGACGGATCATGTCATTTCAAACGGATATATAAATGTTTTTTAGCAGTATAAAGTTAATCGATAAAAGTTTATAAAGCTCAAACATATAGAAATTAGAATTTGTAGTATCGCGAATTTGTGGAGAAGTGCGGCAATAAGGTCGGTATTTTATGCGGTTGTCTACCATGAGTGTCATCTTGGCGACGACCAGCTGACTACCAACAGTACAGCAGTTATGCTTTTGCAATCATGGCAGGTCGACGTTACAGGTGGAAAGGGAAGCTTATTAGCGAAAAGTGCTATAAGCATATGTTAAAACGAGTCCAAAACGGAAAGGATAGGAAAAAAAATGAATCGAATATTCGATTTCCGCTCAACCACGTCTCGTTTATCGATATAAGACCGTCTGAATCGCGCGTCTGTCGCGCTGAGCCTAGCCTAACTCTCAACTCTCCAACGTTGCCGTACTTCCTGCCTGTTATATCGGCAAGCTGCAAACAACTGCGAAAGTCGTGCTTTCATTCAATAATTCTCATGAACAAAGTAGACAATCAGTCTGATTTTTTAGTGGTATTTACCCAAACTATAACTACAGTGAAATAACAAGGTTTGCATTTTTTCTCTGCATTTTTCTCCGAGTTATAAAGCGATGGAGCTGTCATGTCATAAGAGCCCATATTAAACGGTATGCAAAAAATACTTTAATTTTATGTAAATGGTGTGGGTAAAAATTCCCAAATAATTCAGGTACATTCAGCACAAAGTATCGACTGTGCGATAATATTTTCAGATTTTTCTAAACATTTTTATATTTCTGATGAACCTCCTTACGGGATCTTGCTAGTGTGCCGGCCCGAAAAATGGCCTATTTTCTACATTTTTTATACTATATTAAGGTAATCATAAATGACACAAAACGATTTTTTATTGAACAATTTTTATTGTTTAATCATTTTTTTTATTTTCGAAAACAATGTTTACCAAAAAAGTAGCCGCACGGTGGACATTGTAGAGGTCGTAAATTGGATCTGAAAAAAAACCCAAAGGATTATTAATTAAGATCGTATTGGCTATCTTGCTATGGAGGCTTTTTTTTTTTTTTTTTTTGATCGAATTTGACAAAATGGCGGCAGTTTGAATAGAAAGTATCGAATTTTGCCGTTTTTTTTTTAGTTTTTATTTTTTTTTTAAATATGAAGATCACAAAAAAAAGCTTCCATAGGAAGATAAAGAGTGACGTAAAGAATGTTCTCCTAAAATTTGAGAACGATTGGTTGAAAATTGTTCGGTGGAGAATGTCCACCGTTTTGAAAAAAGCTGTTTTCAGAAAAACGCGTTTAAAGGTTCAAGTGCGGTAATATCATATAAATTGTGTACTTACGCTTAATCGGCGATGCCAGGTCCATAGAGAATCGCTTCGGCTTCCTCATAATTCTCGTTTTGTTCCATTATTTCGTGTCGTCGAGCTGTTCGGGCCTTTTTACTGTCAAAAGAGCTCGGACGGTCCGCGCTGGCGATCAGCTCTTCTTTGTATTTCGCTGCGAATGCCGCGGCTGATGTACCAATTGTTACGCCCATCGTCTCCATTATTTTTAGGATTGCGTCGTAACCTTTGTTGAAAGTGCAAGCCACACAATACGTTGCAATCTCGACGACTTTTTTCCCATTAAAAACGTGTTTTGGCGCTAATTGTCAAACGCAATGGTTGAAACTTTCATTATTGTTTTGCGTATTCGCGCCTGTACATCGCTCTAGCAAGTCGTCTATTGTCAAGTCCTCATATATGGGCCGCAAAACTTCTTGCACACCATCGTCGAGAGCTGGCGGATGTGAATATTCAGACGCATTTCCGCTAACCTCAGCTTTGCGCCATTCGCACCACGAATCTGCGCCAGGAGGACAAAATTCGTGTTTTGGATTTTGATCCGTTGAACTCTTATGATGGAAGGTCGCCCATATCGCTTTTCTCATATCTTGAATGGAGTTCGAATTTCGGCGAACTGCTAATCCATAATATTCGGATAGATTCGTCAATAATTTGAGAGTTAGCTGCGCCTTTTTCGGAGCGTTCTCAGATTTTTTCCGCGCATTTTTTTATGTAGTCGGAGTTCCTTTTTTCGTTTGTTTCGATGCGGTAGTTTCTTTTTCTTCGACTTGTTTTCGCGCTTTTTTCAATTGCGTCAGTCGTTTTCTCGCAGGTATGAACGCGCCAAAAGATGGGTTGGGGGGGTATGGGACAAAAGAATAACGGTTGAATGCCGAGGGTCTTCGGCGCGCCGCTCGCGCCAGGCCACTCGCCGCTGCTCCAAATCCTTTTCGCTAAAAATGGCTGTTGCCAGCGAAGTATTTCGAGTTTCGGTTTAAAATTTGGACAGGATGTTCTTGACCGTATACATCAACGGATAAGACAAAAAAATCGATTTTTTTTTTTACACTAACAAGATCCCTTAATACGTTTGACAGTTGCAATTCTGACAGCTTTGTCAAGCATATCGGGCGCGCGAGGTTTGAATTTCCAAGTTGGTTGACTTTACAATATTTCGGGGTTTCCGGATTATGTGTTAGTTGCGAATACTAAACTAGGCTTAATATGTTGAACGACAAAGTGCGACGTAGTCTCTATGGCAGCAATAAAACCAGGCGTACGCGGAGTCACTACATGCGGATCAACAGAACAATCGTGAATAAGATGATAAGCTAAGAGATAGGGGAGACTTGAAATTCTGCAGTCAAGTAAATCGGACCTCTTTGTTCACTGTTAATTTTAGCAAAATCCATGCCAGGTTTCCAGAATTGGAAATCCTGTGTTTATTTCTTTGAGCAAAGAGGTCGTACTGCTTTACTAAAAATGTAAAGCCCCATATAATGATGGGACTTTACATTTTTTTCTAAAGTCTGGAAATGCTCCAGACCTCGCAAATTTGAAGTTATCAAGCTAAATACTAATTTATAATTGAAAGAATGTTAAAGAACAATTGGTAATCAATTTGAGTCAATTCTATAAAGAGTTTCCGATTCGATAAGATTTGAAATTATTGGAAAAATTTGTTAGATCTCTTAATTTTTGGGAATTCTGATTATATATATTATATGTCCTCTCTTAAAATATAAAATAAGCTCGCTGCACCGACACACGCACTCTACTCGCGCGCGCAGCGCGCGGAAGTTTTCTAGTCTTCTCTTAAAAAGTTGGTGGCGAGATATATCGACTTTATAGTTTTATTATCGAAAGTGCGAGATTTAATTGTTATCGGTTTATTCGTGCTGTGATTGGTCGGCGGTGTCGTCAGGCAGTCACACTGCGATCGGGACCAAAATCATGTATTCATTGTTTTGTTTATGTCAAATGTCAAAACTTATAGAAAGATGATGGCTCGAGATATCTCGAAAATATCTCAGTCATTGTCATCGTTTTATTCGTGTTATAATTGGTTTGCGGTGTCGTCAGTCAATTACACTGCGATCGGGACCAAGATCATGCATTCATTTTTTTTGTTTATGTCAAATGTCAAAACTTATAGAAAGAGACTCGGGCGCTTAAGAGCCATCAAGCGCACGTGACCAACTATTTTTTTCGGGCACCGAGGCGGCGAGCGCCCGAAGTAGCTACTTTACCGCGGCGTCTCAGGGCTGAGCGTTTTTCCTGAAAACAGCGGGGCCCCGCGCAATTGCTGTTAGTCAGACGATGCTTTCGTTGTCTAGTTCTTGGACGATTGCAACTTTGGCGAAGCTCTGTGATTGGTCCGCCGGTAGGGAATATGTAACATCGCATAAACATCGCAGTACTCTCGAAATAAGTTACTGAAAATAAACGGCTCTTCTCAGAGCTACCAAATGAATCTAACGTATACATCTTTTATCGTAAATGTAATTACCTACATAAAGTAACCTATTCATGCATGTTTTTCCGCATTTTTCCACTGATCCTTCAGTAACACAAATATTATTATTCCTTCGCTGTTTTGGAATGAATAACAATATTTCTTATCATTTGAAAATAAAACTTTCCTTTCGTCGAGTACCTCGTTTCACGGTAAGTACTCGGATGACTGTAATCTGAATCGTAAATAGCTGTGAACCTCATTGCTGAGTGCGGCGTAGTTTTTTTTATAAAGATTTAGTCGTATTACCTGTTCAGTCATAGGAAAATGGTAAAAAATAAATTGATAGTAAAAATTAATAGAAGAATGTACAATGTAATTCGACATTTGACTATTTGTCGTATAAAAACAAATAATAGATGAAAACGTTTTTATTCGCGATTTCAGACATACGTTATCGTCTGTCTGATCCGTTAGAAGTAAAAATTTCATTTTTGTCGAAAGGCTTCGTTGAGAAGCATTGGTTCCAAGTTCTTGCACGATTGCAACTTTGGCGAAGCTCTGTGATTGGTCCGCCGGTAGTTTCCGAAACATCGCAGTACACTCGAAAGAAGTTACTGAAACGAAACGGCTCTTCTCAGAGCCACCAAATAAACGTAACGTAGACATCATTTATCGTAAATGTAATGACTCCACAGAAACTAACTACATTCATAAATATGTTTCCGCTTTTTTTTCCTCGTCCTTCAGTAACATCATCTATTACATATATTTTTATACATTCGCTGTTTTGGAATGAATAAAAATATCTCTTGTCGTCGCTGTCTTCTATGAAAATAAAACTTTTCATTTTCGATGAGCACTTCGTTTCACGGTCAGTACTCGGATGACTGAAATGTCAATTGTAAATAGCTTCGAACCTCATTACTAAGTGCAGCATAGTTTTTTTTATAAAGAGTTTCTCGTATTACCTGTTCTGTTATAGGAAGATAATAACAAATAAATTGATAGTAAAAATAAATCGAAAAATGTTTTGACTAGTTTCGACATTTGGCTATTTGTCATATAAAAACAAATAATAGATGAAAACGTTTTTATTCGCGCTTTCAGACATACGTTATCGTCTCTCTGATCCGTTAGAAGTAAAAATTTCATTTTTGTCGAAAGGCTTCGTTGAGAAGCATCGGTTCCAAGTTCTTGCACGATTGCAACTTTGGCGAAGCTCTGTGATTGGTCCGCCGGTAGTTTCCAAAACATCGCAGTATACTCGAAAGAAGTTACTGAAAACAAACGGCTCTTCTCAGAGTCATCAAATAAACCTAACGTAGATATCTTTTATCGTAAATGTAATGATCCCACAGAAGCTAACTACATTCATAAATATGTTTTCGCTTTTTTTTCCTCTTCCTTCAGTAACAAAATGTATTAGAAAAATTTTCATTCTTTCACTGGTTTGGATATCTCTCATCGTCGTCCGCTTCTCTGAAAATAAAAGTTTCCATTTTCGTGGAGTACCTCATTCCACGTTCAGTACTCGGATGGCTGAAAGCTCAGTTGTGAATTGCTTTGAGCCTTACTTCTCAGTGCGTGGCAGTTTTTTTTATAAAGAGTTTCTTGTATGCTCTAATAAAATATACGAAGAAAGTAAGGAATAAATTCTAACGAAAAATGTATCGACACGTTTAGAAACTTCGCTACTGTTTTTACTCTATAAAAGCAAATAATAAATGAAAACGGTTTTATTCGCGATTTCAGACATAGTTTATCGTCAGTCGTACCCAGAAAACGTACAAATTTCGTTTTCGTCGAAAGGCTTCGTTGAGAAGCATCCTTTTCAAGTTCTGGGTAGACAGCAATTCCAGTGGAGCTCTGTGATTGGTGCGCCGGTGGTGCGTCTGTAAAACATCGCAGTATACACTCCAAAGAAGCAACTCAAAATAGACGGCTCTTCTCAGAGCCACCAAATAAACCCGACGTAGACATCTTTTATTGTAAATGTAATGACCTAAAAAAAGTATGTACATTACAAACATTTTTATTATTTGAAAAAAAAATGTTTACTTTTCGTCAACAAAAACAGAAAAAAAAAAAATTGCATATGACAGGTCTCGAACCTGCAACCTAAGGATTACTAACCAAGTGCCCTGCGCCCTCGGCCACTTGAGGTTTTGAAAGTAATAAATCGTATATTCCTCATATCCTATCATAAGCTACTATAGATTTCAAGCTCAATGATTCCGAGAACGTTTCACTGGCACATGCGAGTGGTATTCTTGAGGCGAATTGTTATGTATTTACCGTTACTTATGGTACTTTATCACGAATATATGTACATATTTGTGAACTTGTGTTTTACGTTTAAAAAAATTTGGTGGCCCTGAAAAGGGCCGTTTTGTTTTTTTGACGTTTTATTGTCGAAAGTCACCAAATTTTCGGAAAAGCGTCGCGAACGCTCCGAAAATTTGCTGACTTTCTCTTCGGCCGCGTCCCCGGTCAGTACTTTGAGCGGCTGCCCTACCGCGATTTCTGGCAGTCACCCAACGTCCTGCTCGGGGGCGCGCATTGTCATCGGTGATGCTTCGGCTGGGTGAATGATGACAGGATGAATGCCGATGGGGTGAACGATGACGGGATGAATGGTGATGGGGTGAACGATGACGGGATGAATGACGATGGGGTGAATGATGTTGGGATGAATGACGATGGGGTGAACGATGATGGGATGAATGGCGATGGGGTGAACGATGGTGTGATGAATGGCGATGGTGCGTAAGATGATGGGATAAATGGCGATGGGGTGAACGATGGCGGGATGAATGGCGATGGTGCAAATGTTGTACCGGCCTCGGTGAATACCGACCCGGTAGTTGACGGGGGGGAGAAAGATCCGGGGAAGGTGGACGGTCTCTCCCAACCGTCAAGTCGATCGGGCCCGCAGGCACCTGGTCCTCTTCGTCATGTTGCTGTGCACAAATGATAATGAGCATCGAAAAGAAAGAAAAAGAAACAATAAGAATGATAAATATTTACCATGTCTCTATTGTTCCTCAATCTCGCTTTGGAAACCCAATTATCTCTGATTGGTTTCAGGACGAGCTTTTAGAATTTATACTCACCCTGGAACTCCCACCCAGTCGAGCACGCACAAGGCGCCTGCGTGACAAAGCAATGCACCAATCACAGAGCTCCGCCCGAGTTGCAACCATCTAAGAACTTAGAAACGATGCTTCTCAACGATGACTTTCGACGAAACGAAAGCTTCATATTTACAGGATCGCACGAAACATAAACTGTATCTGAAATGTGGCATGCAAATATTTTGATGTTTTGTTTCAAACTTATCGATAAATGTTTCGTTACAATTTCTTTTTTACTTGCTACTACGCGTGTCTTGCTGTTACGTATAAGAGAAAACGAGAAACTATCTTGCTCTGAACAGTGACAATCACCAAACATGAAACAAACATTTCATGACTTTCCTAGCATGTTGTGACAGCGATATACGAACGACGTCGTTTCTTTTGTTCAATGTACGGAAGAAGACAGACAAGATTTCTCTTCTTCTCTGAACATGAAACTTTATATTATCGAATTGGGTACTACTCGGATAGCGGAAATGTTACCCTAGCAAGTCGTGTCAACGCAATATCGAAAAAAAAAAAAAAAAATTTGAACCGCAGGTCTCGAACCCGCAATGTACGGTTACCAGTCGAGCGCACTGTGAGCTGTGTCACTCAGTTCGTTGTCATGAATTACACATATATTCTTGATAAGTTACAATAAGTTACTGCAGATGCAAAACAACTCGTCGTGGCAATACCACTCGCTCGCGCCACTGAAACTTCCGAGAAACGTTCAGTTTATAAAATCTACATTAGTTTATGATAACTTATGAGGAATATATGTAATACTTGTTTATAACGAGCCAAGTGGCCGAGGGCGCATTGCACTCGACTGGTAACCTGTACATTGCAGGTTCGAGACCAGCTATTTTCAACTTTTTTTTTCATTGAATATTGAGTTGACACAAGAGGCTACGGTAAGATTTGAGCCATCCGAGTAGTGAGGTACGCGACGAAAATGAAAAGTTTCATATTGAGAGAAGCACACTGACGAGATAACAGTTCGCTGAAACAGAGAATGAATGAAATGTTTCTTGTAGCATATATGTTTGAAAGACGAGTGGAGTAATGCGAAAACCACTGTCTAAATGTAGATCGTTTTTCGGGAACATTATAAAACGATTAGAGTTTCTTACGTTAGATATATTTGGTGGCCCTGAGAAGGGCCGTTCATTTTGGTATCGCACCTCACCTGTAACTAGAAAATCAGAATTACAATCTTTATAAAATTTTAACAGACAGTTACATGCAACTGAAACAAATAAATTACCTTTTATCGATAGCTCCGTAAATCTTGTATACTGGAGAGCGCGGCTTATCGTAGCCTTGACCAAAGTCAGCGCTTTTCATCCAGATTTTTCGAACAATGTTGACAGTCAATGTGATTCCTTGATTTATGGACATTGAAAAGCGCGGCTCATCGCAGCCTTGACCACTGTCAGCGCTTTTCATCCACAGATAGTCACCATTGGATCCATGCACGACAGCTGATGAATGTGTTGTAATATATATATAATACTTATCCAAAGGTTATTCATGTTGCAGTTTTCACTCATCAGCTTCAGATCCTGGAGCCGTTTTCCTCCTTTTGGGTTGACGTCGGCTCTCGTGCTCCACAATTGCTTCCAATATATGCACAGGATCTCTGATAGGCATCGATCGAGTATATCGTGGATCCACGAGCTCTGGAATCATACAATCCTCGTAGAATTTGATTAGAAGTTTCTCCATTTTCGTTTTCCAGAAGTCATCATCTCGTTCTATACAAATAACAACCGAATCGTTCGGCGTCCATACCATGAAGAAACAGTGCTGCCTTCTCGTAATATGCAGCTGCCCTTGTATTTGATAGTGATACTCGTGTTCACTGTTTATTCTACTGGTGTCTTTTTTATCGAAGATCCTTTGCACGTTACCCTTTTTTTGACTGATTGCGTCGGCTACTGTTCCGTTTCTTGCCGCATAAGGACATTTGATTTCGACAATAGCATTATCCCCAATAATTCCATCTGGCGTTGCTCCCAATCCGATAATTTCGGAATCGACAAACAAACCGCATTGTTGAATCTCACATTTGAGATAGTGCTGCAGTTCTTTCCGTGCTCTATCTTCATTTTGACGCCCATATTGGATCGAAGGAATGTGACCCAAATCCTTAGGGTACAGAATCTGTTGGACAATATTTGAGCATGAAGTATGTTTCCTCATGTGACAGACAGCACCAAATTTGGATGCAGTGAGAAGCTTTCGATGAGCAGTCTGCCAGAGTGTGCTGTCACCTTGTCGCAAAGTTTCTCTTTCAAGTTCTTCTCGTGTTCGCTGAAACTCGTGCAACTTTTCTGTCAGTCTTGTCAACTCAGCTGCATAGGTGTGTTCGTCTAAGTCAGGTTGTTCAGCCTCCGGTCCGTAGTCCTTATCCGGAGCCTGTATCGACGGGGCCCTTTTCTTTGGTTGATTTCTCGCAGCATGAAGCCTTTCCTTGGTTTGTTCATTCAAGCGGGCCCTTCGTGTTTCCAGCGACACGACGACATCAGTTGGTTTCTTACCAACAGCTTTAGAGAAACCAGTCATCACGCTTTTCGTATTGAACTGCGAGACTGCTCCAGAAACACGTGCATTGTAGGAACCGCGTTTTCCCCAGTGCACCCGCTTTCCACCGATAAACTTGGCGATAACATTGTGAAATATCTCCACTGTGTTATTGTTGAGGTCGCGCATTACGCTGTCCGCATTGTCGGCCATGCGACGAAGACAATTCTCGATACCATCGAACATACCGATGTTTTTGAAGGCTGGCACGTAATTTCTCTCACCGATTGCACCCTTTGAATCGCAATAGCCAGTCCCCGAACACTTTTCGTGGTCACCCAAAACATGGCTTGGAATATTCAAAATGTCCTTTCTCAGGATATCTTTCTTCTCCTCCCAAGTCGTAGATTGGCTCAACCTATGTTGGGTAGCCGTGTGGATATCGACTATCATACTCTTGATGCGACTTTTCAGAACTGCTTTCAAAGAACCCAACTTACCTGAATCAACAATTTTCGTAAGATTTCTTCGTGTCGTTCGCTCCATGTGATTGCAACATTCAATCTTCTTCACGTATACATCGTAGGCTCGGTATGGTGCCAACGCGCTGATTCTGTTGAAAACACTGCTATCACCGTCCGCGATCAACACAGAGTAAATAAGCCCATGCTGCTCGATGCTACATTTAAAACCTTCGCAAATAGCATCTGCCTCCATACTTGATGAACTTTGATTACGGCCCCAGTTCTTGTAACATACGTGGTTTGACGGGTCCCTACCTTTACTCGCGGCTAAGTCACACGCGGAACAATACTTGTTTCGTACACCAAAGAAAAGAACCTTTCCAGTGTGTACGCCCGTGATGGTACCAGTGCCGGATGGGGAAGCGAATTGCTTTCCATACGACCTTTGCATCCAACTACCATCAGCAATCACGGAGATATGAGGAATCCCGTTGATGACGTCACCTCGTGCTATGGCCATTTCGCGTTCCTCGTCTCCAGCTTTCTTCATCTCGTGTATAGCATTTTCCCACAAACCATTCAACACGGAATCGTGGTATCGCTGATACGTCGATTCGGCCATGCACGGGATGTCCATAGCTGCGAGGAAACTTTCTACCTGCAAAAATCCTATCCCATTGACTACGGCACCGAGGACCATCGCAGTATTTACGTCCAAGCGGTCGTTACTCGGTGGCTCACTGTCAATTGTTGCATGAAAATCGCACAAGGAACATCGGAATCGGAAAATCGTTTTCAGTCCTTTCCTCTGTTGATTCAAAAGAGTGATATTTTGAAAACCACATGAGAATGGAGAGTGATTGTCAAAGACTTCATGTAGCCGACCCAACAACCAGACAATATCGACAATTCGTCTACTCGACGAGTCGACGACTTTCACTTCCTTACTGGGCGAACTGCTGTAAGTCAATTGATGTTCCTCAATAGACCGATTTTCTTCGTCCGTTTTAGTCGAGTGGTCAATACTGAGAGATTTTTCATTTGTTTTAATCGGTTGAGGGTCAAGTTTGGTTACTTTTGTATCCGAACATACTGCAGTATCTACGTCGATGTTTACGTCTTCGCACGCTTCTGTCGGCTCAGACATTGACAGATCCGATATCTTGTATATGTCGTTTACCTCGGGCTTGATAGACTTTACAGCTAACAGCGTTAGCGTGTATTGATTCTCGTAACCGCGTGTTTCGATGAGGGTCGGGATGTTTATTTCGATCAGTTCCAACAGAGGCTCCAATCTATGAGAACCGACTAGACAGGCCTTGCCGTCGGGTGTCGATTTCCCAGATGGATCTCTTGAATGAGAATCGAAAACCCACACCATGCCACCTGCCTCGAAGATAGCTATGGAAAATCCGTTACACGTCATAATTGCCGCAGATTGGCGGGATCTTTTATCGTCAACAGAATTTTCGAAGTGCAGTGTGAGTGCATTTCTCAGATTTGGAAAGCCATCTTCTGACAAGTCTCTCGTCATGTGGCCAATCTCTGCGACTTCTAATCCGAACGTGCATCTTCGTGTGAGTACGGTAACATCACGCGCAAGATCCTCAGGTGCCAAATAATCGGCATTCTCCTCATCGGGATGTACGACACCACGCTGCAGCAAACTATTGGCGTAAAGATCATCGCCTGCAAGCATCACACTGTCGACAGTATTCGTCGTCCATTCAATTGGATGGAGGACTTGCGATGCTGCAATAGCCGCCGCGGCCATTGCCGTACATTGTTTTCCCCGCGAAGATGGTGCGAATATCGGTTTGCCTTGATGGAAAGAGCCACGGATGATAATTGGGTTTACTTTCAGCGGCAGGCTGTTAGTAATTCCAGACTGATCGCGAAATATGGGGACGTAGGGAATTTTTTCCTCTTTGGTTTCAATAGCCTCTGTAATTATCGGTGAATCTACAGAATTTACAAGCGAACCACGGTGGTCGTTTGCTACATCATTCACCGGAATCACATCAGATTTACAAGCATTGAGACGCCTGTTTGAAAGAAATAAGAAAGCGTTTAATATCGGAAATGAATGTTTAAAATAAGAACATACTGTAAAAGTCGCGCGGTCGGTGTGGGCTAACATACATCTCGACTTACAGTCAATACCTACATGAGTGACCACTTGGCCATGTACTGGACGAAGTTACGTTCTCTGGTCAGAAACGTAACTCCGAAGATAGCAAAAAATGGACAAATATTGACTATTTGTCATTGTATGGAAGCGGTAGTAAAATCGTGTAGTGGGGAAAATGAAACTAGATACGATATGTAGTTTTTTCGAAAAAAGAAAAAGTTTCGCAAAAATATTATCACAAAAACGAATTAAAAAAATATATACATTTGTATCGCAGTTCGATCATTTTCGCACATCAATGTGCGAAATGTCACTACATTTCATTGCAATAAGGTGTCATACTTACCGATTCTTCGCTGCTTTCTTCTTACTCAATCTCTTGCCTGCAGTTCGCAAATGTTTCGATTCGCCTCTACGTCTGAACCGAAAATCGACCTTCGATTTGGTATCCATCACGAACTCACAAAGTCACTCACTGTCACTTGCTAAACACGCAGGAATTGTGAAAAAACAGAAGAGCGATAACAAAAAATTGTATACCGGATTTTCTGAATTCTATGATCTGGTGTCCAAAGACGACAAGATAAGAATGATTGGTTCAGCGACAGTGGCTCTGCCCTATCATCGTAATTGTCATATATATGTGTGTTTATATATATAGTAGTACAGATGTATATAATAAACACATAAAAATAATAAAAACTAACGAAACATTTATCTGTTCGTTTTGGAATTTTCATCTTTCTCCGTGCTACAAAACCGAAGGAAAAAAGGAACTATCTTCATAAGGGATTTAGCATATAGATTATCGTCAGTGATGTCCGTACGAAGCGAATCTTTCGTTTTCATAAAAATGCAGTATTTCTAAGATCACAGTTTGTTACGAATCTGAATTGAGGTGCTGCGTTACAATCGTAGGATGGCTACGGACAAGCTCTGTGATTGGTCCGCTGTTAGAACTCTGTAAAGCACTGGAATAAGCTTGAAAAAGAGCAACAGAACAAACGGTCCTTCTCAGGACCACTAAATCTATCTAACGTAGACATCTCTTGCAATTGTATTGTAATAGTAATCAAAAACCTAATAAACATCAAAGACATTATATAGCAAACATTTCATCCTGTTTCCGATGTATTTCAAAGTCTCCGAGAATATGCGAGAACATGAAACATCCTAAACACAACCTAAAAGTATATATATGTTGTATTCGTGATAAACTACCATACGCTATGGTAAATACATAACAATTCGCCTCAAGAATACCACTCGCATGTGCCACTGAAACGTTGTCGGAATCATTGAGCTTGAAATCTATAGTAGCTTATGATAGGATATGAGGAATATACGATTTATTACTTTCAAAACCTCAAGTGGCCGAGGGCGCAGGGAACTTGGTTAGTAATCCTTAGGTTGCAGGTTCGAGACCTGTCATATGCAATTTTTTTTTTCTATTTTTGTTGACGAACAGTAAACATTTTTTTTTTTCAAATAATAAAAATGTTTGTAATGCACATACTTTTTTTAGGTCATTACATTTACAATAAAGGATGTCTACGTTGGGTTTATTTGGTGGCTCTGAGAAGAGCCGTCTGTTTTGAGATGCTTCTTTGGAGTGTACTATGATGTTTTACAGATACACCACCGGCGCACCAATCAGAGCTTCGCTGGAATTGCTATCATCCAAGAACTTGAAAACGATGCTTCTCAACGAAGCATTTCGACGAAAACGCAATTTTTACTTCCCAACGATCAACTATGTCTTACACATACGATAAACTATGTCTGAAATCGCGAATAAAAACGTTTTCATCTATTTGTTTTTATATGACAAATAGACAAATGTCAAAACGAGTCGGAAGATTTTTCGATTCATTATTACTATCAATTTTTTTTTACCATTTTCCTATAACTGAACAGGTAATACGAGAAACTGTTTATAAAAAAACTACGTCGCACTCAGCAATGACGTTCAAAGCTATATTCGGTTGAGATTTCAGTCATCCGAGTACTGACCGTGAAACGAGGTACTCGACGAAAATAAAGTCTTATTTCCAGAGAAGCACGATAAGAAATATTGTTATTCATTCCAAAACAGCGAAGGAATAAAAATATTTGTGTTACTGAAGGTTCAGTGGAAAAATGCGGAAAATCATACATGAATGAATTACTTTCTATAGGTAATTACATTTACGATAAAAGATGTCTACGTTGGGTTTATTTGGTGGCTCTGAGAAGAGCCGTCTGTTTTGAGTTACTTCTTTGGATTGTAGTGTAATGTTTTAGAGACGCACCATCTGAGAAGAGCCGTCTGTTTTGAGTTACTTCTTTGGATTGTAGTGTAATGTTTTAGAGACGCACCACCGGCGCACCAATCAGAGCTTCTCTTTTCATCAGGGATCTCATATATATATATATATATATATATATATATATATATATATATATGAGATCCCTGATGAAAAGAGTTTCTTTTTTCATTCGGTTTTATAGCACGGGGAAAGGTACAAATCCCAAAACGAATTCATAAATGCTTCGTTAGTTGTTATTATTTTTGCCGTTGTGCTTGAAAGTATACGGGAAACTGTAAAAACTCTCTTTCTAGTACCGTTATCACGCATAATAGATTCAATAAATGAGCGGTCACTCATCCAAGTACTGATCGCCGTGAGCCAATCAGCTCGACGACAACGAAACATTTTATTTTCTCTCATTCTCAGTAACGATAAAGGAAACAGGGGATAAATAAAATGTTTCTTTTAAAACGTGTCTTTGAAGGATCAGTAAAGAAATGCAAAAACAAATCGATAAATATAACATATTTGAGTATTATTGCAATACAATTGCAAGAGATGGCCTTCGTTAGATAAATTTGGTGGTCCTAAGAAGGACCGTTTGATCCGTAACTCTTATTCGAGTATATTATGTTGCTTTACGAAGTCTTGTCTGTGCACCAATCACAGAGCTTAGCCCGTCGACGAACTATGATTGTAATATAGCCCTCAATTTAGATTTGTAACGATCTGAGAACTTGGAAACAATGCTTTCCCGTGAAAACGAAAGATTCGCTTTCTAAGAACGTCACTGAACTTCTGGACTAAGAACGTCTTTGAAGGATGAGTGAAAAAATGCGAAAACGAAAGTTTCTTTTTCACAATTTCTTTTTCTAGAATATGAAGTGGAGAAATGTCCAAACAAATCGGAAAATGCAGTTACATTTTATTTATTATAATATCTATTGATGTATATTGGATTGAATATATATTGCGCGTTACTTGCAATGTATCCTCTTATCGATAGAGAAAAAGCATCAACTCTGAAAACCTTCTTCAATACAATGCTTTCTCGCTCAGAAAAATATTGCATGAATTTTCAGGTGCACGATGCCCAGGGCCCCGTGGGTTCATGCGGCATGCCTGTAGCACCGTTTCACGGTCCTCCAATATAGCGGATACCATCTCAAATTTTTGTGCCCAAAATATGACTCGATGAAACATCCGAATTGCATGAATTTTTTTTCATAAATGCAGAGCGGTAGTATGCATGGGTCTCAACTACGGTATTTGATACACGGTGCTTCTAAAGTATTAAATAAAATTAATTCTATAATCGCAGTAAAATGGGGTGGGGGGCAGCGTTCGACCGTCCCAGAGTTTTTCACTTATTGTGCTTTTTATAATAATTTCCTGCAAAAATACCTAGTTGACACCCATGGTACATTAATCAAGGAATTCATTTTTGCTATTTGTTTATGCGATATTTTCTTTATTTAGCCGTATTTTGGGCACAAAAATTTACTGTTTATTTTAGTTTCTTTTTTTGCCACTGGCGCTGCGTATGCATGCGCTTGATGGCTCTTAAGCGCCCGAGTCTCTTTATATAAGCCCGCGTAACCCTAGTATCTTTAAAAATGTGAAAGTAAGAGCGTGATGTGATTTTATAAAAAATTCAAATTGTCACAATTTTGGAACCACTCTACGGATTCGTGTCAAATTTGAACTTAGCCTTTGTCTACCCACACTATATATTGGTACCAAATTCCAGAGCGATATCTTGAAAATTGCGTACGCTATCATGGTAAGAAGCATCCGAACATACACACACACATACAGACATTTCGTACAAATCATTTTTCTCGATGTTTTAGAGCCTTTTAAACATCCTGAGATGAAAAACTGGTAAAAAATATTTTTTACGAAAACAAAGCTTTTACGGGAAAGCAAAATGGAGAATTTTCTTTATATTCGCCTATACAAATGGATATGCCAACTTTAGTATGGGGTAAAATAGTATATTGTGCACCAAAAGCGGAAAGTTGACCATTTCCGACGAGTGTGTCGGATGATGCCTTAGGTGTTCTAAAAGGGTCAAAAGCCCGAGGGCCTTTTGGACCTTTTTGCCCATCGAGGGCAGTACCCGATACACGAGGTGGAATGTCAGCTCCGCCCGCGGTGCACATACGATTTTTTCACATACCTGTCACGGAAAGTTCGTGCACGGTTTCTGGAACCGAGGAAACTATAACCTATAGTAATGTGTGGGCGAGTACTGTCTTTCGTGATCGCTTCCTCATATGCGTATGTTATACTATGTTTTGTAACATACGCATGAAAAGTGCATTTGAGTGGCACGGGAAGGGGGTCGACGTTTGGGGGGCCGGAGACCCGGGGGGGGGGGGGAGAGCATTAAGCATAGGACACCTATATTCCCAACCAAATGATTAAGGTGTTCCTATGGACGAGGCACTTTAAATGCCATCGTTTTTATAGAATGTTCGTCCATAAATTAAAAAATTTTCTGCACAATTTGAATCTGATCGCGTATCGTACTACGGAAATATTCAATGTCAACGTTGTTCATGCAGTATACGCCATAAGTTACACTCGCTTAGAAAGAACAAATGATGAAATGTTTAGAAAAAAAATTGTGTTGAGAAGAGAATTTTCTTCCCCAAATTGTGTCTAAATTTCAAGTCGATTGCATACTTTATTTTTGAGATATCGGAGAAAGTATCTGTTCTCTCTCTGACTCATGCATTTTCGGGTTATCGCGCTCTCTAGCACCAACACGTTGATTGGTTGTCTTGCACGGAAAACAATTAATATCTGCCGGTCTGGCACCCGCGTAGCGGGCGACCATAGGAACACTTTAATACAATCAAAATTTCACTTGGCGATGCAGAATTAAGAAAACTGATTTAAATGGAACAGAAAACTTGAAAGGAAGAAAGGAACTAAAAGGAAGGAAAGTAAGTCCCTAGGGCGGAAAGTAACTCCCTAGGACGGGAAGTACTCACTTTCGCCCCTCTCACCGGGGAGGAAAGTACGAACTTATTAATTATTTTATCGACTTTTGGCGGTCTATTTTTTCTGATGGAATTTTGCGAAGCACTTCTGGGGTCTGAGACCGTGATCGCTAGATTCAAAGCGCGCGAAACTGAAGCCTAATTCAAATTTCACTAATCCGAATCTCTTACAAATATCGACTGTAGCTGCTTAATAAATTTAATTAATTCATCAAGCAGCCACAATCGACGAAATTTATCTTAAACAAATTGTGAAAAAATTGTGGCCCTGGCAGAATTGATTCATAATCGTTAATTTATAGTCACATATTAACCTTAGTATGTTATAGGCGGGACCGAATGTTGTAATTATTAATTATTTTATCGACTTTTGGCGGTCTGTTTTTTCTGATGGAATTTTTTCTCAGACCCGAGAAGTGCTTCGCAAAATTTCATGAGAAAAAATAGACCGCCAAAAGTCGATAAAATAATTAATAATTACAACATTCGGTCGCGCCTATAACATACTAAGGAAAGTACTAACTTTACGTGCAGGTATGTGAAAAAATAATTGGTCCTGATGGTCTACGAATTGAGTTGGAAAGCTTTATACATATGGCTGGCTAAACTGTAATGCTGCGTCCGAATTATGTTATTTTGAGGGAAACGTCAGTAGCGATTCTCGAAAGATCGACCTACCGATTCTCTAGTGTAGGGAAAAGCACGCACGCTTGCCACTATACCGCGCAGTATCGGATAACTTAATCTTCTTTTGAAACCGTAAAAAGCTGAATTTTATTTTTAGACGAATGAAGCGATGGGTTGCGGACAAACAGCAGCGTGACAAAAATGTACCGACAACACGAAGACATCGACACAAGTCGTTGGGAGACGTTGAATCAACTTCCAAGAGTAAACGTCAACAACAATTACTTTCGCAACCTGTACAGCAGGTACAGCAAGCCACTTTTATAACATGAGATATTGTAGATGTACAGTTGGAAGAGTGTGTATTATGGTTTCGATATTTTTGCTTGGTAAAATTTGGCAAATTTTCATCTATCGAATAACTTGCAGAACGAAATGTCGGACGTTAAAAGCGCGGCGAGGCGCTTAAACACGTCACCTGCGCGAAGTCGACGGAGTGTATTCGACAATAAAAGTTCACAAAAGAGTAGTAGTGGACTTGATAGTAAAAACCTTCCAAAGGGTGCCTTCAAACGTAATTTATTTGGGGAATTCGAGCAAGACCAGTCGGCAGCTGTTTTAGCGAAACAATTGGTCGATAGCCCTCGAGGAGGCGTTCCGCCTTCTATATTGCATCCGACAGCGGTTCAACTCACCAAGTCTAAGGAGTTCAACTACAAAGCCACCGAAAATCAATCAAAAACGAAAGGTATATAAGTAGTGCTTGCTGTTGTCTAAAACAAACATTCTACCATGCGTCAATACATTAATTCATTCACTTTGACTCGAAACAACGAATGATTTTCCATTCACCATTTATTTTCTGTGTAAATAATTAATTGCTTTCCAATAATTATTTATATCGCATCTAAATGATCGCCTTATTTTCCACTCATTATTCATTTTGAGCTCAAATAACGAGTAATTTTACTTCCATATAAAGACGTTTCTTCAGTGCAATAAAGAAGCTTTAGTTCGGGGATGGTCTGACGAATTGTCGAAGAGAGAAAATACACGGATTATTCAGGCACTGAGCGCTAACCATTGCATTAACGTCACCTATGTTTTTTTTCTCATCGGAATCGTTTTTTTTTATTTTTTATTTCTTTTTTGTGCCACGTAAAATTGAGCTTCTTTATTACTCCGAATATCCTGAAGAATGTATAGGGAAATAAAATATTGTGCGTCCAATTGCCGCTGGTGAATAATTCACGCGCGGTAAACGAAATAACCAAATGATGATAGCGGTGATTATGATTTTTGCAGGTGAGGATGTTCTCGTAAACGAAGAATTGGTACGGCAGGTCACCAGTGGGAACATAAAGTCCTTATTGTTCGGCGAAGCTGCTCAAAAGTTAGCATCGGACATCAAAGATATTCCGTCCCCCTTTGGTACTTTGCAGCATGGCAATCAATCGCCATTTGTAAGACAGACTTATCCGAAAGCTCAAGAATTATCTTTAGAATTCAAACCTACGATTTGGACGCACTTTAAATTCGATAGACAAGCCGTACTCAATTGCATCTGAAAAAAAAAAAAAAAAAAAAACAACTATACGGAATAAAGATTGAAAGTTTTGATTGGATCTTTACAAGTGCCGCCACCGATAGCGCTGACTCTATCGTCGTTAACATGATTATTGTATTACATCTAGGAAGTGAAGCTTTCTAAGGACTAGTCCGACACCCTATCAACATGGGTTGACAGTTGTCACAATTATTCGTCGAATTCGAAAAGATATGTGATATTCCATTAATTAAATAACGCGCAGAAAATTCGTTGACGTAGACCTAAGTACCCCAGATCTCAAAATAGTTCATTGACTGAACTAATTTTTTTTTTTTAGTCAATTATTAAAATCTTATGATTTGTGGATAATAGTCATGCGACTGACGTATCGAAGAAGCATTAAATTGCATCGCAAGACTTTTTTTCTCACTAAGGTAACGCACTATCTTACCTAAAATCAATCATTATTAGAGACTTTTACTGTCTACCCGGTGTTTTACCTTGTGGTTATAATTTCGAAAACCCGTTAAGTTCCACCCTATACATATTTTCTAGACATGCGTGATTTTCGCAGAAATAAAACTAATCGTGAGAATATTGTTCTTTTCTTACTGATGTATGTATTTGATTTCACACTCGTACTCGTTAATTTGTTACATAAAACATTGCAAGAACGACGGAAAAACAGCTTCATTTTGATTATGCATTTCGTTTTTTTCCTCGGGGTAAAAAAAAAAAAAAAAAGAAAAAAAAAGAACGAAACAGAATATTTTTCGCAATTTGTATTTTTTACATTACAATATTATTTAAACAAGATTGTTATTCGTTAATTGAATGCACAAGAAACCTATCTAACTTCCAATTGTTATGTACTTTCTGACTCGCTATGGCACAGCAGCACAGCAGTATCGCAACCGATGGGGCTAGAATTCCTAAAAATATATATACATCTTTGGAAGAAGAAAATTTGTTATGTACATATATTTTTAAAAAAGGGCCAGGAAGGTATATATAATTAATACAATTACGATAACAAGGTAAATAAGTTTTTTCACTATCACAATGCCTGCGCCGCGAACACTCCTAATAATCTCATTGTTCAGGACATATACAATTTTACTCTCCTCGATGAGCTTATTTTTCGTATCCTCGTCGAGATATTCCGCGATTCCGTTCATCGTACTGCGGAGTTCTTCCTTTAGCTCGTGGATACTCCTGTCGCCGAAATTCGTTATCGCGTTGCCACCGTTGAACTGCGCGCTGAACGGAGACATTTTTCGGAGCAGTTGCCGTTTCTTGCGCAAAATTATTCCACCGCTCAAAAGTCCCATGTATAAATGGTAAATATATGCCATAAGCAAGCTGGGGTCTGTGTCTTCGACCTCTCTCAGCCGCATTAGGTACTTTACGACGCTTTCCCTGAAAACCAAATTCCCATTCTCTTTTTTATTCCTCATTTATATTATATTTTTCGGATAATCACTTTATTCCGCCACTGAAATCATACTGCTGTCGGGAAGGAATAGAAATGCGTGTCTGGTGAATTCTCGGTTGTGATTTTGTATCTAACTTCTTTAGATTTTTCAAGTATGTCGAATTTTAGAAATTCACAAGTGCGCGAAATATGCGATGAAAAAATTGAAAAAAATGGAGCATGCTCGATCCATTGTGGTGAATGACTAAAAAAATAATCAACTATATCGACGATGGTCGTGTTAGAAGGTGGTCCTATCGGTGCCCCACGGATGAATTCGTGTAAACATATTTTCAGTCCACATTTCACAAGCTGTCGAAAGCTACTTGCGAAAGCTACAGTTTCCCGACGTCGTAAACGAAAAGTTACGTTCATCACTCGAGAGCCAAAGATTTTTATCCCTAGTGTTGGAACGTACTATTTACCCCGTTTTCATCCACTTAAGCGTTCATTGCAGAAAAATATCGAATTATGTTTTCAAGTATCAATATGCTCAGTGTTTGGAAGAAAAATCCAAGACAATATCTCATTTATCCTAAACGATTTTGAGCTTTTTTTTTACCTCCTTAACGGCCGGATTTCGAAATATCCCTTAGTGGTTGTTTACGTCATCAAAGAGATATAATTTCCAAATTTACAGTTTCCAGGTTTAAGAGTTTGGGTTAAATGTTGATGAGATTGTCTGTTAGTCGGGACATTTCTTTTTATGGATATAGATTTGAAAAGAAACAAGTATGGTTTGCGCATATAGACCAACTATAATAGTCAATACCTTGGTGTATAGTTTTTCATCCAGTTCTTTCCAAGGTAAAATTCCAAGTCTTTTTCAAACGCTTCTGCTCGCTGAAGTCCAGACAGATTCAAAAGACCAATTTTAGTAGTTTTTAGTCTATCCATTGCACCCTCGAGATATCTAAAAATTTCGTAGAACACCAGCAGTCCATCAGCCCAAACATTGTTATCCTGAAATCCTAAATAAGAGTATTCAATGATAAGAACATCTCCATTGTATATTATGAATTACGATCATTGGAAATAAGGCTCCATTATTTTAATTCATTGACTGTTAAAACCTCATTTAAGTATGCTTTGTATATACAAAGCCAAGTAAAAATTTGGATCTGAATAAAATAAATGTCATCAAAAGTACTAACAGCATTCGTTTGGCGTAATAATCGTAATAAGAATTTTTAAAAATGATGAATTAAAAATTGTTGAGTAAATCTGATAAAGTACTTTCTTATCTTTTTTTTTTTTTTTTTAATAAAATGTATTGTCAGATTTCTTCAAATGTATATAATTTTTCAAATAGAATTTTTTAACAATTTTGGTAAACCTGTTTTCAAGAATTTGTTAAGACTTTTTGTTTTAAATTCAATCTTCGTTCAATGATTCTGGAACTTTTTATATGTATTTTCAATGTGAAACCTTTCTATGAAAAAAAATTGACAATTTGTGACTTTTCAAGCATTTATCAAAGTAAAAAAATTTAACTAAAAAAATTATAGGGAAATTGTATGTATCGGAAGACCCTGCACAGTTGAGGCTTTGATTATATCCTCGTTTAATTTAAAAAACTAAATTTTGATAAGTTTGATAATAATTAATACATCGCTTGCTCCGATATTAGAGAATAAAATAAAAATTTGAAAACATCTCTAGTCTTGTTGATAACACGCATAAAAATATTCCTTAAAAAATGTTCAGTTATAGTCATTCATGGACATGTGTATATAGGAAATATTTAAAAATGTGTGAGAAATATTTTTTTTCTAGAATCAGGCAAAAATTGTAAAAATATGTTTGCAGAATGACCATTGGCAGTTGCAGCCATGAGCATGCAGCATGAATTTTTTCAACAATAATTCATTGAAATTTGTCAATGTAGAGAAACGAAGAGTACTGTTATGAGAGAGAAAAACGAAAGAGCATAAAAAGATTAAAGGTTAGATTAAAATGTAAATTCATTAATTGGAATGATTATTGGAAAAGAATGTTTTTACCGAAAGCCAATTTGGCATTAACCAGAGCATCACTGACTGCATGTATCTCTCTGGTGGCTTTTCGCATTTTTTTGCAAAAGGTAACCCCATCGGTATCCGACATATTGAAAGGGTTAACCATTGAGCCAAGTGGACGAATTTTTTAAGAGTTGTTTGTGAGTGTCCTACTTATGGTTTTTCTTTTCTTTTATCAAAGCATTGTTTAGCCGGGCGCGATATGCACCAAATGTGTTCACCGGTAAACGTCAAATTTCTCACTAGCTTCACTCACGAGTTTCAACTTTTAATGCTTCATCTATTGCTGAGGCTAGCGCGTTCTATCGGCTTATCGTCCAAATATAGATTTAAGCGTGACGCCCACGCGCCACCGGTAAAATTTTGCACTCGAAAATCAAATTGCCTGCGACGAGAGTAACAGGTAGCTAGCTATAGCTGTTCGCCAAATGTTTTCCTGAGATCTACCGCGAGTATAAGAAAAAGAAATAGCCAAGGGGTAAGCGACAGTGAGGCGTTGTATAAATCCTTCCGCTCACCACTCATGGCAACTACTTGCATGCTTATGAAGCGCCGCGATGCTGCCATCATTAGCTTAGAGGTAGGCAACTATATCTATACGCTATTGAAATAACGCCGAAAGCCAGAAATACAACAGTTCATAAAATCGAAATCAAAAATTTTCTATATTCTAATTCTAATCATACATATCGAATGTGAAATGTTTCGCGATATTTTTAGAATTTCAGAGTAATGCTCGGACGAAAATGAAAAACGCATGAGTCAATCAATAAGTTTATCCTACCAATTGGCTTTACTACCCTCGAGGGTGATCGATTTCTCGAATAACCTACTGTGAGTTATATATCGTTGATTGCACCATGACTTAATCCAGCCAGATATTTTCCGGCAAAATAGCGACGCGCGTGCATTCGAAAGCGACACTTGATGCCGCAAATAATAAATTATTCTACAACGCTATAATACTGCCATATTATGGTGAAATTAGATGACCGAACGTAATCAATAAGTGGGACTTGTGCACAGATCTCAAGGCATGCTCTAACAACAGATTATAGGCACGTTGGTGGCATGTAAATGCCATGCCATCTCTGCAGTAAATTTCAAATTTGTTTGCGACTTTATGGATATAGTAGTTTGCATAATGGTGACACACTACGCAGTGCTAAAAATCCTTTTCCATTTGTTCCGAATGGTAGTCAGCACGCGTCGCAAATGCGCTTTTTATTTATTTTTATTTTGCTGCAGTAGCCGTTGCTTGAATTAATTTGACTTTTAGTTTTTAAATTGTTTAACATTTAAGCTCGAAATAAAAAGAAGAAGACAGCGTGTACAGCGTGGCCTTTTCGGGTATAGTCCAACTCGGGACTTGAAATCACTTGCGAGAAACGCGTTCCGTCCGTTCGCCATCTAGTGGCATACCATACGAAATTACTTATGCACAATGAGCCCCACTAGATGGCGAGTGTCCGAAGAAGCATCTCTCACAGTGAATTAAAGCCTTAGCATATATACATAGAAGACTTGGTAGTTGTCGAAGACAAGGGCTCTTCGAAGACTTTCAATATCCGAAACGAAAAAACACGGAGAAAAAAAGTAGTTGGACAAACCAATAAATGGGTTCCGACAACCATTCGAAAGAGTTGAAATAGTGTCACTACTCAGTGGGTTATAACAACTACTCAGTGGGTTATGACAACTACTCGTTGGTTATAGGAACTCGCTGTTGGTTGCGCCACCTATTGTATTGGTGAAAACAGGACTGCGATTGGTTACAGAAGCGAGTTAGTTGCTGCAACTATTCAGCGGTACAGCATATGCTGGAGATGGTTCTTCCAACTACTTTTTTCTTTCAGTGAAGAAACGGCTTTCTTCGTATAACGCTGAATTTGACATGTCGAACACACACCAGTCAGGTCATTTTTTCTAAACCACTTTTCACGATGTTTTCTACCCAGACCATTCTGAGTAGTACCCTGATATGAAAACCCGAGGAACATTTTGTTCACGAACACTTCCTCTATAAGGAAAAAAGCAAATTATCGCAAATTCTTTTTCAAGCGTAAAAAGATAAATTAAAAAAGCAACGCTGTGAAACGCGGAGAGCTATTTTATTTGAATCATTTTTATATTTTTTAGTCAATAACTCGCGCCAATTTCTTTGGAGTTTGTGAATATATGTTGTTCTCACCGAATAATCGTATATTACGATACAAGTGTGGAAAAACTTTTTCTAACGAATATTGTACAAAATTTTACTTTAAAAGGGCGGCGAAGTGTGCGTAAAACGTCTATTATTGCACCAAGTGAAGTGAACAAATATTATTACTTTGTTTCGTCGAAAAGCATCGGAAAATCATTCTGTGCGGCTATGGAAAAAATCGAATTGAAAAGTATATTCGAAAGCGAACGTTGTTGCTGATTTTGTTTGTATTACCTGTGAAGAGAAAAAAAATCGGTATGAAATTTTGGGCAAATCATGTGTGTTCAAATTCTGAAATAATTTGGGGATGTCCGTGATATTGTAAACAACGGAAAAAAAGTGTATCGACACTTGGATACACTTTTGCAAGATCACGCAAAATTGAGATGGTTCACTTGATATGGAATGCCCCATACATCTTTAAATCACTGAATATTGCTTTGTTTACGTATAAAATTGGATTCGACATTTCAAATCTACAAATAGTCCAATCGGTTTTACCGATTTATTCAGCCGAATTCAACGCTGGATAACTTTGAATGTGCCAGCACTTGTGAAGAATGATATTGCGAAATAGCCTAAATCTTACGCAGACGTTACAGAGACCAGGATCGTTGAGAAAAATACAACATATAATTGTAATTGCTGCATACAATTTTTTCAAATATTACAATAATCGGAGAGGGATTGGTGTTTCACTTGAGTGCGAAATTTCCACTCGATTGCTGCAACGATTCTTGAGTTATAGACGAATTTTCGAAACCCCGAACATGCGCGCATACACAATTACAAAAATATGTGTCCCGAATCATTTGTTTCGAATTTTCCAACTATTCTCAGATGTCTGGCATGAAAGTGTCGGAAAAACAAAAAACAAAAAATCTCCCACATTCCTTTATGAGGAAGCAAAAAGCTCCTAGTGAATGTCTCTCGTTTTCGAAGCATAAGCCTATAAGAAGTTACAAGTTGCCAGCGGTAAAAACGTCACCGTAAAATACATAAAGCCGAAGCTCCAATTAGACGATGCGCTCATTTCTGTCGAACAAGTACCAGCAGCTACATACAGAGAGCAATTAGTATCGTGTGCTCTGTTTATCGATGTTTGTCTGAAAAGCATTAATGCGAGTTTGTATTGTAAACGGATCGCGCAAAGAGTTTACTTGTTGCATATGTGTGTCTGAAATCTACTCATTGTTAAGTGTGACTCTATGCGCAGGTCCTCTAGGCAACTTGGGCCGGAGACGCTGAAGAGAAGATATCGCTAAGTGGTTACCGATACAGTCTTGGAAGTGGAGGATCAGTTCGCAACCACCTGTATCAGTAGGCGGTCGGTCACAACCACTAATCAGCCAGAGTTTTTTTGGGAACTTTAGGTTCTTATTGCGTTATGTGAAACTCGACTGGAGTATAACCATTAGTTTTTAAATCACTTAAATCCCAGATCATCCATGGAGCGGGTTAAACCCAGACGAAAAAAGTCCCGGAAACCAAAGGTAATAATTTTCAACGCTTGGACGTTTTTTCACTGGTGATTATCGATCGAAGAAAAATTATTGACACTTGATCGGTAACTTACGGATCTTAAGATAGACTACTAGCGGCGAACATGGGAATTTAATTCGGGGGACAGTGCGAAAGTTTTCTTTCTTGTATTTTGTCTTATCATAATCAAAATCGCGAGCACGAACTATCCAACCATTTTAGGTGCTCGCCTCTAGATAGAGAGCGCTTGGAGATAACGAGTCATTGGGAAATAGCAAATATGACCTAAGCGGTGCATCTTGTTTATTTTCAAACACTTCTCTTCATAGCGTCAAGAATTCTTCTAAATGTTTCTCAGTAATTAAAGACATTAACACTCTTGTTTTCGCTGCTGCCCACATAGTACCTCAATATTTTGCCAAAAACATTATAGAAACCACATTGCTTTGAAATATGATTCATGTAAAAAAAACATGTCATTGATTCAATAAATCCATCGTTTGCTGGCTGCCAAAACAAGTATTTTAAAATTAAAACTCTAGTTCTTATTCGTTCAATCCCATTTAACATTCAAATAATAAAATATTATTTTGCTTATTTTAGAGTTATTGTTTCGATCTCGTATGGATTTGGAGAAATTAGAATTCAAAGTAAGTTGATAACGCTTGTTTTTGGCAGCCCGCAAACAGTGGATTTATTGAATCAATGACGTTTTTTTTTTCAGTGTACAATATTGGTATATTCAAACGTTGTTTTACTTCAAACAACACGAATATAATTCCGATTTTAATTATATGTATTTACTTTGATTCCGTTATATATATTCATTTCGAACCCTGACCCATTTGTCTGATTTTTATTTTACAAGTATCTAGCAAGTTAAAAAAGTGAATCGTTTATTCGTGTAGAGGTTTTCACCTATTACAAAGGATGGTGGCGCATTTAACGCATATTACATCTTTAATCTTAATCTAATAGAAAATGAACAATAACATGAACCAAGGATATCTTATTTACATTACCTATCTTACCAAGATGACACATAATTAATCTCCTAGAGCGAAAGCACGTAACTTACATGCAGCTAATATAAATAAAGCTATGTTTTGAGGTTGCGTAGCATCCACATCTTCTAGAGTAAGATAGGGATGCGGAAAGTTCAGGTACTGGGTCCTTACGTTGCTATATAATGGACATTCACATAAGAAAAATAGCAAGTTAAAGAAGTGTATGTTTTGCTAGAAAAACTTTTCTAGCCAGAAAAAAACGTGGGTTGATTCGAATCAAACCGACCTAATTTGGTTCAAATGTATTCGGTCATAGTTGATTCTTCAAAGATTGTTTGTCAAATAACATTTTTTTTTTTTTTTTTTTTTTTTTTTTTCAAATAATTTATGGAATATTCACGTGCATTAATCTGGCGTACAAATCAATTTATTTCTTTGGAATGCGTTTCTTTAAATGCCTGTCCAGTAGAATTTCATTTTGCTTAAATATAATTTATTTAATAGAGACAAATTAGTTTGTCGCATGTAAATTTTATTTGAATCAGATACCAAGAGTTTAATCGATTTAAATACAATTTTTAACGATTCAAGTAATTCCATTTGACCCATTTGTCTGAGTGTGACTCCGACTGTTATCGCTGTGTGGCTGTTATCTTCTTCGATACAGTTATTATAAAATTCGAGCGGAAAACTGCGCATGTAATCGCGGTTTGATTTAGTGGTCAATGTTCTCGTCGTTAGCTAGGTAGATAGTTGGGTAGGTCGTGTAGGTTTTAAGTTTGACTACCGCGAATATCACTTTTTTCCAGGATTTTATAGACAATTTGTAAACGTGCTTTTGTTTTTTCTGTCGGGATACTCAGAACGGTGGAAAATGTCGAGAAAAATGATTTAGAAAAGAATGACGATACGTGTGTGGCGCGTGTGCGTATACGTATTCAAGTCGGCAATCCAAATTTCTCATGTCGACAAAAAAGTGCGAATAATTTGTTTGAATGTGTTTCCAACTCATTAAGAAGGTTTCAAGGATTATTCATTTCTAGGATGAATTTATGTAATTTATATATATATATATATATATATATATATAGAGACATTTGGACGCACCTCGCAAAGTCAGAAAATATTTCATCGTCTGTAATCGTAAATATTACAAATTAAAATATGGCTTTTTTAACATTGTCTCTTGTGGCGCTCGTGGGTAGTAAACGCTATTTCAAAAAATAGAGGATCACTAAAAAGAAAAGTAGATCCTTGCATATTGCTTGTTTCAAATAAACTTGAAAAAATGCGAAGCCGAGCAAAATTTCGTTACTATGAAATAATCGAATCGAAAAATTCAAATTCCTATATAATCGGAGTTACCCTTATACCGATCTCCACCAAATCAAAATTAAACAAGGATTTGCTTTCGACGCAGTCTTTTGCAAATAGAAAACCATACATTACCGCAGCAAAGATAGAAAAAAGTTATGTTGAAATTAATAAAAATAAGAAATTTCAACTGTCCTGATAGAAGTGGCATATTATGTGAGGGGGGGTATGATAGTAAATAGTATGAGTGCTATGTTGCCACACGTTCCATTTGACATTCGTTCATATCCCGAATCACATTAGTTATTGCAAAATTAGGCTGGCACATTGGTCAAACGACGAGACTTTAAGTAATTCGAAAAATTAAATTATTATTAATTTTTTAATTTTAGGGTTTCCAACATTGACGACAATTTAAAAAATGGCTTTGTCTACTGATATAACTTGATGCTATTTTTTATTAAATAAAGATACATTGTTTTTTCCTCGGAATATTCGTCGTTTATTTGACTGAAAATTTATCTACTACACATTCCTCTTCTTGAAATATTGAAAATACAAAAACATTGGCACGATGGGTATGTACATACTAAAAACCAAGCGTGTTGGTATTTACATGGATAAATGACATCTAAAAGGAACACGCCTACAAGTGTGTAAAAGCTCGTTACAATGTAAAAGATAAAAAACAACATACTTGCAACACGCTTCGTTTTTAGAGTGTTATTTCATCCTTCTAAGCCACTAAATCTTCAGATGATTAAACATCACGGTAATCTCAAAATGTCAAACGGAATGTGTACTTCTTTTCTTTTTTTAGTCATTTTGATTTTTACATATCTAGAAGATTTATTTCTATCTTTTAGATGTTCTTTTTTTAAGTTTGAAAATTATCTTTGTAGGTTACTGTAATCGACTGATAGAATTGAATTATGTTCCCCGCCGACGACACAAAATGCATTATCTTACCCTTTTCCGATACAAAGAACTTTCCATAGCCAATGAATATCTTTTGCGTTCTATTTGCTCATCCTCGACGATATCACACAAATGCCGCGGTTCCCATTTGTCTTACCTAAACATAAATCTCAAGCGATCGCCGAGGGATACTTAATCAATTAATGAGGGAAAAGATTCACCAAGTACATACTACGACAATGCTTTCGGACATGAAGCAGTATCGTTATATCGATTGTTGTGATTTTTCGCAAAATTTATGCCACGATTCCGGGATTATTCGTTGAAAAAAGGGCCTGTTCGCTTCAACTTGCATAAAATTATTTCGTTAAAAAAATTGGTTATTCCGAATCGCCTTGTTGACTTTATCTAAATTCAATATCAAGCAGCATTCACTGCAGCTACGGTAATGAAAAACTATTGAGCAAAGTAGCCGAAGTCGTACGAAAGTTGGAACAACCACGCCTTTTTAGAGCAAATTCAAAAGCAAAAACTCGAAATCTTAATTTCTGCATAATTTTTTTTCACAAACTATAACCATCAGAGAGTGGCTGCTTCTTCACTTGTGTGCAGCCCAATTTCAGCTCGACTGTTGGAACAATTTTTGAGTTATCGACGCTTGACTTTTTTAAAACCTTACGTTTTTATCGACGAAACAAAAACTTATTTTTGTGAAAATTATAATAAATGTGTGAAAATGTGACAAAAAAATATTATGTCAAAGCGAAGAAATTTTTCTTCTTCTACAAAATGGCATAAAATATTATGTGAATTTCGTGCGACAGAATCTTTATGTTTCAAGCACATAAACTGCAATTCAGTTTTTACTTTGTGTATGGAAACATAGCTTCCATATTTTTATACAGACCATTTAATGATTCTCTCTGCGCAGCTTATTGGCATCATTATCATTTTAATGGTGAATGGCAATTGTATTTTTCATGACGTTAATTTTTTTTCAACCAACGATTGTATTATTAATTTTCATCTAGACACATTTTTGGATGAGAATGTAGATAGGAAATCTCAACTTGTAAACATTTGTAGACTAACTTGTAAATCAGCAAGGGAAAAGCTGGCGTCGCTTAACAACTGTTCCATTCGAATTCAATAGCTTCTTACGCACATATTGTTGTACTGTGGCTTTTCAAATGCATATATGTACGTTCTACGATAATATAGTCGCTGGTTAGCTTTTATTATGGCATTGCCGATGGCATCGCGGCCAATTTGAAAGCAACGGGGCAGGAAAAATGTTGTGCTTTAAGTGGTAATTTACGATTGGCCTATACAAAGATCTGGCCAGGGACGTAGAAGCGAATAATACGGATTCCTTTTAATAGATAAGGACTAGAAGTGCCGCGGATTTAAACGATAAGAGTCAAGATCGCTTTGCAGCGTTCTTATAATCTTGACTTCTTATCAACAACGATGTCACGTGTTAGTTCGTTAGATGCATGGTTAACTAAAGCATTTTCGAATTAGCATCTCAATAATAATGAATAGATATAATCGGTTTCGTTGTAACCGCTGCTCGAGGGCCTCGATGCAGTGCATATTATCTATTTCGCATCCAATACACTTGGATTTCAATTAGTCATTCCAGTCGCGTACTACACATACTCGGAATAATCAAGAGTCGTGGTAGCGACTCGACGCCAAGTTAAAAAAGAAATTAATGTTGCCTTCACACTACGATTTGTCTGTCTGACTGGACGGGCTGTTCATTTTATTTCCATCGCAATATTCAGTCAAAGAAAGCTTTATGTTTATCAAATACCATTTGGTTTATTTCAACAATTGCCATTTAATCCAAATTAAATCCTATTACATGGACTTTTGAAGAAATACATTTATTTAATGGCTAGTCTTATAGGATTTATTCAAGTTAAATTAGATGTATTGTTCATAATATAATTGATCATTTGTTAGTCTCTCTCTGTGTGTGTGTGTGTGTGTGTGTGTGTGTGTGTGTGTGTGTGTGTGTGTGTGTGTGTGTGTGTGTGTGTGTGTGTGTGTGTGTGTGTGTGTGTGTGTGTGTGTGTGTGTGTGTGTGTGTGTGTGTGTGTGTGTGTGTGTGTGTGTGTGTGTGTGTGTGTGTGTGTGTGTGTGTGTGTGTGTGTGTGTGTGTGTGTGTGTGTGTGTGTGTGTGCGTGCGTGCGTGCGTGCGTGCGTGCGTGCGTGCGTGCGTGCGTGCGTGCGTGCGTGCGTGCGTGCGTGCGTGCGTGCGTGCGTGCGTGCGTGCGTGCGTGCGTGCGTGCGTGCGTGCGTGCGTGCGTGCGTGCGTGCGTGCGTGCGTGCGTGCGTGCGTGCGTGCGTGCGTGCGTGCGTGCGTGCGTGCGTGCGTGCGTGCGTGCGTGCGTGCGTGCGTGCGTGCGTGCGTGCGTGCGTGCGTGCGTGCGTGCGTGCGTGCGTGCGTGCGTGCGTGCGAATTAGGCACACGAATTAAGGAGGTTGACAGTCACGCTGAATTGCAAGCCATACAAATTTTTCGAGAAAATAGTAGAGATGCTTGCGGATAATATATTTTAATGGACTGAGCTAAATGACCATAGAGGATCATTGTGGGTGGCGAGGATTGGGGATAAGAACCATCTTGATGTCATCCCAAGCGGTATCTTTCACGGTATCTTAGGAATTAATTCAAATGTGAGCAGCTTCAAAAGCTATTTTATTATATGTCTGGCAGCTGTAAAACAGCCGAGCATTCGTCTTGCGAACTTAACTTTTCTCGTCTTATAATTGGAGCAATTGTCGGCCTGAACCCAACTGAACCCAGTAAACACGGTAATGTTACAGCAATGTAACCCAATGTAACAAGTAACATCATCTGTAACTTACATGTAAGTTATTACTTCCCACTCAACAATGTTATCATGTTATGTAATATTTGCGTTACATAACCGTTATAATTCAGTTAGGTTGCCTGTACGTTGCGTAATATGTTACTGATGTGAAACAAGTAACGTAAAAGTTACGAAACCGCAACTTCGAAAGGTAACTTCAGGTGAGGTTCTTTTGTCGATTGAAAGTCCACAAAAGTCCACGGGTTGCGAAATCGCTACCCTTAGAAGTTCAAAAAAATAGCTATTACAATTAAAAGTAGAACAAGCTATTGGCGCATAATGCCAACCGGTTAGGGCACCTCCGAAGGGTGGTATCCCACTGTTTCTTTTCGACTGCGAAGTCGCTCGGTCTTAAACACGCTAGAGTTACGAATCGCTTGCGAGAACTTTTTGATTCCAACTACTTGAAAAAAGTAGTTGGAAGAACCATCTCCAGCATATGCTGTACCGCTGAATAGTTGCAGCAACTAACTCGCTCCTGTAACCAATCGCAGTGCTGTTTTCACCAATACAATAGGTGGCGCAACCAACAGCGAGTTCCTATAACCAACCACAGCGGTTCGTATAACCAACGAGTAGCTGTCATAACCCACTGAGTAGTAGTCATAACCCACTGAGTAGTGACGCTATTTCAACTCTTTCGAGTGGTTGTCGGAACCCATTTATTGGTTTGTCCAACTACTTTTTTTTCTCCGTGTATGTTCACGATGTTACATAACCACTGTAATATGCATGTTACGTAAATGTTACATTCCCTTGCAACGTTCTTGCAATGTTGCCACGTTTCGTAACGGTAACATTGCTTTCCTGTCACAAAAGTGACGTCCCAATTGTTACTTGCACGTTGCGTTGCGGTTTCACAGCTTTTGTTATGCAACTGCAACGAGAATATGCCGCATAACAGTAACATTACTGGTTACATAGCCGCAACATAACGCAAGCGATAAATTGTCGCAATCACATGTAACTTGCAGATTTCATTGCTGTTTAATTATGTGTTTACTGTGATTATTTATTTATGCCATGTGGTATTTTTATCTTCGTTTGTAGTATGTTATCCGTAAGTTAGTAACAATTATATTTCTAATGGGTATTTACCTAAAAACAACAAATTATTACCACTACTGCTATATCAAATGGCGGTAGATTCAGTACAACAGTCTCATCGTTGTCGATGTTCCTGAAATATGGAAATTCCGTTGTTGCTAGACTTATCTTCTTCCTCTGGTGAAAGCTTTTATCCCATGACAATGTGTCACAATTCAATTGGACACGTTTTTATGGGTTATAACTTTTGGAGTTTTATTTGTGTCATATTATAAAGATGGATATGTAGTGGTCAAAATAGCTCATTGAGGAGGCGTTCCTTTTTCTCTGAGAGCTTGTGGACGACTTTTCTTGAAGGTTCGGGGTTGTAGGGAGAAAAAGTAATGTACGAGGGAGTCAGTTCGATTTCGCGTTCGAGGCAGGAATAGAGTTCTTCGAATTCTTCCTCATCTCGCAGAGGAGACGCCCCGGAATATAATTCCCGATTTGGTGTATTGTTTGGTAGAGTGAGTGTAGGTTGAAGATTTGTGTTGGTGAGAATGTTGTCTGGGTTTTGTAGTGTGTGGTTTTGAATGATTGGGGTGATTTGTGTGGTTATGGAGTGATTGGTCGGGTATTTGTTTGATCGTGGAGGTCGGGGTGGAAGGTCAATTTTTTGTAGGACCCATTCTCGGTGTAGGAATTCCGGAGCAATACTTGGAAGAAAAGGAACGGCTGGTGGTTCTATTTCCTCCTTTCGAGGATCAGGACGGTTGTGACGGGCGATCAGGACCTCCTGTCCGGGAAGACGGGATTGGGCTCGTCGTTGGAGTCTTCGGAGATAGGCAAGGTTTCTGTATTTTGGCATCTAGGGAAGAGGTTGTGATTAGTATTCCACATTGCGGTAGAAGATTAGAGGGGGGCAGGAAAACTAATGCGTGTATGTGGCAGTAAAACACTGAATGAGATTAATGAATTTTATCAATTTATATCGACGTTACAGTAGAATATAGAGTAAGTAGTCCACCTCTCGGTAGGTTATTAATTCTGTATCCACGTTTCAGTAGAGTACGATTTATTTGAGGCAAGAAAATAAATTAAATTTAAATTTTTAAATTAAAACACAAATTTTATTAGAAAGACGTTACGTCTTATCGGTTTAAGATTCTCTCTTCAGAAAATCTTGGGTGGTTAATCACTTCGCAGTAGTATAGCCGTCAAAAATTACCTTTGATTCCGTTATAGGAATCGTCGGTGTGATTCTGAATAAAACGGATTTATTCCCGCCTTATATGCACAGCCAGGTCTCCATTCTCTTGCGAGAAAACCGTATCGTCGTGGCCATCTGTCGGCCGAGCGGGAACTACGGGAGCTTTCGCGCGCTCAGGCGCGGATCGTCGACTCGGGGGGCCCGAGTCGTTATTCGAATTTCTTTTAATTTAGGACGGGGTTTTGGAATTCGCGTGTTATGACTATGAAACATAGCCGTAACATTTAGTATAAGTGTATTTTTTCGTGTGAGTGTTGTATTCGTGTATTTGTAGGAGAGTTTATTAACCGGAAATTATGTATGGTAAGTATTTTTACGTTATTTGTTTTTTATGTATTTTTTCGGGTTTTATGTATTTCTTTTTTAATGTGTTTTTTCTTTCTTTCTTTTATCAGGTACATGTCATTGCAGTGGGTGATCTTCAGTCTTCTTGGTACGTTGAGTTTTATGTGTAATTAGGTAATTGTAACTTTTCTTAATATATGTTTTTCTTTTATAGGTAGAAAACAAAACTGCAAGCCAGGAGGCAAACAGTTGGTCAGCATGCGGACAACAAGTCCCCCCCCCCCCGGCTGACGTTTTTTTTTTCTTTTTAGGTTTTATTGTTTCTGGTAATTCTCGGCTCCTTTCTTTGCTAATTTATCTGCCATTTCGTTGCCGTAGACTCCGCTGTGTCCACGCACGTGGTTCCATTCGACAGTGAGAGGCTGGAGGGCAGCTTCCATCTCCTGGAGCTCTTGTCTGTTTATCACAGGTTTATTTGCAGATGTTTGCCATCCGCGCGCCTTCCATCCCGGCATCCATTGTGTTGCGCTCTTGATTACGAACTCTGAATCCGTATTAATGCGTAATTTCGTAATCCCCGCTTCCCGAGCTCTCTCGGCAGCTCGCGTTACTGACTGTATTTCTGCCGTGTTATTGGTTGCACGCCCTATGACTGGTTCGGACACATTCAGCGGGCTGTTCTCTCCAAAATATATACCAATGCCAGCTTTTGCTTCTTGATGTCCGTTAGCCGAACACGCACCATCGGTGTACACGTTGACAAAGTTGTCCGGTACCATGCTGAATTTAGGCGAAGGTGGCAGATTTGAGGTTACGTAAGTTTTTTCCCTTTTTATGATTTGTGGGAACGGAGATGATATCTCGGTTTCCCAGTTGGATTCTTCTTTGGTGCTTCGTCAGGAGGACCTGGATTTTTCCGCGGTCTTCCTCTCCGGCGCTTTTTGATCGTGGGTATTGTTTCTGGAGTCGGTTCTCCAGGTATCTGTGAGGTCTCGGTTTGTTTCTCCATCTCCGGCATTTGTGGGTAGCCCAGCATTGGTTCCACCGTCCCTTCGGTAAGAGGGATGTTTTCTGTTTCCATCAGCGTTTCAGGTTGCTGTTCATGGTGGTTTCGGTCCAGCAATGGATCCGACGAGAATCCTCTAGGGTTTGAGGTTCTCATGGCTTGTTAGGAACTGGTGGCTGTAGGGTTTGGCCGTTCGCTCGTATTTTTAGATGCCACGGGTTTTAATTGGTTCCCATGGTACTTGATCAACTTCCCATTTCTCTTGATGATATAGATCTCTCCTCCTAAGTGGCTCTCGACAGGGTATGGCCCTTCCCAGGTAGGGGTAAAGCCAGCGTTGATTCCCTGGATAGCGTTAGACAAGTAGTGAGTCTTTACATCGATGAGGTCTCCTGTTTTAAACCTGGTAGCGGTTAAGGGTTGGGTAGCGTATCGCTCTTGATAACGCCGTTGATTTTGGCGTATTTGCTGATGCCGTTGCGTCTGTTCGACGTTAGAATCCAGTGGGGCGGGGAATCGCCACTCGCCTGGTCTTTGGAGATTGGTACCGAGTAATGTTCCACTTGGTGTGGACCCAGTCGCAGCATTGCGACGAGTTCGGAGGCTGAATAGTACGTTATTCAGATGAAGATCCCATTGGTGGTGCTCCCGGTCCTGGAGGTGTAGGCGGAGACCTTTCTTTATTTCTTGGTTTCTTCACTCCGTTGGGTTTGCTCTGGGATGATAAATGGGGGTTGTCCAATGCTGAGTTTGCCATTGGTCACAGGCATCCGCCCATTTCTTGCTGATGAACTGGGGCCCGTTGTCCGAAAGTATGGCTCTGGGGTATCCCCATCTAGAGAAAACTTCTTTTTCGGTGATTTTGATAATCACAGTAGCGTCAGAGGAGTTTAAGGGAAAGGCTTCGACCCATCTTGAGAATAAATCCGTAATGACGAGGATGAATTTCTTGCCCCGTCCAGTTCGTGGATATGGTCCCATTAGGTCGATCGCTACTGTTTCCCATGGTTTGTAGGGTTGGTGAGGTTTCAATTGGTCAATGTGACGTGGTCTTGTGGCTTTAGTGCAAGCGCATAGACGACATTGTTGGATATATTCTCTGACATCTTTTCGTAAGTGTTCCCAGGTGAACCGTTGCTGTATAGCACGTAGGGTTTCGTTCATTCCTGGGTGTCCAGCCAGTGTAGAATTATGATATTCGTGCAGTACAAGTTGGCGGCACTCTTCTGGCACGATGAGTTTCCAATTTTCTTGGAGCTTTTTATATACCGCTCCATCGATGATACGATATGGAGAGTCTGGGTCATTAGTTTCTACCGATTTGGCCCCAATACTGTTAATAGAGGGATCCATTTGTTGAGCCTCCATAATTTGCTCGACCAAATTGTTTTGACAGATCGCGAAGACTTCTGGATTTGAAATTTCCGTCTCTTTAATGTTTTCAGGTTTTGCCGGGAAAATTTGTACTTCTTCCGTACTTGGTACCGCTTCTGAACTTGGGTTTTCGGATAGCGTACTAGCAAGACCATTGTCTCGTTTTGACACTTGCTCTGCTGTGAAGGTGAGTTCCTCAAGTAGTAGGATCCATCTGCTAAGTTTGTCCTTTTCATCTTTGAGGCGATACAGCCAGGTGAGCGCCTGCCTTTCAATCCGTAATATGAAAGGCTTCTCTTCCAGATAATGCTTGTATCGTTTTACTGCCCAGGTTATGGCTAGGCATTCTCTCTCATTTTTACAGTAACGGGCTTGAGTTTCATTAAACTTTGCACTTGCGTAACTGATTACCCTCCGTTTGTTCTTCTCATCAATTTGGTATAAGACAGCCCCCATACCGAGTGGGCTAGAGTCTGTCTGTAGAATATAGGTGAGTTCAGGATTTGGTCGACTGAGGTGTAGTGGTTGTTGAATTGTATTCAACTTCAATTGTGTTGCTGTAATTTTACCTCGTCGAAGGCCGCCTCGGTCCACTGAAATTTCTTTTTCCCAGCGAGTAAGTCCGTTAGAGGAGCAGTGATGGTGGCGAAATAGGGTAAGTATTCGCGTAACCAATTGCATGTTCCTATGAACTTTTGCAGGTGCTTCCGAGTTTTAGGAGGAGGAATGCTGAGAATCCCTTGGATGTGTTCATCCTTTGCTTCATTTCCATGATCCGTGACACGATGTCCAAGGTAATCAAGATGAGTTTTGCCGAAATGGCATTTTTCTAGGGAACACGTTAATCCGTGTATAGCAAGTCTTTCCAGTATCAAACTGATATGCCTGAGGTGCTCTTCCCAGGTGCTAGAGTAAATAATGATGTCATCTAGGTAGGCGATACAGAATTCGTTGAGTATTCCCACAAGTACTTCTTGGCTAATGAATTTCTGAAAGGTATTCGGGGCATTTTTAAAACCGAATGGCATTACGCGAAACTGAAGTGTTCCTCCATCAGGGGTTGAGAAAGCAATGTATTTTTTGCTTTCTGGACTCATCGGAATTTGCTAGTACCCACTCTTTAGGTCGAGTGTCGAGAATATTCGAGTCGTTCCTAGTTCCTTCAGAACGTCGCGGATACGCGGTATTGGTTGTGCAGTATCTTCCGTGATAGCGTTGAGGCGTTGATAGTTCACGCAGAAACGTGGTCGTCCATCCTTTTTCTCCACTATGACAATAGGTGAACTGTATGGAGATGACGTTGGTTCGATGATTCCATCTGTCAGCATATTCCGTATTTCTTCACGGATAATCTCCTTTTTAGTTTTAGAGTAGTTATAGGGAGCGAGCCGGAAGGGTGTGTCTGTGGTCAGTTGGATTACGTGACGGGTTGCCTGCGTTTGCTTCAATCGTCCTTCGCAGTTGAAGACCTGTCGGAAACGTTGTATGACGTCGTTGAAAGCTCCCAAAATATTTGTCGGGAATTCCTGCTGAACTCCGTTCAAGTCGACCAAAGGGTAATCTGGGGAAGGTATAGGTGCATCCAATAATCGCACGGAGAATCGATTTCCAGAGCCCATGTAGAGAATACCATGTTCGCAGTCAAGGATGGATTTTTGTGAGATCATCCATGGATATCCGAATATCAATGGTTCTCGGGAGGTGGGTGCTACCCAGGCTGTAACGTCCATGTTGTAGCCCTGTATAGCTATGGTAATTTTAGTTTTACCTTCTAATGGCATTTGAGCTTTACGTCCGGCGAGATTTGCCTGGGACTGAATAGGTTCTATTAGGTGTCCCCGTGGTAGGTATTTTGGTTGAATAAAACAATCTGTTGAGAAGCAATCGAGTGCTGCCCACACTTCCGTTCCGTCGATTGTGACGAGGACATGTGGCAACTTCCGACTTCCGGTGATAGTTTCAGTTAATCCTACTGTTGGTTGGCTGCTGGAGCGGGGTCCTCCAGGGGCCTTCTACAGTTTTCCTGGTTCTTAGATCTATCCGCTATCCTTTGAGCCAGTACTAGACAATCCTTGTGCATATGTCGCTCTGGACAATGCCAACATTTTGGTGGGTATTGACCATCGGTCGTGGTTGGTTTAGTAGCGGATTTGGGCTCCTGTTTAGTCTCTTCACGGCGTGGTCTGACATTAGGTGCCTGATCCGCGAGATCGTGCTCTGCCTCGATAGCTCGAGTCATTAGAGTGGAGATTGTTTGAGGATTTGATGGTCTGATTGCCATACGTAATGTAGGTCGAAGAAGTTCCAATAAAGTGGCGACCTGGTCCACTTCCGCATCTTGACCACGCAGCCTTTGGTATAGAAGATACTTTTGTTGTAAAAAGATGCCGGTGTTCTCCCGATCACCCTGTTTTCGTGAGTAGAGTTGGGCAGTGAGTCTAGAGATGACCGCTGGACTGTCATATCGTCCTAGGATGAGTTCTTGGAACTTATCCCAAGTAAATTCGAGAGGTTGGTAACAGCTCCACCATCTTTCGGCATCTCCTCTGAGTCCAGCTGCCGCAGTCTTGGTACGATCTGACGCTGGGATATGTAAGTGCTGGAAATACTCCAGACATTTTTGTAAAAACTTCTTGGGATCCTCATGGTCCGCTCCACTGTACGTAGGTAGAGGCATTCGCGGGATGTTGTTGAGAGCTTGCAAGAGAGCTCCGAGGTTAGCGAATGCATCAGGAGCATTGACAGGTGGTGGATTCCTTGGTTCTTCAGGTGGGGGTATCTGGTCAGCGTGATGATCTGGCGGATTCATGGCTTCTTGACCCGCAGGTAGGATCTCCAGTAGTTCTTGATTAGGTACTTCCGGTATGACCTCGGGTATATCCGGATTAGGTACTTCCGGTATGACCTCGCGTATTTCCGGATTTCGTTCTTCGTTAAGATGTGCTCTTGGGGGTACGTTGGGCGCCACTGGGTTTCTTGACACTCCCAGAATTGGATATTCAGGCTGGTCACCTCGCAAACGTGCTGAGGTACGTGGAGGAGTTCGCTCGACGGGCATCAGTCTTGAGAAAAGGTTTTGAGATTCGGGATCCAGTATAGAGGATCCTAGGCCCCACGTTGGGCGCCAATTGTCACAAATCAATTGGACACGTTTTTATGGGTTATAACTTTTGGAGTTTTATTTGTGTCATATTATAAAGATGGATATGTAGTCAAAATAGCTCATTGAGGAGGCGTTCCTTTTTTCTTGAGAGTTCGTGTACGGTTTTTCTTGAAGCTTCGGGGTTGTAGGGAGAAAAAGTAATGTGCGAGGGAGTCAGTTCGATTTCGCGTTCGAGGCGGGAATAGAGTTCTTCGAACTCTTCCTCATCTCGCAGAGGAGACGCCCCGGAATATAATTCCCGATTTGGTGTATTGTTTGGTAGAGTGAGTGTAGGTTGAAGTTTTGTGTGAGTGAGAATGTTGTCTGGGTTTTGAAGTGTGTGGTTTTGTATGATTGGGGTGATTTGTGTGGTTTAGGGGGTGATTGGTCGGGTATTTGTTGCGTCGTGGTGGTCGGGGTGGAAGGTCAATTTGGACGAGGCCCCATTCTCGTTATAGGAATTCTGGAGCCACACTTGGAAGCAGAGGAACGGCTGGTGGTTCTATTTTCCCCTGTCTGGGATCAGGATGGTTGTGACGGGCGATCAGGACCTCCTGTCCGGGAAGACGGGATTGGGCTCGTCGTTGGAGTCGTCGGAGATAGGCAAGGTTTCTGTATTTTGGCATCTAAGGAAGAGGTTGTGATTAGTATTCCACATTGCGGTAGAAGATTAGAGGGGGGCAGGAAACTAATGCGTGTATGTGGCAGTAAAACACTGAATGAGATTAATGAGTTTTATCAATTTATATCCACGTTACAGTAGAATATAAAGTGAGTAGTCCACCTCTCGGTAGGTTAGGAATGTCGTATCCATGTTTCAGTAGAGTACGATTTATTTATGACAATTAATAAATTGAATTTATTTATTAACACCAATTTTTTAATTAATTTAACAAGAATGAGTTTAATGTTTTATATTAATTTATATCCACGTTACAGTAGAATACGATTTATTTGAGGCAAGAAAATAAATTGAACACAAATTTTATTAGAAAGACGTTACGTCTTATCGGTTAAGATTGTCTCTTCAGAAATTTCTTGGGTGGTTAATCACTTCGCAGTAGTATAGCCGTCAAAAATTACCTTTCATTCCGTTATAGGAATCGTCGGTGTGATTCTGAATAAAACGGATTTATTCCCACCTTATATGCACAGCCAGGTCTCCATTCTCTTGCGAGAAAACCGTATCGTCGTGGCCATCTGTCGGCCGAGCGGGAACTACGGGAGCTTTCGCGCGCTCAGGCGCGGATCGTCGACTCGGGGGTCTCGAGTCGTTATTCGAATTTCTTTTAATTTAGGACGGGGTTTTGGAATTCGCGTGTTATGACTATGAAACATAGCCGTAACATTTAGTATAAGTGTATTTTTTCGTGTGAGTGTTGTATTCGTGTATTTGTAGGAGAGTTTATTAACCGGAAATTATGTATGGTAAGTATTTTTACGTTATTTGTTTTTTATGTATTTTTTCGGGTTTTATGTATTTCTTTTTTAATGTGTTTTTTCTTTCTTTCTTTTTTCAGGTACATGTCATTGCAGTGGGTGATCTTCAGTCTTCTTGGTACGTTGAGTTTTATGTTTAATTAGGTAATTGTAACTTTTCGTAATATATGTTTTTCTTTTATAGGTAGAAAACAAAACTGCAAGCCAGGAGGCAAACAGTTGGTCAGCATGCGGACAACAAATGTTGATACGAGGTAGTGTTGATACGCAGTACCTCACTCGTAGATAGCTCAAAGGGATGTTAAGTGGCGGTGAGAGACAAAATCCTTGTCAACGAAATAAATAAAAACAATTTTTACGTCACTGCGGCACGAAACGCGAGATTTTCCGTGCACGCCAAAAATCGTATGCAATACTCGGGAGGAAAACATTTTCTCAGCTTGTGTGAATGCAGCACTGTGTAGAAATAGAAATGCGTTTTCCCTCCCTCCGGCCATAATATATGTACAATTTCGATAAATCTCACGCTAGTCTCGTTGATGTAGCATACAACGACGCAGTTTTGCCATATCCCGGTCATACCCGCCTGGATCATTTCTGGCAAATTGCATCATGTGACAATGCTATCCCTAACACCAACATCCTCAAATTATTTCACAATTTTAACACACATATTTTGCCCAAGATTTAATACCGATTTTTTTTTTTTCAACCAGCTGTATATTTAAGGAGGGTCGAACGCATTTTTTAGAGGGGATAGCAAGTTTAAGAAATCTGGATCTCGAGCGACATAATTGATTATTGTTAATGAATTGTGAGAACGAGTATCTGAATTTTTGCATAGAGCATCCTGAATATATTCTTTATAGTTTGAAATATTTTAATTGCACGGTATCCGTATAAACTATCCTGAGAAATATAAAAATGCATCGTTCATTTTCAATCTGCCATAAGAAGCAATGTTAAGTAGTGTCGATTAAAAAAAATTTATTTCTCGAAAACCATGAAGATAAACTTACTCAAACTTTGCAGTTGAACTCAGGCCATCCATATCAATGGGTATTTAAAAAACCAGCATCTATTTCTCCCTAAAACCACTGATTGTACAAAAAATATCGGGATAAGGATAAATTCGGATTTTACATAATAGCGGTGGCTATTACAGATTTGCAAATCGTCAATGACTCGAGCAATTAATACGATGAAACAGATAATATGGAATTAACAATCATGAATAAGAAAATCATCATTAAGAGAATGTGATACACCGATGAGAATTTCTTCGCCCAATGTTGCTATACAATGCTGCTATATAATGTTGCCTATAGGTCTGTCTCTCTCGTACTATTTTTCTTTTAATTCTCACAACAACAAAAAACGACGGAATCGATTGAGGAGCCAGAAGCTTAGCCCAATTGTACCATCCTTCCCCGTATTCCCTCAAAATGCAAGCCCAATCTGTGTTGTTTTTTGAGAGAAAACAGCTTTCGAAATGTTGAGCCGTGGTGGGGGAAGTACCACTGCCTCTTAAGTATGCCGAAAAATAGGAGACGAATACAAATTGAGTTATCCATCATTTAAATAACGCGCGATAGATCGGAATTCTATTAATGATAGAATAAAGAATTGACACTTGATTTTTAGTTCGATCGCTCGTTAATAATATAACACGATGGCCAATGAAGATGAGTTCTATTACTAATTTAAAGTACCTAAATATTCGTTAATCGATTGGAGTTCCATTACTTGATGATAACGCGGAAATGGTTCTAAGTTTCATTAATTATTTCAAAACTAACGGATAATGGATCGGAAAAGAAGGATAATGAATTTGGAAAATAATAAGTATTCTTGTATTTTCAATTATTAAAGATCTGTTAGACGCAAAGAAATAGTATTAGTATATAAAACGTAGCGCGTGGTAAAACAAGCTCTGGTGCATACATGGGGGCTCTGTAGTGCGGTGCGGCGCACAACCGAGTAGACTATAGAGGAGAATAACGAGGCTTAACAAGACCTCTCCCACTCACCGGAATACACATTCAGTCATTGTAGTTCTGTCCCATTCTCATAAACGCAGAAGGTACTACTGTCCATCGTTGATCCGTGGGACGTTAAAGTAGCCAGTGTCGACCCGGTTGGTTTGGCGACGCGACGCGGTGTCGCCCTATCGGATATCACAGTCTCAACACCGGGAACCGCTACCGAACTTTGGCCATCATCTCGGAGCCCAGTGAAGATACCGTCGCCATGGTACAAACCCAGTGCAACCGTAGCTCGGACCGCTTCGCCACTAAAAAAATACTTGAATAACGGAGACTTTTCCAACGACGCCTGGCCACAACCTTGGCGCGATTCTACGCGGTGAGTTTCCCCTTGATTCTCAATTATTTCACCTCATCCCAATGAACGGTGGGCAATCGAAAATTAAATCAGTTCAGCTTGCAACAACTACCGATTCAAAGTATTTTTTTTATTTCCTGTGCCGATCGCATTACTACAGTACACCTCCAATACCTCCAATATTGAAATATTTTCCCGCTAATTTCTTTTCGAATCCTGTGAAACTGCATTTCATTACAGAGTTCAAATTTCAATTTTGTTAAACCCTAGCAAGTCGTGCCACCGATAAACAACCGCAAAAACGATTGACGTCGTTTTGTGCAAAAATGTTACGGCAAATCACTGCAAAACGACCGATATTATTTCATACTCGATCGGTTGTTTTCCGGCTAGTTAACGAAAAAACGACTGCAAAACGACCGACCTTATTTCACGTTCGATCAGTCGTTTTACGTTTAACGACTGTAAAACGACCGATCTTTTTTCAATTTTCAAAAAAAAAAAAAAAAAAAAAAATTGCTTCGCTGGTAGGTCTCGAACTTGCAACCTTCGGTTTACCAGTCGAGTACTCTGCCTACTCGGCTACTCAGTTCGTTGAAGTGTGTTCAACACACGTTCCTCATAAGCTACCATACGTTTTGGCGAATAACTTATATGGAACATGAGTTTAACATGTATTAACGAACTGAGTGGCCGAGCAGGCAGAGCACTCGGCTAGTAATTCGAAGGTTGCGGGTTCGAGACCTATAGATGTGACTAATTTTTTTTTTCTCCAAATGCGATATTTCAGGAGCACGCACATATTTTCTTGGTCCGCGCATTTATTAATTTAATAATATTTAATTAATATTAAAAAATGAAAAAAGATCGGTCGTTTTGCAGTCGTTTTTCGGTCATTAAACGTAAAACGACTGATCAAGCATGAAATAAGGTCGGTCGTTTTGCAGTCGTTTTTTCGTCAACTAGCCGGAAAACGACCGATCGAGTATGAAATAATATCGGTCGTTTTGCAGTGATTTGCCGTAACATTTTTGCACAAAACGACGTCAGTCGTTTTTTGGTGAACTAGGGGTTAATTGCGGTAAAATTGCGGTGACACGACTTGCTAGGGAATACTCGTGAAAACAATGAAAATCCAATTACTTTTCGAGTATCTTGGGAGAATTTTTTCTTTATTTCGTTATTTTTCCATTTAAATAGTATTTCTAAAGCCTCTAAATCAATAAGTTGTTAAATATTTTCCAAAATTATTACTTAAAACATACGGAGTGATGATTTATAGATAACTTTTGTAAATAATTGCATTTTTAGCAGTCGTCACTGATGTACTCTATCGATGACATTTTATTTTTCAATTTTTTTTTTTTTTTTTTTTTTTTTTTTTTTTCGACCTATTGTCTATAACGAAATCCTATAACAAATACCATAATAACTGAGAGATTCTAAGCGATGTGGGTTATAAACGACAGAAAAATAGAAAATTACACATTAAGAATTTGAAACGATGATAATAACAATATTAGTAAAAAGCCATATTCATTACATAAATTCTGGAAAGTACATCAACACATTTTCAGACCACGCAATATTCAAGTGGCTGACTTGGTATGCACCATATACCGATATTTCATAAATTATATAGTTCCAAAGGAAATTATCCATGCACCCAGGAAGGAAAAATGATTTTCGGGAATGGTTACAAACATTTCTCATTGCGACTCAATTTTGTTGTGAAGCCATTTTTTCGTGGTACCTTTTAATCTCCATAATGTTTTGTATTACAATTCGATGTCTATATAATTATACATGACGATTTTTTCCCGCTTAATTCACAAATATTGGAAAGACAAACTAATTAACTACATACCTAACTAAAATCTATAAGGTACGACAAGAAATTTAAACAAAGTAGGATAATAAGGAAACAAATCTACTAATGAACTGACTAGAATGTAAGGAACCTAATAAATATTCTTACGTTTTGGTTAGTTAGGTGTTAAAATAGTTACGTGGTTAAAATCAACCGGTATAGCATTTTATTTTCATTTTGGTACATTAAGAAAGTTGTGATTCTTGATAATTCTTTTTGTTTCGTTGAGCAACATAAAAATTTTATCATCTATTTCATACGGATTATTAAATAGAATGTGTCAAACGATTTAGATAACGATTTGACACCTATCGTGTGTTCTGATATTAATAACTATAAGAACATGAGTAATGTAGCATTGTATTCGTAATCGAGCGTAAACTCCATATTATCATTATTATTTGCAGAAGAATACATAGAGATATACATTAAATAACCAGCGTGTCTTTAGGACACACGAAAATTCCGATAGGTTCGAATAGCGTTAGACGGAAACCCTATCTTCGCTTCAACTTGGACTAAATAGAACTACTCGATTGAATACGATTTGATGCGAGTATTATTTCGTTTCAAATTTTGTTTTTTATTCTATTGGGCTTTTAAATCAGCACGGAGAGAATTTTCTGACAATCACTATTAAAAAAATATGGCGATGGTTCCCATGCAGCATTCTAAATTCGGTTTATTCGACCAGTTTGGCGATGACTGCCATGCAGTACATTAAACGTGAATTTTTCGTGTCTAATATACAGTATGGCAAACGATGCCAGTTGTGTTCACGTGTCACTTACCAACGATACATTTCTGGTTAAACGCAGCATACTGAAGATTGCTAGGCCTGTTACGTACTTACTGTTGTTTCGTACACCAGTGAATCTCGGAAATTCGTGCAATTAAAATGATACTTAAATTAATAGAAAGTAAAGGTATGTAAAGGTGGGATAGGGATAGGTTACAAAAATGTAGCATAAAAAAATACACGTTGTTTTGTTTAATTATTAAACATTTATTTATTTTTCTTAAAATGAAATTATATTTTTTAAATAAAAATGCCATTACCACTTTTCGTCCTGATTTCGGACGTCATTAAAGAGGAGGTTATGTCACGTGGCAAATAGGGCAGGTTACGCACCGAATTATAACGACGACGATATGTGACGATTTTCTTATAGTATACACGAAGAATACATAGATCATATGTCGTTAAAAAAGACGTGCACTTGGTTTTTCGTGTTCACAATTCCTTGTTAATTGCACTGCACTACCGAGAACAATGAGCGCCTAACGCCGCTGTCGATGTAAACACCCTCAGCCGCCGCCAATCCTATAGCGGTCACGGCACATTTTTCGGGTATAATGAATAGGCTGTTTAGAACTACAGCCTGTATTTGGGGAATGAATCCCAGACGCACGGTCTTAGTAGTTGCAACGTCGTGGATATCAGAATTTGCTATTTCGTATATGTCAAATGTTCGTATTTCTTTCAGGACCGATCCCGTAACTATAGATTCTATTAATAAATTAAGAGATGAATTTCTTCATATATTGCGAATCGTAATCACTGTCTTTTGGAAGTCACGACTATTGTCAAGCTTTAAAATGTCTTCAAGATACTTTTGCGTATACATCCTTACAAATTTTGGATTATTTACAGTACGGTTTGAAAACCGAAACATAGTAACGATTCTTGTACGACGTGCAGCACATAGTAAAACACGATACAGTACTCTATAGGAAAATATAGAAATAGACGCCAGAAGCGCTGAATAAACCGAGTTTACTATACTAAATCGGGTAATGATTACCAGACTCTTCTCTCCGTGAGTAGGTATATGTGGGAGGATAATGCAAAAAATCGAGCAGTACACCTTGCAAAAGTTACTCATATAAAACTTTTAATTACAGGCGCTGTTCACATATTTCTATAAATCCCAGCAGGTCACGGTAATTGATCAATTACCGTTTATATAAGTAATTAGGAAATCAGCACTTAACTGAGCTCAACTATAATAAAAACTCGAAAATTAAATATGTCGAGCTTGCAAGAATGAGTGATATAAAATTGCGGTTTTGTTGTTCTATAAATCAGAGAATTTGACATTAACGATGTACTTTACTGTTATCGATTGTTTCTTTTATGGGTCGAGATCGGAGCGTGACACGCAAACTGCTATCTGAGGGAGGGAGTTTTCGTAATGAATTAAACTAACATGTGTTTTCGCGTTAACCACGCACAATTATTATTTATTTCACGCTCCAAAACTATACGAATTAATAATCTCGAGAAATATAGAAATACTGATACCGGACTACAGAGTGATAACGATCCCGAAATGTAGCGAATCGTCGTACACTCGGGCTAATCGTCGCGTGTTTTCGGACTACGGGCAGTTCGGACGCTATTCTCATTCGCTTGATCGTTCGCGACTCTTCATTTTCGGTAATTCGTTAGATTCCCTCTCCTTTTTGGGAATCTAACGAGGGGGGAGGGATACGCTTATCCTGTGGACCCGATCACGCGTAACGCGTCTGTCTCGCTCACGCGATATATATATATATATATATATATATATATATATATATATATATATAACATTACCAATTAACAGTCATATCTATAATTTTGGAATTCGATTTACTGGGATTTATGATAGCAGAATTTCGTGACTATAAAGCGATATAGGTACTAGAAGATGGGACATGGTTTTCTTATTTTGGGGTGGTAACGTCGACTTTGCACAGGAATAAAACTTTTTTAACTTGAAAATTCGGCAATTACATTGTGTTATAACTGATTGGATATAATTGGACAGATCAAAATCGAATGATACGGTAGCAGCAGCGACGACATATATACCGGATGGACCGATTAAACCGCCTAGAAGTAGCAACGATGGAAGTCGAAGAAATTTCAACAACGGTACCGGGCGACATTCTACAACAGATAGAACGAGCGGTGATGCGAACGTGATCTCCAATTTTGCGACGGAGCTTGCTAAACAGTCGCAGAGTGAGACACCGGAAAATAACGGTGTGCATGTACGTTTCGAAAACGAGAAAGACGATAAACCGCGAAAAAAACAAATTCTCCAAGACGAAGTGAATAACATACTCGATACATTGAAAGATTCGTCGAATAATTTACAAAAAATCGATGGTTATACTAAAAAATTTGGAGAGATTAATAAAAGATTGACATTCGAGAAAAACCGATCGATACTCAAATCGAATGTGAATTACAAAAAGATTACTGATTTTCCGCAAAAGGATACGAAACCGGATGTTGCGAATAATTCGCCGCTTATATTGTCGACTACAGAGACAGGAAGTAGTCATACAGATTCACTGATTCCGGTAAATCGACCGTTGAACGATAAAGATCGGCTGACGTCCGTGGTGGAGCAGCTTGTTCATTGGAGGTTTGACATTTTCTCAAAGAAGGTAAACCGTCCAATAAATCAACACCCACCGATCGATCAGCCGTACCGATAATTCTCCTGCAAATAAGCGAGTTTTATAGTAATCAGTAATTCAAGGTCATTGATTGTCGGCAACTAATTGCCACGAGTGAAGAAACTTTACCCTCCCCTAGTCGTACCGAAAGACAGTCGGACCACTCTTCCAACGACGTCGTTTTCGGCCATTCGATTATTTGGGCAAATTGCGTCATTTATCTACGTCCTAACTGTGTCATGACGTTTTTATCGCTGTTGACAAATCGCGATCGTTGTTTCGGGACGGTGGCAAGCTCCGGTATTTCAACTAGCGTTCAATATATCCATTTTTACGACAAGATCACTATTCCAAGACGTTTGTTCAGGCTTCTCCATTTTTTTTTGTACACGGAAAGAAATGTTTGGTTGTGGCAACTACGTTTTCGATTTGCTGTAGACAATGTCTAAAAAATTAGTTGCCTCAACCATCATATCGAATAGTAACCTCAACTATTCACGATTAGTTCTCGCGAGATTAGTTAGGTTAACTAATCCAATCGTTGGGACTACCATTCGAATCGTCGGTATTACCATTAGAATCGTCGGTATTACCATTCGAATCGTTGGTATTACCATTTGAGTTGTAAGGGAAATAGAATAATCGATTGGTTGTGTCAACTCATTTCTTGGTTATAGCAACTAATCTTTTTTTTTCCGTGTAGTGTTAACTGTTTTTGAATTTTCCTATTATTTCGTCGTGGTGACACATTTTTAGGCCAGATAATCGAATGGCCGAAAAAGACGTCGCTGAAACCGTTTTCTGGATCGACAGGGTCGGCAAAAATCACTCACTTCCCGCCCTTCAGCGCCTGCGTCAGTGTCTGTTAGGGTTTGTGAGTATCTGTGATGGTTTTGTAGGAACTTGGAACGATCAGGCCCGAAAGGACTTATCCGTAGAGTGAGAATAATCTGTAGGAAGATTTTTCGAGCTGCTTACATGGAATCTTGGAATAACCAGGGCACAGAGGACCCATAGGGAGACGTTAATAAATAATCCGGCCCGTCGTTAACTCGATAGGTTTTTAAATTTTCTTCATATTTCCTTTCTTATTCTTACGATCACATCTAGAGACGATTGAAAATTTGGAAAAAAGTAAGTCGAAGGGAAGATAATTTCGCAACATCTAAGTTGAATAGAAGCACCAGTGGGCACTACTATAATAATATGTTGGTAAATTGATGCGGCATTAATATCGCAAAGCGATTTAAAATTTCAAGAGCCTGTCCGGTTAATCGTTAATTCATTGGACCGTTTACCCTATATAAAAAGAAACTTTAACGAAAACGAAACGCCACATTGCTTCCTGCGAAATTGTATTTTTTTTTCACAGATACGGGAATCGAGCAGCTGCTTCAGAAGCACCGAATGATTCGTCGGACGTTTACAGACCTCAACGGAAAATAGTTGAAACGGGTGAGTGATATATTGTGATTGCCCGTTACTATATCACTGCCACGTTCCTTGCACAAGTTAAAATCTTGCTCGACAATGTCTTTTCATCTCGCCGGCTCTCAAACAAGTATCCAATTTTTTCTATAGCTTCGAGGTGTTTGTCTTGTTGTTGTTGTTGTTGTTGTTGTTGTTGTTGTTGTTGTTGTTGTTGTTGTTATTGTTGGTCGTGGTGAGCAACCAATGTGCAAGCCATAAGATGGGATCCTCCGGTTTCTCTTTGCAACACTAAAGAGACAACGAGTAGATCAGTGCTTCATAATTAAATATGCCCTTTTAATTACCTTACAAACTATCATTTGATTATTTTTCCAAATTTTATTTCATAATTATTTTCTGTGCTACTAGTTTTTTAAAATAATAATTGTTATGACTCTTTGTGATAAGAGGACCAGGTCAACAAAGATGCTTACGAAAAGATGTTTCATTGGTAAGACGATTGTTTAGAAAAAACGATCTGTATCTGTATCTGTATCTGTGAAAAATATTGTATCATGAGCTTTCACACCTCATGATACAATACACATCAAGCGCGTGAAATCTCCAATGTCGCATAGCTATATAGTAGTACGCCATGATAACACTGCGAGCATTTATTTAAAATCAGTACTATAATCGATAAACAATATTTTCTCTGCCCTTTCCTAGCACTCACGATAACGGTGATTATAACGGCCATAATGACGGGAAAAATAACAGTCGTTTTTGTACACCTTAATAACGGTGCGATTTTGGTCATAATAACAGAAAAATCATGGTCACCGTCTTTTTTTTTTTTTTTTTTTTTTTTTTTTTTTTTATTATTCTGACCAAAATCGCGCCCTGTTATTATGATCGTTCTCGTGAGTGTTAGGATTTTGACAAGGTACGAGATCCCTTTAAGGGTGAAGAATATAATATTGCTTTTGGGGAATATTTCAAAAATCGTAAAAAGAAAAATTAATTAAGAAATAAAACTGGGTATATAAATAGACAATTACTTTTATTTATAATTTTTTATACCAACCAGCGCTAGACCTTTTGCCAAAATTTTGTTGATTACTTCCGACAAATAGTCTTCAGCGCTTTTCCATCTGGGAAATGGTTCGACAATAACTGAAATGTATGTAAAGTTATAGGGTTATTTAATGTTTGTAAAATCATCGGGTCTGTAACTTTAATACTATATAAAACATTTTAAAAACTCTGCCTAGCAGAACCTTGCACATTACTTTCCCATAACTTTCCACCAGAGTCACTTTTCCTAGCTCTAAAAAGAAGCAAAAATCGATCAACATATTTCTTCCGGAGGTATAAACAGTGGTTACACATAATGCGCAAAATTCTCTTTCGCAGTTTTGTCGTTTTTTAACTCTTTCTTAACACCGAGAAACGTATTTTAATGTTTCAATAAAATAGAGATAAAACAGAGATGGAGGGAACGAACGCAACATGATAGAGAAGTGAAAGATACAGAGATTTTTACGGTTTTTATCACTTTTACTTTACTAAAATTGACCGAAGAAAAAACAACGCAGGGAAACCCCAGTCTGAAAATAACCAGAGTCAACGTAAAGAAACGTCCAACAAAATGAACACAGATATTTTTTTAATTGAAAAAGAAAGAAAAAAGACGTTAATACATTTTTATTAATTTTTTGCGATTATCAAAATACCACGACGTTTTTTTAAAGCCTGAAAAAATGTTGCGTAGAAAAACATGTTATTCTTTTTTCCTTGTAAAGAGCATTTTTCTCTCAAAATCACCGATGAATAACTATTTCAAGTTTCGCAATGTTCCAAATTGAAGAAAAAAAAAATCGGTTTTAAAATTTGAGAAAAAAATAGGCAACCTTCGAATAAACACCTTCGAATAAACACTACGACATTTATTTAAAGAATCGCCCATTTAAAATATACCGAGTCACGATAGCAGATAAAATTTGTGGTACGCCTGTAAAAGCAATGTCGTACCGTGAAAAATAGTACTTTGCGATACAAGGGCGAGAAAGCGATCATTATACGCACTCGTGGGGCTCGTGCGATCAACTTCACAACCGTCATATGATGATCGCTCTCTCGCTCTGTATCGCATAATACTTTTTCTAACAAATGCATGAGAAGTGCTACCGAGTGTAATGTCGCACGCGTGCGAGAAGTGCGTGCAAGAAGTGATTCCCGTGCGAGAAGTAAAATAGCATCGATGGCCGTAAAGCGCCACTCACGCCACCCACGGCAGGCACGAGAAGTAGCACTTCTCATGCATGCATTACAAAAATGATTTTCTCGGTATAGGCTCCTGTGACGAACCGCTGATGTTAGAATAATTAGAATATCGAAATTTACAAACAATTTGGAAAGAAGAAATGAATTTCGCGTTGAGCTTCTTGACAAGTCTCACTGCCGTGTACAGCATTTTCGTAGTCTTGGCCCGTCCTGCTTCCATATCGGGCTCGGATACTGTCGGAAAAGTATAACCTTGCATCGGATACCTAAAAAGAAGCAAACATGTAAATGGAATTAGTAATCGGATGCTAAACAGTTGTGGCTGGTTGAGAAATTTTTGTCGAGTTCCCTTTGTCGGTCCCATGAGCCTTCGCCACTTTTCAACCGCCCGTTTCTCCGCTAAAACGTATACGGCTATGGGACCGGCAGCCATATACGTCACAAGATGAGCAAACTCTGGATTTTCGTAGCGGTCGGCGTAAAATTCGGAGATCTGTTCGGATGTCATTTGGAGCCATCTAGTATGTTGAATCGTAAAGCCCGCCTCGTTTATTCGTTTCTCAATCGTACTTCGATTTACGATAGCTTCTGGTTTTATTATTGCAAGTGTCCACTCCAAGTCCGAGGCTTTTTCATCAAATTCATCGAGTTGATCATCGTCGTCGTCGCCGCAACTGCGTTTCTCCTCAAATTCTCCTACCTCTTCATCATGATCATCATTGCATTTGCATTGCAATTCCCACTGATTCACGAATTTGTACTGGGGTAGACAGATTGAAGATATGTGAAAGTTTCGAAAAGTGGGTCACTTCATAATTGTACACATAAATCAAGATGTAAGGCATTAACGCGATGCTCAGAACGCTCGATCAACATACTTTCCGGCTCAAAAACTTTCGTCGAATTTGGATTTCGGTACATTGCAGTAACAGAAAAAAAAACCAGAAAAAATCATCGCCATCGAAGATACCAACAGCATTTATCAGTTTAATATTAATACTTGATCATTTTTAATATCAAGATTAAGAAGACTTTGATTTTTCGGATTACAAATTAATTCTCCGTATTATTAGAAAGTTTTTTTAAACAATCGCAAGTATGTATTCGAAAAAATCGAAGAATTCATTTTGTAAAAAACAAAAATGTTTTTCTATCGTATTTGTCGAACTATTTCGGTGTTCTTAACGTATCAATAACTTTGGTATTATTATTACTATTATTATCGAAAGCCAATGTTCTTAGTGTCTTCAATGTCGTGACATGTATTTGACATTTTTCTTTCCCAACTAAAAATTAACAACCAAGAAATGTTTTATTAATCACGGTTCTTGCTGAATCTGTCGAGATCTCGGTTGATGATGGGTTTGTCTGACAAATGTCATACGAGTAAATTTCGCTTCCCACGTTGGCTAATTTTTCAGTGTCAAGGATTTCCTCCGTGCAATTGGTATCCTGAATTTCAAGGTTTGCACATTTTTCAAAAATCTTTGAGGTTTGGATCGGTGGTTCGACCGAAAGCTCCGATTGCGTACAATCGCACATAGTCCCTAATGTATTTCCATGATTTAGTTTATGAAATACAGCAATAACAGGCCCTTGTGGTTTTTCTTCGTGTCTGATAGTTGAAAAGATGCAAACGACATTGAAGCGGAGTAAAACTGAATATTGACAGAACTTTTGCTCGTCTTTACAGACCGCTTTTTGTTTGCTATAAATGTTGTTCTTTTTCTTGTTTTCAAATTTATTTTGCGCTTCGATCTAGATCTCTTGATATTTGATATGTTTAACACAAGCTATTGTTCCAATATAAAGAAAAAAAAAAGATTTAAGATAAAAGTAACGCTCTTCATAATATGATATACTTTGAATACATATTTATTTCAACACTATTTATAATTTATTTCTAATTAGGTAAAGCATAACATGTTTATACGAAGAAGTCTTCTTGATCCTCTCACTTGGTGATTATTTGCATCTTGTATCGGCAGCGATGCAATGGAAATAGCAAAGATCTTTCGGGCCGAGAAATATAATTGAAAATTTATATTTTAATCTATATCATTTAAATAATAACTCGTGTATATTGATGTGTTGATTCAGACACGAGTGTACCGCTGAACAACAGGAGCGTTGAAATTGCAGGAGAGTTTGACGATTCGACTGGGGAAGAGAAGATTGTCCGAACAACGGAGAGTCCGGGCAAACCCATTGCGCTAATGTCAACTAAACTCGGTGTCATGGACGATATACGCAACAATAGGCAAAAGGTAAATGACCCTGCTGGTACTAGAACACATATCTATTGTGATGGGCCACTTGAGAACCGTGCGCTAGTTACTTAGCTCAGTACGGTGTACGGTGTGGGCTATTTGAGTATATAATACTTTTCACATTCTTTTCCAACCAAAAGTCCAACTCGTCAATTACAATTTCAGTTATTTGTGATGACAAATAATCACAGTATACACTGACACACACGCGCGCACGCCCGCCCGCGCACGCCCGCGCACACACGTCACTCACGACCATGTGAAATCCTTTCTAACCCCCGGCCAGCATCCCGGTCTCAATCGGTATAAAAAACTGTGAATGTGGATATCACTGGAGCATTCGATGAAACCCTTTTTCAAGCTGTAAAGTGTCAGTATGCATTAAAAAAAACGTTCATTACACTTTTTTATTATCGACTGCGGTATTTCACATGCTCTTAAGATCGTTTTGAGAAACTCGACACTGTAATTGCGAATCAGATACCGCATGAGCCTCGGCACAAGCTCCGACATAGCGATCCCCGTGTGGAAATTCCAACTCGCCATCACCTAGAAATCGACTAGTTTTCTTATTTTCTGTACAAGATCTAGATCGGAAAACTAGCTAGATCCGAGCGCTATGTGTAATTTCTCGCTGTCTAGTCGTTGTACAGGAAAACTGTCTAAAATCTGGCTAAGATTCTATTAATTCGCCCAGTAAACTTAGCTAGTGATTAGCCAGTACGGAAATCGGTTAACCCTATAGCATAAAATTGACACTAGGTGCTGGATCGGATTTCTCTATTGAACCCAGACACCGGTTAAATAGCCTAGGATAAATAAAAAACAGAATTAATATAAACCGTCATTTATTGCATCAGCACGTAACAGGGAACACTGTTTAATAACGTACGTAATCACTTATTTCATTAATAGTCAAATATCTCGATAAGGCCTATCGCAAACAAAAAAAAAAACAAAAAAACAAAAAACAGAAAAATATAAATTCTTTCGCGTCGTACAAAACAAAAAAAAATCGTAGTCCTCTAGAACGTATTTAATAACGTACGTAATCACTTTTTCAATAATAATCAAATATCTCGATAAGGCCTATCGCATAAACCAAAAAAATATGAATTCTTTCGCGTCGTACAAAACAACAACAAAAAATCGTTGTCTTCTAGAACGTATTTTTTGGTACTTTTCACGCACATGCACATGCCACTCTACATTAAGAGTCGCGGTAGCGACTCAACTCCAGGTTAAAGAAGAAATTAATGTTGCCTTCATAATAATAACTCGCTGCGCAGCGTGTCACGACTACACTGAGAAAAAAATATGGTCAGAGTAACCATATTTTAACTATAAACTATGTTTCCCAGAGAGGACGACAATGTTTTTATGGTTATCGTAACCAATAAAAATATAGTTATCACGTGCCATATTTTCGTAGTTATGTCAACTATTTCTGTATGTTAGTGGCAACTATTCGTTCTTTTACTATTTATAACGTATTTTAAACCATTGTAGAACAACAAAGGCACATAAAATATTTAGTTATTTTCCAGTCATGTTTATTTATTTCTATCATCCTGTATAGTCAATAATGATGATGTCCATAGTTCAACATACTTACTATTGTTGCTAGATTCACAATACTTTTGTGTACTATAAACACAAACATGGTGTAGAGCGAACGCTTCTATGTGGATTTATATACCAAGTGAAATGAGTTCCTGTGAATAGTATGTTTTACATTTATTATGGTCCACACTCACTATCGATTTCGTTGATAAAACGAAGTGTGTATGGCAATAAGTCTTTTGTATATAATTACAAGTAATATCTAATATTTATATCTTTACTATATTCACTGATAGTAGTGTATATAGAAGAGCGGGATGTCGGCTTAGAGTGACTTTTTTCCCCAATACTCACTGTCGCCGCTGCTCAGTCGCGAGTCGGACGTCGGAGTTAGACAAAAATAAGAAGTGACGAAGATTGAATATTCCACCTCTTATATAGGGGCCAGATGACAATTCGCTTGCGAGAAAGTCCTATCCCGCTGGCCATCTATCGGAAGCGAGGGAACTAGGCAGCACGTGAGACTTGCATCATGGACGCTTGTAATAATGCATAGTATTCGCTGCAATATTTTATTGTTATATTCAACATCAATTTTTTGTCCGCAAGCGTCCATGATGCAAATCTCACGCACTGCCTAGTTCCTTTGGTCGGTTCCGATAGATGGCCAACGGGATAGAACTTTCTCGCGAGCGAATTGTCATCTGGCCCCTATATAAGAGGTGGAATATTCAATCTTCGTCACTTCTTATTTTTGTCTAATTCCGACGTCCGACTCACAACTGACCAGCGGCAACAGTGAGCATTGGGAAAAAAGTCGCTCTATGCCGATATCCCGCTCTTCCATATTCACTACTATCAGTGAATATGGCAAAAATATAAATATTACATGTAATTATAAACAAAACACTTTTTGCCACACACACTTCGTTTTATCAACGAAATCGAATGTGATGGTTGACCATGATAAATATAAAACATACTATTCACAAGAAGTCATTTCACATGGTATATAAAACCACATCCAGTGGCACATGCCGCCCAAAGATGGCGATAGCCAGGAGGAAAGGAGAAGAAGAAGAAGAAACCCACATCCAAGCGTTCGCTCTACACCATACCTTTGTTATCATATACAAAAGTATTATGAATCTAGCAACAAATAGTAAATATGTTGAACTACTAACCGATCTCATCATTTACTATACTGGATGATAGGAATAAATAAACATAATTAGAAAATGACAATGAATTTTATATGCCTTTATTGTTCTACAACCGTTCAAAATACTTTATAAATAGTAAAAGAACGAATAGTTGCAACTAACATAAAGAAATAATTAACATAGCTACGAAATATGGTACATAGTAACTATATTTTTATTGGTTACGATAACCATACACTGAGAAAAATGCATGAGACAAACACGTAAAATATAGTGCGTTCTACTATACAAATAGTTATTCCTATCATAATTTAGTCGTTGGTTACAATATTTATCGTTGCGGTAACAATAACGTTTAACGATAAGTTATAGTATTTTTAAGTGTGGCGCATATTTAGATTCACTATCCAAACTGCATAGTTCCCTTAACTTCACAATAATAGTTCGGTAAACCATATAAAAGCTGATTCAACTATAAAATATGGTTCCACATATTATAAATTTTTGACTATGGTATTATTGTTGGAAATACCATGGTCTTTTTTTTCAGTGCAGACCCTTTATGGGAATCTCCCTGTATCGGAAAACGCCCGCGTATCCGCCGATAACGCGCACGGTGCCACGTAAACGACGCGCATTGCGGCATTAACTTTGGTAACGTATATATTATGTCTAGCCTCTGGTCAGGTAAGCTCTGCCATGAAAGCTAAATAGATCATGGATGGCCTGGGCATCTATACATGTATGCTAGATATATTATGTCTAGCTTCTAGTCAGGTAAGCTGTGCCATGAAAGCTAGACAGATCCTAGATAGATATGCTATCTATCAGTGCATTTTGCTAGATTATGTCTAGTCCCACTACAGAAAAACTTGATAGAAAAAACTAGCTAGACGCTAGGTTCAAACCACTTTATCCCCAACAGATTTCCACACGGGGATGACATGTCATCCAAGTGAGAAGGCACTAATTAATTATTTTGGCGGAAAATCTGTTTATATCGGTACGATAAGTATGGCATAATAAAGGAGTAGCTGCTTTTCACCTGTATAAACGAACAGCAAACGGCAAAAGTTGAATAAATCATCGAATACCGCGATATTAATACATAAGTACCATTGGCCAGTGCGCTCTCAATTCTTTCGTTTTGTTGCCTTCTTAGCCCTCCTAATACCTTCTACACTATTGAATATCGGAGTTGTATTATTCGGGCGATTAGTACAACTAGACGTAATCATAATACGAGGCACGCTTATAAAACCGGATTCCTCCTGCTTCTCTTACGTCATGTTGAGAGCCAGCTCCGACAGTTTTGTGTTTCGCGTCTGCGGTGAGACTGTCAGTTGTCTGCCGCTGCTTCGAGCTCGTGTAGTTTATAACAAAAACGTTATTACAGTATTTATATACATGTAAATCCTGTTTAAAGCGCAACGTCGGTGTCCTATCGTTTTGTACATTTAACATTACCCTGCATGAAATATTTCTCTGACAATTTGTCTGAAAAACTCTAACCGGACCGTTTCAGTGATTTTCCGAGATTTTCCTAGACTTTTCTCAGAGTATCTCTGTCATATTTCATGCGCAAACTCCAGCATTTACAATTTATCAGATAAATTAAGTGTTTTTTTTTTTTTTTTTTTTTTTTTTTTTTTTTTTTTTTTCGAAAAATGTTGGGCAACTCTGATTTTTTCGAATAAAGAGAACTTACGAGTTCTCTCCAACAACATTCATTCTGTAGCTCGAACGAACAGTAGACTTTTTCAGATAAAATACGATTTATTTTTTGAAAAACTTTGGGTTCTTTTTCTGCGATAATGTGGGTTTTGAGAAATTCTCTAGGAGTTATATGAGAAAAATAGCAAAAGATGGAGTTTTTAGAGAAATTTTCGTAAATATAGAAAATGCATGCTTTTTTAGAAAATGGTTTCTGAATATAAAAGAGAAAGAGGCTTAGAATATTAACGATGAGAAATTTTCAGAACAATCGGAAATATTTAGAGATTCAGAGAAATCATTGACTTTCTCTGAAAAGTACGAAAACTGGCAGAAATTCCAAGAATTTTCAGAGGAATTGCATAGAAATTCTCTGAGAAATATTTTCACCAGGGAATAAATAAATAAATGAGAAAAGTTAGATGTTGTACCTTCGCGACGTACTATTTTAATCAACAAATTCGAAGATGAAGGACGCAAACGATAACTATTCGGAGTTAAGAAGACAAGTGCTTCTCAAGGTTATTACATAAAAGACTTATTAGTCTACTAAAACCGCGCTTAGCATAAAAGCGCAAAGAAGCAGAGACATAAGAATTCTTCCGGAAACAATACACGTTTTGTCGAGACTATATATCGCAGTGTGTATACCGCGTTAAGTCTTATTGATATATCGATATTACAATCTGTCGAGTTATTCAGTATCGCTGAAAGATACTTCTCAGACAGACAAGTGCCAGGATATGCACGAGTGTCTGGCGTAGCTTCTGAGAGTATATGGCTTTTTTGTTCTTGTTGTAATTTTGGGCCATCTTCGCAAACGGCGGGTTCCTTTTTTTGATTCACTCATAAATGAGGCTTTGGTTCATGCAGAATTCCTTTTTCGAGTTGTTGCATGTCAGAAAGCTCGATATGTCAAGAGATCAACGGATCGTACTTTTTTCCATTGACGCTTGGACGCTTTCTTCGGTTTCCGCAATCACACAGAGACCAAACTTTTTCATTCCAAGTTTACAAAATATTTATTTGCATTTAGTGTAAAATATCAATATGCTTGATCAAAAAGTTTATTATATAGAGTCGATCGTATGGAAAATAATGTCTGAATTTTCGGTGGCATTATCGAATTTTCGAATGAAAATGTAACCCTTTATTAGAAGCTTCCATAAGCTTCGATAAACCCCACGGTATAATATGCATATCTACCGTTGAAATGTGGTTTTTCAAATGGGTTCATATTATAGGGCGTAACATCGAAATTTTCGAGAGCGGAGAGTGACAGCAGCACGACATTCAGTAACAGCGGATCAACGCCGAACGGAAGTAGCCTGGGCTCGGAAACCGAAGAAGATGCGAACGAAGAGGAAATGGTCAAGTATGTATAACATCCTATATAACATTTTTATGACGCAGAAAATCTTATTTTATTTTATCTTTAATACGAAGTACTATAATTGGACTCTCCCCAACACGATAAAAATTATTGTGCCACTAATCAATTGTATTTCCCTGTCGTTCCTAAAGACGCTCGGCCGAATCTTTGCTCAACGACATCGTACTATTTCGGCCATACGATTATTTCGCCAAGCGACGTTATTTGTCTATGTCCTAAAACTGTGTCACGACGTTTTTATTGTTTTTGACAAATCGCGATCGTTGTTTCAACTGTTTTGCAACGTTCATTCGAAATACCCATTTATATGACAAGCTTGTTTTCCAAGACGTTTTTTTTTAAATGTTTTTTTTTTTCATTTTCCTATTATTTCGTTCCCTAGCGATCTTGACAACCGTCGTTTCCAGCTGATTCACCGTAAAAACTACCGTCAAACAACCGGGTAATTTTTTGCAAAAAAATAAACCGGAATTCGGTCGTAATAACCGCGAAAACGCTTGCCCTAACAATGTTTTTTGGTTGTTTTTCCGGTTTTCCATGGTAAAGTGAAAAAAACGACCACATGAAATTTTTGAGGGCAGTCGTTTTCACAGTTGTTACGACCAACTTTCGGTTTTTTTTCGCAAACACCACCCGGCCGTTTTTACAATAAAACGATAGTTATTGAGATTGGTAGGGTTGTAGTAGTGTTGTAGTTTTGCAACATAGGCATTTTAGAGGAAAATTTCGAGGCATTTTGTCACAGGACCAGCACAAAGTAACGGCGCATCGGTGTATCGCATAATGTCGGTATAGTTTCATTCGATGACGGATAACGATTTAAAAATCCTTTGAGATTGAGATAAAATGAAAGCTTTGGTAGCTCGTATCTCCGAGTATCAGCCGCGTGATTTTGGTGTATATCGTTGATGCATTATTCTCCTTCTAGTCGGTATTTCCGATATTTTAGTAATGTTTACAGTATCTATACTTACACGCGCGTGCAATGCAAGTAAGTATACTTTGCATGCAGCAGAGCGTGAAACGACGCCACATGAATTGCCGCCGCTGCCGTCGCCAGTCGTGCTAACGAACGTCTTGAGTGCGCATCGGCCCCCGGTTGCGGTTCGTATCGCGTATTGCTCCAGGGTTATCGGGAACGATTCTTTTTTCTCTATACATTCATTCGGTTAATGCCTGAGACAACAAACCTTTTTTTGTCGAGTGTACGGCGGCAAAAAGTGCAAAACTATACGTAAAACTTGCGTGATTATTCGTCCAAGTATTCGTTCAATATAGACGTAACATTCGTCATGTAGTTAATAAAAATTGTGGCAAATAATATACATTGACGAAAGTTGTACAAGATTGCGACGTATGTGAGAGGATCACACGAGTCACAATCGGCTATTTCGGCCCTCGTTACAAACGATACTTTTTTTAACGAGTGCATAAATTAGTCGTGCTTTCCATGATAGTTTTGCGGAAACAAAACTCGATCGAAAGTAAAGACAATTGACTCCTCAACGAGCGAAAAAGAACTTTTTTTTTTTTTTTTTTTTTTTTTTTTCATTTTCAATCGTACCGCAAAAGTGTCATGCAAAGCACCGCTTTTCATTCACGAGCTAGAGACAATATTTTTCACATCGCGGTGTTGAGTTAAATCAGAGGACAGGATCAAAGAGCCAAAATGATTCCACGATATGATGTTGGAAGCGCTGTTTCATTACAAAGGTAAAACAAATAGAGTCACTTGCCATATAACAGACTTTTTTTTTTACCATCTATGGCAGTCACTAATATTTGTCGTTATGTTACGAATATGGGCTAATGAATTCTAATTAAAAATGAAATAGTATATTACGTATTATAAACGATTCTGAAACACACATACGGCATACAAGAGCGGACGTTCATTCTTTGAGATTCTCTAAATATTCACATTTAGACCTCCTTATTATTTTCAATTTTTTATAAACCTACCTCTCCAACTATGTTAATCGTTTTTGGCTTTCTCATAGAGGAAACTCTATAAACAGACATAATATGCGAAGCAAAGCATAGTGTCCAAGCGTCTTCTTTGCATCCTTCTTTTAAATAAATTAATACAAATGGAATTTTAGTCGTAAAAGAAACGCAAATTATACGAAATACGACGATTACACGAAAAACACGAAGCCATGACGAATATAAATTTTCAGCGATTTGTCATCTAAAAAAGTACGTAAATCTTGAACGGTATCACAATTTAAGAAATACAAACAATTAACAAAATTGCATCGTGTTCCACATAGTAGTAATATTTTTTCAAATAATAAATAACATATAAATTTCGATTGTTCGACAAAGAATTGAAAAAAAAAAAAAAAAAAAAAAAAAAAAAAAAAAAAAAAAAAAAGTCTTGAAAAAAGTCCTTGGTAAATGATAAACCGTAAGGTACATACAATATACTTATCTAGTTGATACTTGAGCATCACATACTGTTTTCCACACAGTTACTCTGTTGCTCTAACCGATGCTTTCGATCCCTTTTTCCCGAAATCATTCGGAATTTAGCAATTTAATCTCTTGTGCGTTAAAATCTTGTGTCGTGCCCAATTGTGTAAACTTCGTCTCCAGACGTGTGTAAATTTCACGTCAAGGTGCTACAGGTTTTCCGTTGTATATACCGCTCTATTTGCTTATTGCTGAAGCTTATTACGATAAAGGAGTTAATAATTGTTATATGTTAGAATTTCGATTTTAATTCCATTTGATGCTTGTCCTCCGATGAAACCGGCATTGTACATTTATGCCGAATGTCGAGATTATAAATAGATGATAGTTACAGAAAATAGTTACACGAGTGACGATGATTGTATGCGTTAACTCGCAAGTAGTTATATATTATCTTATTAGTTTTAATAGCAATACGAGCGCAATTACGTATAATTGTATAGAAATAGTTGCTCTCAATGGTGAATCATTCCAATGGTTGTTTCTCCAATTTGCCATTGGGGATACAGCCGGTTTAGTTTATTGGATAATAACGGCTTCATATTTTCCAATACTTTTTTTCCGTAAGGGATAATGTCATTGTTTTTCCAGCGTTAACAAATATTGGTGTTTTATTTGTTTGATACAGAGTGCCACTTCAAGCGCCGCCTCGACGAAAAGCCAGGATCATCTCGTCTTCGGGTGGCCTAAAGCATGGAAACGATATGTCGAATATACCAGATGTGCAGAGTCCAAATTCGACAATAACAAGCGTCAATAGCATTAGTAGCCTTCTTAAAGAAAAGCTGCAGCTGTCGATACCTCAGGCTCTGCGCAGCAATAAAAAACGGCAAAATGCCGATTACAAGTGAGTCAAGTTGTCTGTCTTTCCGATTTCTCCGAGTTGAAGAAATTCTTTTTTTCGTGGAAAATTTCGACGTTATTCAGGACGTCTATTTAATTTACTGCGAGCATTACGATACTAGGAGAATCGTTTATATTGTGCAGAGAACGTAGAAAAACAATAAAGAAAAATAGGTAGAAAGTAATACTCGTTGAATATTGTAAGACTGTGAATTTTAAATTTGCAAGCCAGAAAATATCTTTCGGTTTGGACGATATTCTCGGACTACGCGACCCACAAGGATAGCAAGGGTCGGTGTCGTATACTGCCATTCTATTGGGCCAAGTTCATATAGAAAAAAAAGTGACTCAGCAATTAGTCCTCAAATTCTGAAATGAATAGGCCGTTTATCTCAAGTTTCTTTGGATGACAATGAGATGGTCAAGTTCGTCCGAAAATCCCTCGTACAGAGATTTTCTCACTTGCGTCATGCAACGAAACTTTGATCAAACTACCGAACATGTTGGTGGCGAGCCTCTCGGGGCTTTTTATTATTGATAATTATAAGACATCTTTGAATTGAGTCAAGCGCATCGACTTAATTTCGATAATAAATTTGGTTGTAATTGCATTTTTTCGCTTGCAGACTCAGAGCTTTCGTGGGAATTCTCTTTCTTTGCGTCGTCTTTCTTGTCGGATTCGCACACGTCTACTACACTCAACATGTTTTGCAGCGTGCTTATTTCGAAAAATTCAGGTATAGATATTGTCAAATTAAAGTTGAATAATCGATTCGCCTATTGGGTTTTTATCTTGTTGAAAAGTAATGACATTTCCATCGATGAAAACTTTTTAAATAAATGGAGCGGTCCTGTCGAAAATATTTCAATATTTCAATATTTCAACTTGAACTTGGGTTGACGACATTCTTGTAGCTGCTTTATGTTTGTGCACGTGTATGTACGTGTATTCGCGAAAAAAGTAGACACGTCAATGTCAGCCGTACCATTTAGAGTTGAAAAATAAAGAGTGAAAATATTTGAAATTAAAAAGTTGAAAATGGCTGGCTGTCGTCGGGCTGTGTAATCGGTAGATCGTGGAAAAAAGATTAACGTTGCGGTAAAATATGAGGAATAGCCGCGCGACTGTTATTATTATTACCCGGTGTTGTACTATTAATGAGGGAATAAATTTTTGTCGACAGATTCAACAAAAATGAACGTGTGATGCACGTATATAGCAGCATGGGTAGTGAAATAATCGCTGCTCGTTTGGGGGTCGGAATCCCCCATGAAACGGGGGTTTTTCCATGTCTATCGCATCATCAGCGAGGAGACGCGGCGGTGGTATGTTTGGAGTGGCTCGGACAGACACGACTGTATCTCGCTCACAGTTCGCGCGACGATATGCATTGTTATCACGTCACGTGGCAGAGTCTCAGTTCGAATTTCAATCCAAAAGACTGTTTCGATTGGTCGGCAAGCCGAGGGCATTGGTACGGCGCTGGTCAAATTCAAAATATGGCCTATCCACTCGAAGCTGGTAGATTGGATCTCAGTCCTTTCATAACCGGCGACATTAGAAAGCATCCCTTTGGAAATGTATTGAAGCGATATTTTCTAAATTCGAAAGGAGCGACTATACTGGTGGATACGGAAACGCCCCTATACGTATCGATAAATGCAAATCGAACGAAAGAATTTTGCATGCAAGCGAAGCACGACGCGTTCGCGTACATAAATCATCTGACGCCACTTCCCCAATTGAATTACACGATATGCGCAACCGACAACATGAAGAGTCTTCACTCGTCGATGGCCGAAAAATCATTATGGGACGGTCTTAAGCCCGAGGAGTTGCAAGCCGTTCACACTCTTCTTTCGGAGCCCGTTTGGCAAATATCACCGACCACGGAGGCAGCGATTTACAACTACACCGAAGACGTAATAGCTCTTGGATTTCTTCGTCAAGGTCACGTGCTGTTGAGCGAAGAGTGGCAGCCAAATCCCGGTGACTTCACCTTGGACAAAACGCGCTTTCCATCGATGGAAGAAACGATCAATATTATTCATCGTCGAGGCTTTAAAATTGTTTTTACCATTCAACCGTTCATATCGACAGAGTCGATTAATTTCAAGGACGCGGTGGCCAATAGACTTTTGATATCGGAGAGAGGCAGCGATCCGAGAATACCGGCTCTTACGCGTTATCGACAAAGCAACAGCGCCGGCGTACTCGACATTACCAACAACAAAACCCTTCCGTGGCTGCAAACTAAACTCGAAAGTCTCATTAAAACCTATCGCGTTGATTCGTTTTACCTCGATCTTGGCACCGCACAGGACATGCCGCATTATTACAAATGCGAAGAACCATTAACCAATCCCGACCACTACAAGACTATATTCACAAACTCGATATTGGGTTCGATTTCGGTAATTGGCGTCTCTAGCGCCATCTCGAGGCCAAGGGCACCGGTTTTCGTATCTCTGCCGCCTTTTCCATCCTCCTGGAAGGCTATAAAAACCGTTATACCGACCGTACTCAGTTACGGTATGATAGGATATCCGTTTATAATGCCAGGCGCCGTTGGCGGTGATGTTGCATTGCCAATGTCGGACGATAATCCCGATAATGACTTTGAAGTCAATCTTCCGGACAAGGAATTGTATGTAAGATGGCTCCAACTCTCCACCTTCTTGCCGGTAATAAGATTCACGCATCTTCCCAGCAAATACTCGGACGAGTCGGTGTTGGAGATGGCCAAGAGGCTCACGGAACTTAGACAAAAGACAGTCACACCGTTGCTCAAGAAATACGCCAACGAAACTTTGGACACCGGGTTACCGATAATTAGGCCACTGTGGATGCTGGATCCGACGGATCCGGCCTGTCACGTTGTCGTCGATGAATTCTCCGTTGGCGAGGAACTCATTGTCGCCCCCGTTCTTTACTCGGGCAGTCGACAGCGCGAGGTCTATCTTCCGGCTGGTGTGTGGAAGGACGGAATTGACGGAAGTCTCAGAAAAGGATCCAGATGGATTCACAACTACAGAGTGGCTGAAGATAAAATCGCATATTTTGTCAAAATGCCGGACAATACGAGATTTTAAATCAACACCATATGCACCCGTTTCTCCATTTTAGCTATCATTATAATTCTCCATTTCTATGTGCAATATAAGCCAAATTTATATAAATCTCCGAGCATTCAAACTTATCATCCACCTCAAATAGAAGAAATTTCATTACATACAGTGAGATCCCGCATTTCTCAACTTCACTCAACCCCTCGCTACTCTGTATATCACTCTGTATGTCGTCCTACACGCTCTGCGAACCACAAAGGACGATTAGGCGTATAACAAAATAAGAATACGCCGAATTTAAATACGTTACCGTTTTTAATTCAGCAAATTTAAACAAAAATTCATCAATCACACGAAATTTTCGTCAAATTTCGCAACGATATAGTTTTTCAAGTTATGTTGTTCGTTGCTGTATTTGAATATATACGCGTTATATTATTTCTCGAGCTATTTCTCTGTGTGTTATCGCGAGCATACTCCGCGTATACGTCATATAAGACGTGCTCCTTACTGTCGAGATTTTACCGAGAGTAGGATCTACAGGGGAAATACCGAATAGCGAAAGGTCTCTGTCTCGTCGAGTTAACAATAACGGGGTTCCACTGTATGTTCTTTTGGGTTCCCGTTATAATTTCAAATGGAACGAACATTTTCGTCTGCAAACTCGATTAACGCGCGTATTTACGGCAGTTCTGTCGGTATGCCAGAGTTATCAACTGCAATAGCATTAAGCTCCAAATAAATTGTCTTTCTTTAATTTATTATTATTTACTGTAGGAATTTTCCAATAAAATATAGTCATAACTTTCCAAGTCCGATTTTTTAAGTCGAGCCAAGCAATCTTGGTTGTATGAACATTTCCGCCATAAATTTCAATTTGGCAGACAGAAATTTGCACATTTTTTTTTCGTTAACAAAAATAAAATATCCTCAACGAGGAAGCAAAATATTTCGTGTTTTTTTTTTTTTTTTTTTTTTTTTTTTTTTTTTTTTTTAATTTTATTTATTTTATATTTTACATCGAGTCTCGGTAACTCAAACATGTGGTTTACGCAGATATAAAAAGAGCACATACAAATTAAATAGAAGGTTTGTCGATGCGACCCTCGAATGTACTGAAATTCAAATGTAATTAGCGAGATGACTTGTGGCCATGTGCTATTTGCGATAGCAACTTGCTGCCTGCTAAGAATGTAACAACACCGAGACCGAGAAGATATCTCAGTGTCACGAACATGTCCAGTTTTAACCAGAAGATTCCGAAGAGAACGAATATGCCTGAAAATTGAATAAAAACGTTAACAATTAATTGTAATAACACATATATTGAAAAATAATGAATATTCGCTCAATACTCACTTCCTAAGCCGAGATGAAAAACTATCGCGCTAAGGGAAAATGGAAACTTGGAAATGTTCACTTGAAGCTTGGCCCAGAGAATGAGCAAAAGGAGAATCGGAGCCAAGCAGAGTCCCGTAAAGAGATTCGATACGAATACGGGTGGTCTCTTCTCGGGTTCGCGGAACATGTGCTGAAACAATAAAACAAACAATACAATACCATCAAGACATTGACAGTTGAGTCATTTCGTGTAATGGTTGCACTGCCAAATTTTGGCCAATTTTATTAATTTGAAAAATGTAACAATTCTTTGTCGGTTTTCGATCTGAACCGTAAACTCCTATTTCACAGCCTAGCCCGTACCTTTACATCCTTAAGTTTAAATATGGACACACGTTTGTTGCCTGCGTAACTATGCTTTGTTATTTGCTATTTCTGTATGTGCGGCGTGTGAGTGCTTTTCGTTGATCATCTTTATGTATTTGTTGTATTTAGATTTAAGGTATTTGTATATTAGTTGTATGGAGGTGTGAGGAAGGCGCCGGACTATGGTGCTCTCCCGCCGTTTTGTGGCTTTTCCCTCTCACAAGGGGTCGCCTTCTGGTCCAAGTGCAATAAAGTATATATCTATATACACTTATTGTTTTTATTTCATTTTTTTAAATATTTGTATGAAATACAACAATTCTATGTATTTTCAACTCATAAATTCCAAGTTAAGTACCAAATATCAATTGAAATATCACTATTAATGTTCTTGTATTCATATCTGTATTTTTGAATGATAATGATAACATTCCGGAATTTGTGGAATTTCTCAACTCTTTTACAACTTGTCAATTATTTTTTCCCACTTAAATTAATATATTGGGCCGACTAGAGAACATACAGATATTTTTCAAAAAATTCAGTCTTATAAAATCCGAAAAAATGTTGAAATTTTTTCCTAATTTTATTCATAGGAAGGGGCGTTAGTGCTCTACCAGTGAACCACATATCACCTTGATTGTCATATCCGTTCTTAAGATACAGCGGGTTGAATGTTGCGAGTCTATCAGACGGGAGCCCACCTATCCTCCACATCCCGATTCTCCACCACATCGATCCGACACATCCAGTCCTCCCCCGTTTAGTTCTACACACACCTTTTCCTACACAACACTTGTTCCTACAAAAAGCGATTCTCCACCTTTTCGATCCTATACCGCCCTGATCCTCCACATTTCGATTACACACACTCTGTTTCCTATACATCCCGATCCTCCACCGTTCGTTTCTCCACATATCTTGTTCAACACTGCCCTTTTTCTCCACATCTCGATTGTGCACAAGCTCTTTCCTATACATCTCTATTCGACACCTCCCGATTCGACACCGTTACTATCTCCACATATTCAATTCTCCACCGCCCTTTTCCACCACACTTCGATTATACACACTCTCTTTCCTATACACCCCGATCCTACACCTTCCGATCCTTTGGAGAATTGCTTTGTGTCGGACGCACGCACGCACGCACGCACGCACGCACGCACGCACGCACGCACGCACTCACGCACTCATGCACTCACGCACGCACGCACGCACACACGCACGCACTCACACATGCACCCACGCACGCACGAACACACGCGCGCGCACACACACCCGGACATCCGGACATTTATTCAAAACCACTTGTTTCGATGTTTTACATAATTCCGAGTAAACTGACATGAAAAACCAGGATATCTTTTTGAATGAAAACAAAGCTTCCTCTTTGAGGAAGCAAAATAATATCTTTTCGAAAAGCATACCTTAATTTCGGGTTTTGGATTGTAGACATTAGGCTTCTGCTTGTAGGCGAAAGACTTATCGGCCGCTGCAATGTCCGAGCTGGAAGGCTCGGGAAACTTGAGACCGACGACCGCGAGTGTCCACTCGAAAGGATTACTAAGTATGGAATCACCGACGATCAGTTGAACATTATAGTCACCGCTCTGGTATCCGAACGTTTGTCCTGCAGTGCCTACGGGCTGTGATGGTAATCGAATTATTAGTTATTAAACGACAAAGCTCATTTTGAATCCACGTACTTGCTACGAATAAGAGTTAGCACGATGGCTAGATAAAACACACACCATGTCAAATTTGTATACGTGCGAGGCGTCGGGCTCAGCGACGAAGACGATCTCGCGGCGGGCCTGCTGTTTTTCATCAACAGATTCCGAGGCAGTGGAATATAACCGCACGAATGCTTGGTGCACCCGCATAGGAGAGCCGCTAGCCGAATCTCGCAACAAAAATCTTATTACGAGCTTCTGCTGCGAATCGGCTTCAACTTTCTGGGCCAATTTTTCCGGATACGCAACCCTGTTGATGGAAAATTCGTTATTGTTAAATTCCGTGATAATTAAGTTACGTATGTACGTAACGGCCTTCGCAAATACTACGATATTTACTTCATCAACTTCGGTTGAGTAGTTTGATCGGCATCTCCAGTACCGATTTCGAGATAATTCACTTGTACCTCGGAGAGAACCTTGACCGTCACAGTGTTGGAAACGCTTCCAGCCGATACGGAGATTTTGTAAAAACCTCGTTGGGGCTTTATGTCCATTAAGTTCATTGTAAACAGAGTCCTGTAATAAGTCGCAACAATATAAGCATCAATAAGGTGATAATAAATGCCTTTCAAATATTTTTAAGGACGAACATTTTACAGTAATAATAAAATGTTGTGGCAAATATTTTTTTGCAACTTATATTATCAATAATCGGAAGTAAATAAACAAATAACGGGGCTATTTATTTTGTGCAATTAATAATTGATTGTTATTTTTCAATGACTCACTTATCCTTGGGTGATGGCTCAAAACTCTTCTTGCTTATAACAACTACATCGTCGCCGGCCCTCGTGGCAGAATTTGCAACGACGTTGGGTGGCATAACGAGTGGACGTCCAAGTATATCGCATACACGAACACTCACTAGCGGTTGCTGTGCAGATACGATAATTCCACCTTCGGCAAGGGTGATGCAGATTGGCTTGTTGAATTCATTGTTGGCTAACGTAGTCAAAGCCGATAGAAGCTTCACGACGCCTTTGGGAGTTTGAACCGAACGACGAGATAAAAGATAACTCGCCAACTTGACGATCTGCTCACCCGTAACCGGTGGATTCTTTTTCAACGAAGCCGAGAGCTTTGCAATTCCGTCTATCACCAGACCTGTCGATACAAATCGGATCGTTATAATGGCAATACATAGAAGGTTTAATAATATTTTTTGGAAAAAAAAAAAATAAAATAAAAATTTAACAAAAATTACAATACTCCTCTCGACAGAAAAAAGAGTTTAATTAATAAACAAATTGAGTGAACAAAAAATAGTGGAATAGCAATCGTATGCATATTATAGTGGTGAGATTTTTGACACACTTAACGAATCTCTCTACTGTAATATGCAAAAAATTATTGTCTCACAATTTTTTGTTTACCCAATTTGTTTATTAATTAAACTCATTTTTTTTTTTTTTAGTCGGAAGTTTATCAATTTTTGTTGGAATATTTTTATTTCATTGTTTTTAAAGTAATTGTAACACTTAACCATAAGAGCTGTGAAGTGAGTTATAGAATGTGATAATTCGATATATTAAAACAGGCTCTTCGTAATATGTACATAAATACATCTACAGACACGGGTTGAAAAGAAAACACACAGATATATAAATATGTCTCATACGATTTTTTGTCATCCACCTTCGCATGAGTTTGTCACACTCACTGTAGTCACACTCATTTTGTTTATTCAACTTGATACTTAATTGGCTGATCCGGAAATCAATACTATTTTCTTTCTATAAATAACTTCTTGACATTATTATTATTGACATTGAGAATCAACGTTCTTATTATTTTCAATGATGTTTATGTTCGTTCGGGGATATACGTATAAAACATCGTTAAATAAATAGTTGAGATATCGCTACTGGAGCGAAATATATTTACGGCACTTATAATTTGAGGGTTAAGAAACGGGTCGACAACATAAATTAGAGGTTTAATTATGCTTACGTAGTCACACAATACAGGATTTAATAGTTACGATTATTATTCGTTATTGTGTTGTTATTAATGAAATAAAATGCTGTTGCCGAATCGGAAGAAAAAAATGTACGAAACGATTATTCCTCTTTGAAATTTAATTAACGATGGAAAGTTGGCATTATAAATGTGTAACTCACTGGTGACGGAAAGTCCACCCTCGAACTGTAAGAACCGTCCGTCGACCTCGTCCGCTTGGACAATTGCATCTTCGATTTTCTCGAGAGCAAAATTACCGGCCGGCCCCAATAACGAACCAATATGGAATGTGTATCCAAGGCTAGAGAAAAAAAAGCAATAAAAAAATTATCAATACGTCGCCAATGGGTTTTAAAAAATACAATGAAAGAGACTGAAAACATAGATACTTGGAAAGGCTGTCGTCTTTCTTCAGTGCCGCTTGCACCGTCTTTATCAATTTATTTACTGTAGAATCGGGGAATTTCTTTGATAATGATGTGTAGGTCGAGAGTGCGTAGTACAAGTCAGGAATTGTCGAAGATTCCTTTGCTGCTATCTGCGTCAATGCCTGTTCCAAATTGTAAGGAAAAAGTTATTTATCAGTAGAGTTGTATTTTTTTATTGTCTCTCGCCAATGAATATTTCAAAGAGGTATCAAGAAAATAACATTTTCAGTCCTCTCTCCATAAAAGTGCACTTATTACAAGTTGTTGTTTGCGAAAAACGGCAGATTCTTGGCATAATACTGAAAAATTTCGTTAATCATTCGAGAGAAAATCTATTTTTTTGTTCCTTGTGCTGAAATGTATTGTTACTTCACGCGGTGCGATAATAGCCGTAATGGAAGTAAAATTTTGTACAACCTTGAATGAATTTGAATATAGGATAATGGTAAAAGTATCGAAGAACAATACATCTCCGTATTTTCGAGTACAAAAAAAAAAGTAACATACCGTTGTTAAGGCAGTGATAGGTAGAGTCTGACATGATCCAAGAGCCTTCCAAGTCGATACTATATAATAGATATTTTCTGGAGTCTCGTCGATCCGATCTTTGCCATCCAACAATCCGACAATGTACTTGCAGATCGCCTGTATAACGATAAATTTTCCATTTTAAATACTTGCAAATTGGTGAAACTAACTATATTTGCATTTAGAAGACAGGCTGGAATGTTATAGACACAGAGATAGACATGTGTAATTATATTCAAAAACCATTTTTTCATTATTATTGTAATTACAATTTTTCCAACAATGATTTTATTGTACTCATTGATTTCTTTTTTTTTTTTTTAAATCAAATTCTCTTGACCCTAAAAAATTTAATAATTTTATTGAGACATATTAGCCTATTAATTATTTACCATTGCAGTGAAGGTCAAGCTTCAGCTTGCATAAACTTTTGTCAATATATGTAATTACCATGGAAAAATTATCATTATTATAACCTTGGCAACTAAAATTTCACTAAACTTCAGTTTTTTCAATTTATTACCAAGTATGTAAAATAGAAACTTGCACATTACATCCTCATTATTTTTCACTTTTTACAACTCTTTTGGCTTTTGGCATTTAGGATATTGTTTTATTTTCCACAAACAAAAATGATATGTTGAAAAGACCAGTGTAATGAAGCAATGGTAGTTTAAAAAAATACTTAAGTCCATTTATCCTTATAACCACCAAATAATAATACTTACTGGAATATTTGGAATGGTTTCCTGTAGCAATTTGTATCCAAATACAGCAAAGTACGTAGATGCTGGATTGGACAATGCAAAACCTGGCTCGATGACTTTCTTCAGACGTAACTTGTCCGATTCTGTGAGGTAAGTACTTGTGGAAGTCACAGCGTCTTGCGTCACCGATGTTGACGCCGCTGTGGCAACTACCGCCAGAATCGCAGCTCCTGCGAGTAACCACACGACTGTGGCAAAATAATATTTATTTATTTACATATTCATTTATTTATACTTGGGGGCAAAAAGCCCTTCCACAATAAAAAAGCAACAGGGCACAAAAATTGCAATAGTAAAAACATATAGTAGGGAAAAAAAACAGAAATAGGATCCCGACTAAATAGAGGTTCTAAATCCACAAGTTTTTTTTTTAAATTCCCTAACCATTAACAAATTTAATCTTTATATTTGGAAAAAGTGATATAATGTGAATCATTTTTAATAATATATTATTCATTAATTCATTGGGCAATTTAACCTATAACTGATTTGTTGATTCAGAGTCCATACCATTAAAGAATTACCGCTTATTATATATATTGCCAATATTTGGGATTTTATAAGCCTCAATAAATTGATGGAATTTTATTTTTAAAAAGTGATGACACTTGTCATTCGTTAAACAATAATACGCATATATTAACCCTAATTATGCCTTTTACGTTTTTGTTCCTAAATTATTAACAACATGCATGAGCTACAATGAATGGGAAAGGAATTGAAGTTCCATCTAATTGATAATCAGTAATACTCTGATAGGTTTTTATTCACCAAAAAAAAAATATTATTCTTCGATTAACGACCAACTTTGTATTAAGCCCACTACTACCAATAAATTCCAAATAGATATTAAACCAAGTCTACAAAGCACAAGATATTTCTTAAACATAGGAATTCAACTGAATTAATGTATTTTCATTGAGTTTTCTTGAACAAATATATATATCGGGACTCACTCGAGAGCTTCATCACGAGCGATGGAACTTGTCGTAAGCCGGCCGCCACGTCGCGGCCTCCCAACATTCGTAAACAAGATGGCGACTCCGATTTTCCATTGCGCTTGTGCCGCGTGTGTCAAGAAAGATTCTACGTCATTGAGATTCGCCGGCGGCAGCGGCGGTACGTTTAGATGTAAACCTTTCTCATTGGTTCTTTACTCGATCCAACAACAGCGAGCAACGAGACGACATTGCTCGCATCCGGCCGACCATGAGGTGCCCGGATTCCTTTAGATCTTGAGCTGAAGATTTTTTTTGCTATAAATTTACGAAAGGCATTGTTCGTGTTGAATTTCATATCAAGAGCCCCCCCCCCCCCCCCCCCAAACGGGACACAGGCGTCATGTCAAACACTACAGCTAATGAGAGTGCTGAAATTTTTCAATATACAAGAAAGCTCTTCTGTGACTGGCTGTAGTGGATAACGCTGGTCTAATAACTCTAATTTTTAAATAGCTGGTGATTACAGCGAGACAATTACTTGTCCGAACATTTGTTCAGCACCGAGAGTCCCTAGCATATCATAGCACACTGCATATCATATGATCTGATGAAGATCGCTTCACTTCAAGCAGCCGTTGCACATTCAAGAACAACGTGTCCTTTTTCGTACACTCGATAGAAGAAATATACCTACTTGAGAAGAGAAACTTTTGACTTGGCATTTTATTTTAAACATATCCAGACAGAAAAACGTGCCGCACGGCGTGTCGTCAAAAATGCGCCATGTACTGCAGCATTAAGCTACATTATTAACGACACGCCGTGCTTAACGGCACGAATGCCGCCACTTTGCCTGCAAAATTCCGACACGCTGTGCAGCGCCGAATGGCACCAACGCGTCTCGCAATTTTGCAGGCAAAGTGGCGGCATCAGCACGGCGTGTCGTTAATAATGCAGCTTAATGCTGCAGTACATGGCGCATTTTTAACGACACGCCGTGTCATCACATGCCGCCATAGTGTCGTTACCTTGTCGTAAAATGTCTATCTGGGATACTGATTGGCATCGGAAGTCCTTACCCAGATAGACACATGACGGCGCGGTGCCGTCACGGTGACGCCACGGCGTGCCATATCGAAAAATTTTGATCGCACGGAATATGACAACACGGTGACCACTCGGCCTGCCATGTCAAAAAATTTTGAACGCACGGCGTAACTGCACGGTGAGGGCATGCTCAAGACACGGCATGCCATCACGGTGTCGTCATATGCGGACGTACATGAGGCACGGTGACGGCACAGTGCCGGCATACCTAAAAGAAAAGCACGTTTCTTCTTCTTCTTCTTCTTCTAACAATTCGATTGGGCCTCTACAGCCAGTAGTGCTCCAATCTGGCCACGGGTTATAGAAACGTGTCGGCCAACGCTTTATATTATATTGTGTGCGATAGGAGAAGAGGCTTGGCGCCAGAGCTTCTACCTATCTGTTTGTTTGGTAGATAGAAATATGGCGGCACGGTAACGACACGGCACGGCATGGCGTGTCAGTACCGTGCAGTTATGTGCGACCGAATGTAACGTCACGGTGACGGTACAACTGGCTTAAAACCGGCACGGTGTCGCCACCGTTTCAGCACATCGTGCAGTCCCTCTATACTGCACACCGTGCTTCAACGGTGCAGGTACAGTGCCGGCTTCAGCACGCTGTGTCGCTACACAGTGTCGCTATATTCGGTCGCACGTAACTCATTTCGATGGCATGCAGTTCCAGCCGGCACTGCACGTTTTTCTTACTGGGAAGGTGTGTATATTTATAAAACGGTAGTACTTAGTTTAAATAAGAGTGTTATTTGACTCAGATTGTCCAGCCGGCCGCCATTTGGCCAATCAAAGAACGCGTGGCTACGCTATAGTCAACTGTTTTCCGGCAGTTTGATGCCGGTTCGCGAAAACTCGTCAATTTAATCGATGATATCTATTCGAAATGTTCGGTAACTTATATTTTTTAAGGGACGTACGTGTTCGTAGCAGTTTTCTCGGTATTTCGAGCTTTTATTTACGGAGGTGTCTGAATTTGAAGAATGGTTATTTTGGTCTCAAAGTGTTATCAGGGCAATTTCCGTATATAACATGTACTAAACTTCCCAATTTTGCACATTAACTATTATTGTAAATGGTCGTTAAAATGTTTTGAAAATTTACAGACAGCATCCTCTGAACCTATTCTATAGCATATTAAAAAATCACTTTTCTCTCTGATCGTGAGGTTTGGTTGAGGTCATATACTTTTACATGACCCAGAAGTTTTCTGCATCTGCAAAATTTCGACTTTGACCAGCTCTAACTAAGTAACGCAGCGAACAACATTTTTTTCTCTAGGCAGGTTTTTGCGTCTCACCATTATTTATAAACACGTTTTTTAGTTTTTTTTTTCCGGCTAATATTTAAGAATTGACGACAATTTCGCATCTTTTTGGTTGCCCCATTTTAGCGTCTTAACAATTGACGCAACATTTTTTTTCCAAGGCAGATTTACACGTTTTGCCAATATCTCCAGGTAATTTTCGCATTTTCTTTTTTTTCGAAATTTCGCAATCAACAACAGTTGTCCCATTTTAGCGTCTCAACGGTTGATGCAATAATTTTTTTCCAAGGCAGGGTTGTTCGTTTTCCGAATATCTCCAGGCGTTTTTTTTCTTCATTTTTTGGATTTTTTTTTTTTTTTCAAAATTTCGCAATCATTTCTTTTATTTTTGCGGTTGTCTAATTGCACCGTCTCAACGGCAGTTGATGCAATAATCTTTGTTTCAAGGCAGATTCATTCGTTTTGAGAATCTCTCCAGTTACACTTTTTTATTTATTTTTTTTTTAATCGGCAGTCGTTTTGTCCACTTTTTCGCCGATGATCAGTTGAACCATTTCGCCTTTTCGTGCAATAAACGTTTTTCTAACGTATTTGTGTTCTGCGACTATCTCTACGTACTTTCTACATTTTCGTTTTTTTTCGATGATTTAAAAAAATTGTCATTTAGTTTTCTCAATTTTGGCGGTTCGTCAGTTGTACCATTTCACCTGGTATCGCGATTCAGTTTTTTCCAAGGCAGATGTTTGCGGTCTGGTATCATCTCCAGGAAATTTTTTAGTTTTTTTTTTTTTTTAATATTCGAAAAATGGCCGAGGCAATCTGCGTTTTTTCGCCGTTGCCCAATTTTACCGTTTCACCGATTGGTGCAATTATTTTTTTCCAAAGCAGATGTTTGGATATTGCGATTATCTCCAGATACTTCTTTCAGTTTTTTTTTATTTTTTCGATGTTTTTAAAAAATTGGCAGTGATTTTCGTCATTTTTTTGCAGTTTTCCAATTCTACTGTCTCAACGGTTGATGCAATAATTTTTTTCCAAGGCAGTTTCGTTTATTTTGCAAATATCTCCAGGTACTTTTTTTAGTTTTTAAAATTATTATTATATTCGAAAATTGGCCGAGGCTATCCGCATTTTTCGGCGTTGCTCAATTCTGCCGTCTCAACGGTTGATGCCACCATTTTTTTTTCCAAGGCAGATTTAATCGTTTTGAGGATATATCCAGGCCCAACCGGTGCGGTGGTCTAGTGGTCAGTGTACTGGCCACTAGTCCAGAGCATCGGTAGGTCGCGGGTCTGATTCCCGGTGCCGTCGATTTTCGTCGAAAATATAAATACGGGCGCGATGAAGCTCCAGATGTATTCATGAGACCCACACAGGTATTTCTACCTGTGGAGGTCACATGTATACAGTAGGGCTATTCAAAAAAACATAATTTCTTTATAATCGGTTGCTCCTGAAATGCTGTAGGGTAGAAGTACCGGTTGTGGCCACTTTAAGAATTTTCCCATTTTCAAGTACTTGTGATTGGGACCAAATATCATAAAACTGTTTTGGACCTATACTTTTCATATCTGAGAAGAATATAATTTCAGATTTCTAGCATTAAAATCATCATATGTATCGAGAAAACACTGGAAAATAGAAAAAAGTAGGAGCATAGCCATTTCACCAGTTCTGGCCACCTATGCACCGGTTTTGGCCACAGTAATGTACCGGTTTTGGCCATGCTTAAAAATAGAATAACTCAATATTCATTGCACTTGAAACATTTTTTAAGGTGTGTTTAATAAATCAAAATCGTATTCTTATGAAAGCATCCAATTCCTCTACACGAAAATGTCTTTAAAGCACAGATGCCATCTGTGAACCTAACTAGCCTTTTTTGACATTCGTCTCCTTCGTTTTGCACTTTTTCGTAGCAGCTTTCTTTGTCACAAATAGTCATACATTATATTAATGTTTTACTCTTTACACTTTTATTTTTACTTTTACCAGAGTTCTTTCCGGAAGTAGATTTTCGCATTGCATAACGATGGGAATCTTCAACATGAAAGGTGTTCCACCGCTTTACCTTCTTTTTTACTATACATTTCTAAGGATATATTTTTCTTAGCGTTTTTTCGTTTTTTGTTTCTTCTTTACGAATTTATGAATTGATTGTGTAATTATTAACGAGAAATTAATGATTATATTATCATGGCCATATCCGGCGCAACATGCTTATTCCATGTACCAGTTGTGGCCATCGTATTTTTTATAAATGTATATCTTTATTTCAATCTTTTAGTACATCAACATTTGCAGTGATGACTCTTAAGATTGATATGTGCAAAGCTGCATGCAATTCGCCAACTATATAATGCGAATATGTATCTAGAGCCTTCGTCAAAATCTTGTCGAATTCCGTAAGGAGTTGACAATTTGATGAATCAGCTGATGATACTTTAATTACTGACACAGTACTTTTTGTAATGGAGACGAACGGACGTCAAAATGACGATAAATGTTTCCAAAATACACAACGTTATGAAAAATTATGATTAAATACAGGTACCGAATTAAAATAGCCACGAAAAACGTATTTAAGTGTAGGGGTGGCCACAACCGGTACATGGAATAAGCATGTTGCCCCGGATATGGCCATGATAATATAATCATTAATTTTTCGTTAATTATTACACAATCAATTCATAAATTCGTAAAGAAAAAACAAAACAAAAAACCAAAAAACGCTAAGAAAAATATATCCTTAGAAATGTATAGTAAAAAAGAAGGTAAAGCGGTGGAACACCTTTCATGTTGAAGATTCCCATCATTATGCAATGCGAAAATCTACTTTCGGAAAGAACTCTGGTAAAAATAAAAATAAAAGTGTAAAGAGTAAAACATTAATATAATGTATGACTTTTTGTGACAAAGAAAGCTGCTACGAAAAAGTGCAAAACGAAGGAGACGAATGTCAAAAAAGGTTAGTTAGGTTCACAGATGGCATCTGTGCTTTAAAGACATTTTCGTGTAGAGGAATTGGATGCTTTCATAGGAATACGATTTTGATTCATTAAACACACCTTAAAAAAATGTTTCAAGTGCAATGAATATTGAGTTATTCTAATTTTAAGCATGACCAAAACCGGTACATTACTGTGGCCAATACCGGTGCATAGGTGGCCAGAACTGGTGAAATGGCTATGCTCCTACTTTTTTCTATTTTCCAGTGTTTTCTCGACACATATGAAGATTTTAATGCTAGAAATCTGAAATTATATTCGTCTCAGATATGAAAAGTATAGGTCCAAAATAGGTTTATGATATTTGGTCCCAATCACAAGTACTTGAAAATGGGAAAATTCTTAACGTGGCCACAACCGGTACTTCTACCCTACTGCCGCATCGACATTGAAGTTAACAAAATAAAAAATGAAATCCTATAAAACATTGAAATATTCATCTGCTCATCGACTATTTCGCGCGTTTTCAAATGACAAAATGGGTCATGAAACGGGAGTCCTGTATGATCACATTTAGTACTGCCGCATCGATATCGCAGTTTCCCAAAATTCGAAAATCCGTTATCATCATCATGATTATGATCATACATGACTCCCGTTTCAAGAGTCATTTTTTCATTTGAAATCGCGCGAAATAGTCGACGAGCAGACGAATATTTCAATGTTTTAAAGGATTTAATTGTTTGTTTTTGTTAACTTCAATGTCGATGCGGCAGTACTAAACATTATCGAACATGTTTCTGCCTTTACACAATTTCATAGTCTATCGAAAGCAACCACAATCTCCATGAGCGCTTCACGATGCCAAAAAACAAAGTTCTAAAAATCGCCGCTTTTCATGAATTTTGGCCTTGATGCGGCAGTACTTAATATCATCGCACAACTCCCACACGGAGAAAAAAGGTTAGTTGGGACAACTCCCATTTTATGAGTTGGCTATAAATGAGTTGGTAGAACGATTTATTTAGTGATTATAACCATTTTGTGAGTTGAGACAATGAATAAATGGTTGTCCCAACTCACAAATGCGCGCTTATATGGACTAACGAAAAGTGAGTCCGTGCAACCACTTTTTGAGCATACCCAACTCATTTTTTTTCTCCGTGCAGCTTTCGCAAAAACATTTTTCTTGTGATAATCAATACAGCATTTCAGAAGCAACCGATTATAAGAAAATTATGTTTTTTTGAACAGCCCTAGTATACAGCTGTACCCTAACACTCACGAGAACGGTCATAATGACAGGGAAAATGACACAGTCGTTTTTGTACACTTTAATAACGGCGCGTTTTGCCAAAATAACAAAAAAAATGACGGTGTCCATGAGAAAAGTCATGGTCACCGTCATTTTTTTACTGTTACACCGTTATTATGACCAAAATCGCACCGTTATTAAGGTGTACAAAAACGACTGTCATTTTTTCCGTCATTATGGCCGTTATATAACCGTTATCGTGAGTGCTAGGGTAGTCCGTGTTTACGTTCTCGACGAAACGTGACGTAGCTCCGGTGCCGTGAGGCGAACTCGAGACCAGCTGTATCGGCATAGGTTTTCCGCAATTTTCCTATGCCCATAGCAGAAATGAGATGGCGAATGCGATATAGAGGGGGAAGTCGGATGCGGCCACATGGGGGCCTGGTTACTGATCCGGACCAGACCCCCAGGGGGGACTGGCTACTCATCCGGGCCGACCCTGCAATAGGCGTAATGCCTCCAGGCGGGGGGAAATGCATATAAAAAATATTTAAAAAAAGATATATCCAGGCCCTTTTTTAAATTTTTTATTCTATTACTATCGAAAATTGCCCGATGTTATCTGCATTTTTTCGCCGTTGCCCAATTTTACCATTTCACCGATTGATGCAATTACTTTTTTTCCAAAGCAGATGTTTGCGTCTTGCGATTATCTCCAGGTACTTTTTTCAGTTTTTTTTTTCGATATTTTTCAAAAATTAGCATTGATTTTCGTCATTTTTCTGCAGTTGTCCAATTCTACTGTCGCAACAATTGATGCAATAATTTTTATTCCAAGGCAGATTAGTTTATTTTGCGAATATCTAAAGGTACTTTTTTTAGTTATTTTTTTTAAATTATTATATTCGGAAATTGGCCGAGGCTGTCTGCATTTATTCGCCGTTGCTCAATTCAACCGTCCCAACGGTTGATGCAATAATTTTTTTCCAAGGCAGATTCATTCGTTTTGAGTACATCTCCAGGCACTTTTTTTATTCTATTTTTGTAATTATATTCAAAAAGTGGCCGAAGTTATCTGCATTTTTTCGCCGTTGCCCAATTTTACCATTTCACCGATTGGTGCAATTTTTTTTTCCAAAGCAGATGTTTGCGCCTCACGATTATCTCCAGGTACTTTTTTCAGTTTTTTTTTCGATGTTTTTCAAAAATTGGCAGCGATTTTCGTAATTTTTCTGCGATTGCCCAATTCTACCGTCTCAACGGATGATGCAATTTTTTTTTCTCAAGACAGAATTATACGTTTTTCGAATATCTCCAGGTACTTTTCTCGTTTTTTTTTTTTTTTAATCGAAAAATTTTCTTCGTAATTTTGACAGTCGCCCAGTTTTACCGTCTCGAAAAAAGGTTATCGATTTTTGAAAAAAAAAAAAAAAAAAAAACGTATAATTCTGACTTGGGAAAAAAAATTGCATCATCCGATGAGACGGTAGAATTGGGCAATCGCAGCAAAATTACGAAAATCACTGCCAATTTTTTAAAAACATTGAAAAAGAAAACTGAAAAAAGTTCCTGGAGATAATCGTGAGGCGCAAACATCTAACTTCAGCCACTTTTTGAATATAATTTAAAAAATAGAATAAAAAAAGTGCCTGGATATGTACCCATGTACGAATCTCAAACCGGCTGGGTCTTGGCGCAGTACCGTTGCCAACGTTGACGGTACTGGCGAGTAATACTGGGGAGGTATTGTAACATTACAGACTCAACGCTGGCGCAACGTTGGGATGATCATACCGGTCCTATGTTTGCCCCTTGGTATTGGCATGGTACTGGCTAGCGGTACTGGTGAAGTACGTTGGGCCAGTACTGGACCAGAGTTGAACCGTAGTCCCGAGGAGAATCTTCAGTCTGTACAGTGCCAGTAAGGTTTTTCTAACGATGCCGGTGCTGGCAACTAATTCTGGTAAGGTACAACCGATACTGAAGAGGTATTGACTGAACGATGGCACAACTCCGGGATGATCATACCGGTCCAACGCTTACCTCACGGTATTGCGCCGACACTGAGTGTGAGCCGTTGGGCCGAGGTCCAGTTTCAGAAGCGAGCCAGTACCGAACCAGAACCGAATATTAATATTCATATTATTATTAAATTTATATATTACATAATAAAAATATGTTATGATATTAATTATATTGGTAATATTATTTTAGTAATATTGAAAAAAGAAAAAAAGTGATTCCTTTACAATTACAATTTTTCCGTGATGCTCCCTGAGAAGTGATGTGTGGGGATTTGAACCTAAGACCTATCGACCTACCTAACTACCTATCTACCTAAGAACGTACACGCTAACCACTAGACCAAACCGACTATATGGATTTCTGATACTAGACTTTCATAAAGGTTGCTTCGAGTATAACAATCACAGAAATATAGACGGATTTGAGTAAAAATATGCCACCCGGTATTTTCGAGGTCGCTGATTACGAATCTGATCTCAAAATTGAGAGATTCAAAATGGCGGAGCCAATATGGCGGACCGAAAATGCTAAAAGTAACGTGGTGTGAATAAGACTCCGTACCCGAAAGCTATTTATGTCGTTGACTACGAACCTTAACTGCACATTAGGAAATTCGAAATGGCGAATCCAATATGGCGGACCAGATATTAAAAACCGTTTCGATTTAGATGAAACTCAACACCCATAGGTTTTCGCAGTCCCTGATAACGAATCTGAATACGAAATTCACGAATTAAGTCACAGGTCCAAGATGGCGTATCGAAATGCAGAATTTCAAAATGGCAGACCAAAATGTAAACCGTAACTAAATTTCAATCAGAGACTGGATACGTAAAGGATTTCGATGTTACTTTATACGAATATGAATACAATTTTCGGCCAGCGTTGGGACAGTGTAACTCCAGTACTCTAACGAGTCTTGGATATCCGTGGACAATATTATAAAGTCTGTATAAAACATAAATTTCGGTGCAGTATAATGCCAGTACTTAGTTGTATGTCAGGCTGATACTAGCAAAGTTTGCTCTATAACAATAAAATAAGTTTCGGCCTAGTCCGGGCCCAGCACTCGGACAGCTCTCGGCGGTGTTCCGGCAATATATTCAACCAGTACAACGCACACCTGTTGGGACAGTATTACCCCAGTACTCAGTCGAATGCCAGGTTAGTATTGGCAAAATTTGCTTGCCGACAAAAAGACGAGTTTCGGCGAAGTGGGCTCCCAGTACTTGGACGACTTTCGCCGGTGGTCTGGAAATATATTCAGCCAGTACGAAGGACAACTGTCGGAACAGTATTATTTCAGTACTCAGTCGCATGTCAGGGTGGTACTGGCAAAGTTTGCTCGCTGACAATAAGATGAGTTTCGGCCTAGTCCGGGTCCAGCACTCGGACAGCTCTCGGCGGTGTTCCGGCAATATATTCAGCCAGTACAACGCACAACTGTTGGGACAGTATTACCCCAGTACTCCGTCGAATGCGAGGCTAGTATTGGCAAAGTTTGCTTGCCGACAAAAAAACAAGCTTCGGCGAAGTCCGCTCCCAGTACTTGGACGACTTTCGCCGGCGGTCTGGAAATATATTCAGTCAGTACGAAGGACAACTGTCGAAACAGTATTATTCCAGTACTCAGTCGTATGTCAGGGTGGTACTGGCAAAGTTTGCTCGACGACAATAAGATGAGTTTCGGCCTAGTCCGGGTCCAGCACTCGGACGGCTCTCGGCGGTGTTCCGGCAATATTTTCAGCCAGTACAACGCACAACTGTTGGGATAGCATTACCCCAGTATTCTGACGAATGCCAGACTAGTATTGGCAAAGTTTGCTTGCCGACGTTAAGACGAATTTCGTTGAAGCCCACGCCCAGTACTTGGACGAACCCCGGCTGAGTGCCGTCCATGTTATCATGGACGTACTGGCCACAAGTACTGACGCAGCATGGTGCCAATTGTTAATCGGTGATGTGACAACACTGTCCAACGCCACTTGGCGGCCAATTCCGTTTTAGTACTGGACCGTATTGGCAACTCTGGCAGTATATCAGAATTCGTACATGGGTACTCAAAACGAATGAATCTGCCTTGGAAAAAAAATTATTGCATCAATTGTTGCGACAGTAGATAGTAAATCAATGCCAATTTTTGAAAAATATCGAGAAAAAAACTGAAACAGGTACCTGGAGATAATCGCAAGATGCAAACATCTGCTTTGGAAAAAAATAATTGCACCAATCGGTGAAACGGTAAAATTGGGCAACGGCGAAAAAACGCAGATTGCCTCGGCCATTTTTCGAATATAAAAAAAAAAAAAAACTAAATAATTCCCTGGAGATGATCCCAGACCGCAAACATCTGCCTTGGAAAAAACTAAATGGCAATACCAGGCGAAATGGCGAACCGCCAAAATTGACAAAACTAAATGCCAATTTTTAAAAATCATCGGAAAAAAACGAAACTGTAGAAAGTACGTAGAGATAGTCGTAGAACACAAATACGTTAGAAAAACGTTTATTGCACGAAAAGGCGAAATGGTTCAACTGATCATCGGCAAAAAAGTGGACAAAACGACTGCCAATTTAAAAAAATAAAATAAATAAAAAAGTGTAACTGGAGAGATTCTTAAAACGAATGAATCTGCCTTGAAACAAAGATTATCGCATCAACTGCCGTTGAGACGGTGCAATTGGACAACCGCTAAAATAAAAGAAATTATTGCGAAATTGTGAAAAAAAAAACCTTTCAAAAAAATGAAAAAAAGGCCTGGAGATATTCAGAAAACGAACAAACCTGTCTTGGAAAAAAAAAATTATTGCATCAACCGTTGAGACGCTAAAATGGGGCAACTGTTATTGACTGCGAAATTTCGAAAAAAAAAAAAAAAAAAAATGAGAAAATTACCTGGAAATATTGACCGACAGTAGTGGACGCGGACATCAAAGATAGATTTAATGTTATTGTTAATGTTATTTTTATACTCAACCTAGTTTAATAAAAATGTAAATAGTGTATATAGACATAATTTGCGGTAGTTTAAGATCGTTAGGGTTTTTTTTTCTTAATTGTCATTTTTTTTGCCCTTTATTGTAAATGGCCTAGCCGCGGCTGAGTTTCTTTTTTTTCCTGCGTAGCCTTGTAGAGGTTATCTTAAAATGATCGAGACATTTATATGGATATGTTATCCAGCGACTTGGTTTACACTGTAGATCCGCAAACCTGCGGACATAGTGATATTGATTTCGAACGTATGGCTGTTTTTTTATAAGTTTTATTGAGCCTATTATGTTACATTTTACAAAGATTTTATAAGACATGCAAATAAACACTTAAAAAAAAAAAAAAAAAAAAAAAAAAAAACAGTAGTGGACGCGAGGTCGGTGTGTGGCTTCCGGCGGTCCCCCGAGTTAAGCAGCATTATTTGCGGCCATAACTTGGATGGGTGACCGCTTGGCCGTACACTGGTTTGCGCGCCAACTGCTGAGCGGGAGGCAGTTTTTCTGAGTTTCTAATGTATTCTCATACAATAGAAACTCAGTAAAAATAAAGCCGTCTGTATCGGCCAGGTTCTCCGCAGTTTCCCTGTGCCCTCGTGCAAATGCGATACAGTAGTGCATTAGGATGAGTGGCTGCGGACAACACTCTAGGGGGGGTCTCTATGAAGTGAACGGGGAAAAGCGGAGAGGGGCAACGTAAAAGCCTGAAGGAGGCATACGGAAAAGAAACAAAAAAAAAAAAATACCTGGAGATATTGGGGAAACGAGTAAATCTGCCTTGGAAAAAAAATTTTGCGTCAATCGTTGAGACGCTAAAATGGGGCAACCAAAAAGACGCGAAATTGCTGACGGAAATTGTCGCCAATTCTTAAATATTGGCCGGAAAAAAAAACTAAAAAACGTGCTTATAGATAACGGTGAGACGCAAAAACCTGCCTAGGGAAAACAAATTTGTCCGCCGCGTTACTTAGTTACAGCTGGTCAAAGTCGAAATTTTGCAGATGCAGAAAACTTCTGGGTCATACTTTTACGATGGTATTTTAGATAATTTTAATGCCTTTAGAAGGACTTCTATTAAACCCACAGGATTTTATTTGCCTTTAATCAGGACTTTTATAGATTTAAACATATACATGGTGTTTTAGTCACTTTGAATTAAATACCGTTGTTTTAATATAGGAGTTTAAAAAAAAATTACTTTACGAAAGAGCATCTTCCAGGCTTCATTTATTACTTTTTTACTTTTTTTATTTTTTATATTTTTAATTAAGTGAGTTTAAATATGACTAAGGGTTTCACAGTCTTTCAGGTTACCCATCACGGGAGCGACGCAAGAACGCGACCGCCCTACGCGGCGTCCCAACGTCGACCCGAAAAGCACGTTTTTGTAACACGTGCATGAACAGCGATGCTTTTCATGGCAATTTTGCGGGTCGAAAGTGGCTAGTTTCATAGCAGTGTTGAAATGATAGGTTGGCGCATGCGCAGTTCGCGATTCCTTCACTTTCGACCCTGCTGTTTCACTTGCGACCCTAGGGTGGAAAGTTGGTAACCTCACTTTTCACTGTTCGTGCCGCAAAACTACCATTCAAAGCACCACTATTTATGCACTTGTTACAAAAAGTATGGCGTGCAACACGGGCCAAAATTGGCGTTTACGACTCGTCTGATTGCAGTCCTCGCTTTGCTCGGGCAGCAAACCTCACACTCGTCGCAATCGCCAACTTTCGGCCCTTCTTGCATAATATACTATTGTCTATCTGGGTAGGCTGGCGAAAGACAAACATGCTCTAGTCCACCCGCTCGCTCTCATCAAAGGTGGGCCAGCTGTTAGCCGAAGTACTTACTTGTCTCGAACCTAATCTTGTGAGTTTTCGATAAACTATATTATTTTCTAAAATAACTGACAATGTAACCGGTTGCATTATCGGTTATTTCTGGTAAAAAACGTTCTACCAACCCTTAAATGCCTAGTATTAGTTTGTAATAAAAAGAACTTTATAAATAATTGCATTCGCGGCAATTCCCTAGCGGATCCGAGCAACCGTCATTTTGTGGTTGCTTTACGGTCACATACAAGTAACCGTCATTATGAGGTTCATTTCCAGTTGTTTTACCGTAAAACAACTGTAATGTAACCGACAAAGCGACCGTTATTTTGGAACAAAAAAGAACCCGATTGCAACTGCAAAGCGACCAATGTTTTAACCAAAAACAAACTTTAAAGTAACGCAGAAGTAACCGACAGTTTGTTAAAAGTTGTTTTTCGGTTATTTGAAAGATCTTCATATAACCGAATAGTAACCCGAAACGGAACATTGAGTTCATTACGGGTCACTTTACGGTTCACTTTACGGTTACCCGCCGGTCACTAGGTTCCTTCTCGGTTATTCTGGAGTGATTTTTTGTTCCATAACGACCGGTCACTCTTCGGTTATTTTGCGGTTCTTCAGATCCGCTAGGGTTGCATCCACTCGTGTGATTGCAACAATCACCTTCGGCCCGTGCTGCAACCTCACACTCGTCAGAAAAAGTTATTCCGCACTTGTATCGTAATACACCCCAGTGAACACATAATTGAACAGCAATGTAACCTGGTAGTTACATGTAATGTTACAATGTAACGCTTATGATATGTTGAGGCTATGTACCATAAGAGTATCATGCAATGTTTCATTTGTTATTTGCAGGTAATGTTCCTGTTATGTAACGTATTTTCGTTGCAGTTACATGACAAAACTATAAAACCGCAATGCAACATGCTCATAACAATTGGAATGTAACTTTCGTGATAGGATAGTAATGTTATAGGAATGTAACGTGGTACCATTACAAGAATGTTGCAAGGCTGTGTAACATTTACGTAACATGCGCATCACAGTGGTTATGCAACATCACTAACATGCACGTTATGTAACTATTATATGTCGTTGTTTAGTTGCAGTTACGCACCAAAAGTGTGTAATGGTAACGTAACATGCCTGTAACGATTGCAATTTAACTGTGGTGATAGTCCGGTCATGTTACAGTGATGTAACGTAATAAGCATTACAAGAATGTTACAATATTATGCAACATTTACGTAACGTGCGTATCACAGTGGTTATGTAACATTACTAACATGCACGTTATGTAACTGTTACATGTTGTAGTACAGTTACAGTTATGTAACGCGTGTGTGTTACCGTTACGAAACATGCTTGTAACTATTGCAATGTAACCGTGAAGATAGTTCGGTCATGTAAATGAAATGTCACATCTTAACTTCACGGTAATGTTAGAAGTATCGTTAACATTCACATAACATAGAAATAACATGTGATATTTCAGTTGTTACAAGCAGGTAAGGTTAATGTACATTATATGTCCCTTTGTTGTTAATGTTATGTAACAAAAATATGTAATCGTTACATAACATGTTTACAACGATGTGATGTCCGCTAGATGGCCTAATGACTGGAAAGTCTCTCGCAAGCAATTCGAGACCCTAGAGTATATATAAGGCTGACCGACGGCGCAGCTTAGTCGAAGCACTGGAGGGATACCCGTCGGTGGTGTCCCAACCGGTTGGCATCATTTATCTATAGCTTGTTCTACTTTTAATACTAGCGGCTAATTTATTTGAACTTCCAAGGGTAGCGCTTTAGCAACCCTTTAAGTTCTTTAGCGGACTGAAAGTTACCTTCTCCAATTGCGGTTACGTAATTGTTATGTTACTTGTTACATTGCAGTTACACTATTCAACGTGCTAGGAACATAACTGAGTTGTAACAGTTATGGAACACAGTAACATTGCTAAGTGGGAAATAATATCTTACATGTATGTTACATATAATGTTACGTGTTACTTTCGGTTAAATTGCTGTTACGTTGCAGTTACACAACTGCGATATTACTATGTATATAACTGCAACGTTATAGTTACATTATATGTTATATTACATTCTAATATTGCAGTTATGTAATTGTTATGATTTTGGTTATTATTAGCCGCAATATAACTGTTATGTGTCGGTTACATAACACGTTATATTGCTGAGTCGGAAATCGCAAGTTACATGCAATTTACATGTAACGTCTTGGTAACATTACTTGTTACAATCGGTTATATTGCCCTTATATTGCTACAAAATTACTGTGTCCACTGGGACTATTATAAAATTAAACAAGATTTTTCACTCAAAGTATTTTATCATAACTATATTTTCTATAAAAATTTGTTACATACTATATATTTACGTCAGGTACGAAATGTTATTACTATATTCGATTGTATTACTCTATTGCATTGTTGATGAAAAAACACATAAAAAGGCACGTTGATGTTACACGTATTGTAAACTAAAAAAACGAGAGGTAACCATTTTGTTATTCTACCTAAACGTTGAGAAATGGCCGGACTGGGTAACGCCAATCGTAGGAGAAACAGTTTCCAGTAAAATATTACGAATAACCGCGGTTATTAACCGGTTAAACATCCGCCAATTTATCCGGTTACAACCGGGCTAACATCACCGTCCATAACGCCAATTTCGGTTCGGTGTTCATAGACATACATATAGTATAATTACACAACAATGCTAGGTATTGATTTTTCATTCAAATTATATTTTATTGAGAAAATTTAGTGATGTGCCGTGACGGTAACAACTGATCCATTGACAGTTACAGCGCAGCAACATGAATGCACTTTCTTCTTCTTCTAACAATTTGCCGGGGCCTCGGTATATAAGGCTGGCCACTGGTTGAATCAACGTTTCGCCCAAAAATAAATGCACTTCCAACTGTAATTTCACAAACTTAAAGTGGTGTCATGGTACATTGCGATACAAGGGCGAGAAAGCGATCGTTACACGCAGGTTGGGAAGTTGATCGCACGAGCTCCATGAGTATCAGAGCAGCACGAGGCGCAGGCGAGTGCTGTCTGTGGTACGAGTGCGGCGAGTGCGATCAACTTCACAACCGTCGTATGATGATCGCGCTCTCGCTCTGTATCGCATAATACTTTTTGTAACAAATGCATGAGAGGTGCTACCGAGTGTAGTGTCGCGCACGTGCGAGAAGTGCGTGCGAGAAGTAATTCCCGTGCGAGAAGTAAAATAGCATCGATGGTCATAAAGCGCCAATTACGCCACGGGCGGCAGGCACGAGAAGTAGCACTTCTCATGCATGCGTTACAAAAAATATATATGGTTGCGAGCGAGGTGGAAGACAAGGCGCCCACGGCGGAGTAACAGAGAAACACTGAAAATTTGTTTAACATCGCCTTAACGGTCAATCGACCATCACGGCACATCTTTAAGAAAATTTAAGGTACTTGGACAGATACATTATGAAAAATTAGAAAAACTAATCTTGACAATGACTTCCAAGAAGATTGCCACTTTTTCTCAAGGTCTCTTTATCAATAATGTCCAATGAGCACAGACAGACAAGAGCAGCACCTTGTTCGGCCCATTTTTTATTTTTTTCCCTGCAACGATTAAATATTATTAATAAATCTTGAGCTTTAGGTGTGCGTGTAATAATAACCGTCGAGCTCCTGTATAAAGTTCCTACCAAAAGGTCGAGCTGTATTTTTTGCCATCAACGGTAAGAATAGAACGGAACAGTTTATCCTCGAACCATGTATCGTAAGATGGCATTTTTTTCCTATTTTCACGGACCCATCTCAACAATCTCGTTTTTGGCAGCTCATCGTCCGTTGAATAATTGTTCTTCAGGTATGCGCAACGCATAACCGTCAATTCATCCTCTTCGAGTTTACGTTTGGAGGATCTCAGTCCGTTCGAACGCTCCTCGTCATTGTCGTCTTTCGAAGCAGGGCTAACTTGAAAACGTCCTTGTAACCCCTTTTTCTGATATTCCAGACTTTTCTCTCTGCAGTAATCACCCATATCCCATACATCGCTGCAGAAAAAAGGCAATGTCATTCCTAATTAAAGATCGATTTGAAACAGCGTTAAACAATTAGAGAACGATTTTTCTCTGCAGGCTTATTTCCATGCCGTATATAGATATAGATGTTTGTATATAATAATGTGAAAGTTTGTGAAATAATGGGAAATTTTGGGAATTCCTACGGCCTTACTTGAGTGGGAAAAAAATGTAGTTTCTGAGAAATTCGTACCAAATCTGTTGCAAGGTCTGCGTAGCTAGGAATTTTTTTCCCAACGGTGACTCTTGCAGATCCCGAATAATATTTTGCACGCAATATTTCGTATTTGACGGCGCGTTGTCATAATCAACGGCGTATTTGAGATAACCTTTGATAATATCTTCGATCGGTAATAGGCCCTCTTTACGAAAAATCGAACAATTCCATTGTGCTGCTCTGGCAATCATTACGCTGCTACAGCCTGTATCCTCCTTGAATTTGGCAATGTCTTTGTGTCTCTCGATCTCCTTCGAGCCTCCATTCGCAATCACCGGTATCGAGAGACGTTCCGCAATTTTACTAATTGTTTCGTTGCGGTTTGGATGCTGAGGCCTCTCATCGACCGTACGACCGTGAACGGCGATCGCTGAAATCCCCGAAGACACCAATACCTGTCGACAATCATTTCGATCATAACATGGAATCACTTACTATGAATATGATAACAAGAAAATAGCGAGAAGAATGAGGCATTTACATCACACAGCTCGAGAGTCTTATTCAGATCTGGAAATACCCGTATCTTACAAGTAATGGGTATGCTGAGGGCATCAACGAGGCTCTTCAGTATTTCCTTTGCTTTATCCGCCTGGCGCAAAAGTGCAGCCCCCATGCCCCCGTTTATGGAAAACTTTTTCGGACATCCCATATTTATATCGATACCGGCTACATCATTTTCCACCATCCGTCCAACTTTCAATGCTCTTGCGGCATCACTTGTCCCAAGTTGCAAAACAAGACGACTCTTCTCTCGTTGACACGTCCGGAATACGATCGTTCCATCCGTCCGATCAACGTAATCGATCGTTTCCAGGACATCTGATAAGGCAACCCGGAAAGTTTAGAACAAAGAAAAAAGGCAACTCTTGCAATAATCGCTTTCTGAACCCTTTTGGACTATTATTATCATAGATGATGATATGTTAAAAGCGGACAAAAATGAGGAAGCAATGTGGAATGAACCTTTCTTTGCTGGATTCGTTAACAACCCAAGCGGATCCGAAGAATCTCTAAATAACCGAAAAGCGATTGTTCGTTATGACGGAAAAACAAACCAAAAAATTTACGCTGCCGTATCTATCGTAGTAAGGAAAAGACCACGAAATGGTGTCATCTAACGTCATAAACGCGACATGCACGAAACATGTCGCGTTGAAAAAAAATTAACAAACAACCATCGGTTACTAACATCCGTCGCTTGTCAGTTACTAACGGCTAGCAACCTAGAATTATGTTTTTTTTTTTTTTTTTTTTTTTTTTTTTTTTTTAAATTACACTTCTGTTTCAATAATGCAACTGAAAATGAACCTCATAAAGACGATTGTTTTTAGCGGCCGTAAAACAACGAATAATCAACGATTGTTCAGTTCCCCTCGGGAACCGTGTGGAATAATAAGTTAAGCATAGCCACTAAATATTTGTAAATGGTGTATAAACGAAAATTCTTTAAATTTAGAAAAATTTTGATTTATAGAACGAAGGTAAAGTAGATAACCATTTTCCCGACGTGTGGAGCGTAGGAGCTTGAAGTCGATGAGTTCTTCGGTGTAGACGATGTCAGCGCCATTGTCGAGTGCCAGAAGACGCATGGGAAGCGTTCCAATGCGCACCATCGGCGCCAGAATGAGTTTGTTCTCGTAACATAGTTTGTCCTTCTGCTCGGCCATTTTTCACCTCACAATCAATTATGAGCCTCAACTGCAATAGCTGTGTGTTAAAAATTGTCGAAATTAAAGGCCGTTCCCCTGACAAACGAGTTTAATTGTACAATCTAATAAAAATAAAGACTACAGCTACTTATCGAGCATACCTTATTGCTAGCTACCACGTTTTACTCCCTGTTTCGCAGCTAATAAGCACGCTAGAACACAGTTTACATTGGAAGGCATACTATGCGCATGCTTGTTTAATTCTGACTGGTAAGTAAAGATGGCGACACCGAGCGAACAACCACTATCGAAATTCCCTCTCTAATGCTCTATATACAATAGTTTTTCCTGCTTATGAATTGTTCCACGTATAGCCAGTAGCCGGCATTCGCGAGAAGCCACAAGCTAACCTAGCTCTCGGTATCCCTCTATCGAGAGCTACCATTATAACTAGTCTTCCTTAGAGGTAATCCGTATCTTCCGAAAACTGTGTGGCAACGACAAATATCATTGCAAATAGTCAATTGATCAGCGCGATACTATCACCAAAAGGAGAAGAAAACTGCATTCGATATCGTATGACCGACGAGTCTTATTTTTTCATCTCTGTAAGCTCCGTCGATGGAACAGGTCGAGGCACTTGGGAACAGAATACATAGAAACATATTAATATCTATTTGATAAAGAAAATATACATCTTCCCACAAACTCGAAACTAGTCAAACAAATAATAAATTATATATATATACACACATGTTTTTTTTTTGCTTAACAATTTTCTACACAACGTAGATAAAGTCTATTGCGTATAAATAATTTAAAAAAAAAAAAAAAAAAAGAAGAAGACAAAAAACCAGAAGAATGGCCAATGGAAGTAGCGTCGTGGCTCATCTGTTCAAATTGGCCGTTACTTTAATTTGCATGCGATATCTCGAATGTTCGTATTCGATATTTGCCATCGAAAGCGGTTGGGCGGCGCGAGCTTGCTTTCAAATTCTACTCGTCCACTCCATTCTCGGCGTTCTCACATTTGGTAAGGAAAAAAGAAAAAGAAAGAGAGAAAAAAAAAATCTAACTAGATGTGTCGCCAAGTGCATACTTGGAGCTGCCATGACCAAATATAGAGTCCTGTGAAGCGCATCTGTGTTAAATTGAGAATAACCTTTGGTGTTTGACACACAGGGACGTCGGGTAGCGCAACGGGAAAGAGAATTTTTCGAAATTTCTACGACAAGTTCTCGAATGTTATCGAGACTGTACCGTTTGCGCTTCTCGCCACGGAAATATCGCTTCGTTGCTACGTGAATGAGACCTTGAGGCAGGGCCTGTTGCTCGTGCTTGGGATCCTGCCATTCGCTCACGAACTTATACGGAAAAAGGATCGGCCAACGATGCGCTACCTCACCGACACCGCCCTCATCCTACAATTGTTCACAATCGTCGTTGCCTGCCTTCGACGGGGCTACGCCAGCGTTATAAGCTTCGCCGTTTCATACGCCATCAATCGATACTTTCTCGAGGATCTTTGCGATCGATACGATGTACCTTATATCGATCTTGTACAATACGGCCTATGTTTTGTTCAGATTTTTGCCTTAGTTACCATTAATGAATTGTGAGAATGGGTCTTCCACATCGAATTTTTACCAACGCGTGCCTCCAATTTTTCCTGTCTTCGTACATATGCTATGAAAATAATAAATATATATCACTATATATGCACGAACGACTTTTTTCTCCCATTTTTTAAATTGATATCACAAGAAATTACACAATTTGCTTGTTCGATTAGCAATTCTTATCTGCTCACGATGCTTGTCATTCGAGCTTAGCCTTATTTTCTTCTCAACCAAATTTCAAGAATTATCGTAGAGATTTAAAAAAAAATCATATTTTTGAAGATACTATAAGGACATTGATTTTTCAATGTTGACAACGTGAAATTAGTAACTGCCACTCTAGAGCGTTGCTCGCGTCCACTCCTTCTAATGCACTAAGCATCGCATTTGGACGAGAGCGCACATGAAAACGGCGGAAAACCTGATCGATACAGGCGGATTTTTTTTTTTTCGACATTCTACTGTATGAGAATACATTGGAAACTGAGAAAAACTGCCTCCCGCCGGGCAGTTGGCGCGCAAGCCAATGTGCGGCTGGGCGGTCACCCATCCAAGTTACGACCGCAAGAAATCCCACTTGACTCTGGGGACCGCCGAAGCCACACTTTTTTTTTTTTTTTTTTTTTTTTTTTTTTTTTTTTTTTTAAACGTTTATTGAAGTTCTTGGTACAATGATTGTTTCACACTATTGGTTTCATTAAACGTATAAAAACAACCATAATTTCTGATTAATACCATTTTGCCCGCTCGCATACGGTTCTTAATGGTAAGCAGTTTTCTTTATAAAAATAATGAATAATAAAAAAATCTATATAATGATATTTGTTGAGCTTCTTATTTGCTCGGTGCTTGACTGTCACCATAACGATATGGGAAAAACTTGAGTAGAAAAAAAATCCTTGGTACAATCTTGTTTCAGAAGCCACACACCGACCGCGCGTCCACTGCTGTCCGTTATGAAACTTGTTATTTAACCCCGTGAGCCATACATTTATCACGTTTCCAAAATGAACACTGATTACTTAATTATTAACGGAAATTAGTGTAAAACATTTGAATCTGAGCGAAAACAGGTAGGTCGCCCAGTGACCCGCTGTGACGCAAGGGTTAAAACACAAGTGCAAAGTATGTCGCTGAAATGGCAGAAAGAAGCTAGCCGTCGCACCGCCAACAGGATGCGGCGTCTATTAACTCTGTCTACCGCAGTTTCAGCTTCAGCTGGGCAATGTCGGCCCGTGCACATAACTTTTCTAATATTTTTCATTTTCTTCTGCGAGGAAACCACAATCGATTAACAAACTTATCTCATAGAGGTAGGTCTGTGTAAAATAAAATATAATGGAAAAGGAATGTAGAAGGTTCTAATTTGTGTCAGTTTGCTTCCTCATAGAGGGAGCTTTGTTTTCATGACATTTTTTTTTCTTTACACATTTCGTTACTCAACATGGTCTAAAACTTTTAAAGAAAGTAGTTTAGATATTTTTTCTTGTCATAAGGCAATTTATGATGTTTTGAAGATTTACCAGAATGTCCATAAACACTAACACCAACAAATTTTCAGCTATCTGGTTGAAACTTGGAATGAAACTTATGGAACGGAACGTGTTTGGTTTTGAATTTAGTCAAAATCAATAATTATGATTCTAAAGAAATACATATTTTCATGATAGTTTAATAAATACCAGAACTATTCTAAAATTTTGCATAAAACTTTAATAAAATGTGTCAACATTTGGTACATAATTTAATAAGAATTCACAAATAAAATCCATTTTTTGAAGAATTATAAATTTCTCAGTTTTTTAATGTATATATTTAAAAATGTCATATTGGTTGAGATAAATCACATTTGACATGTTAGTCAACTAGAATGATTGTACGATTATTATTAATTTATTATTTATCATTGGGATACAATAAGACGTTGCTATCAAAGTGGTCGCAAAGGAACCTTCTGCTTAGCTTCCTAATTTTTTTGGCAAGATGTCTATTGAGTTTTCAACATGAGGATGACAAAGTGGAGCTCCACATTGTTTCATAGAAGAGGCATGGACAAAACAAAAATGAAGAAGCAATGTGTAAGTTTCTACTTTCCAACCTTCTTTCTTATTTTCATAACTTGATAAACTTTGGTTTAAATATAGTGATTATTTTTATAAATTTGGGATACACATTGTATTTTTATATACTGTTAGAGAATATAGAAAGTTTGTGCACATAAACTTGTCAATTAAATTTCATTTATAATTGGGATATAAACTTAACGTATGTTTAAAGGAAAATTAAAGTAAACTATTTAAAATATGTATATTAAATTTAGTATATCTGTTTATGCACAACAACTTGTCCACTTGTATACAAAATTTCAGGTAGATGTTTTATACAGTGAGCATAAATAGTTTCAGGATAATTAATGAGATAGTTTTATAAAAAAAATCCGAAATTCAATTCATAAAAAAATGGTTATTCCTTCCAAAATTATGACAAAAATAATAATTATTTTTATTACGGGAATTTCAAATAAAACAAGTTTAAGTGAAATATCACTGTAATCTCGGAAAAAGAAATGAAAACTTACCGAGTGTTTCAAAGGAAACACCCCTTAAAAAATAATTGTTATGATCATTAATTATATCACAAGATGTTGGGAAAATGAGAGAAATTTTCAAACGTCCATCAGTAGCACCACAGCTTTTTCGAATATTTAATGGGAATTTTCAGGTGCTAATAACAAAAAAAATCAAGATGAAAAAATCCTTCGAGCTTTCTATTATTATAATTACTCTATTATAGCCAACGAGTATGTATATTATTTGGAAATTTCGTCTGTCTTTGTTTATGCGTCTAGACTGCAGCAGACGAATAGAGGGCTGCATGATAAATATGTAACGGTGATAATTGATGGCGATAATTTTGAAGGTTAGAAAGAAGTTGCCACGGCGGCGGCGGTGGCGCTGTTGTCAGCAGCAACGTCTTGGGAACAGTTGCGAGCGATGCCATCAAAAGTCTTGTAGTCTCTGGTAGGGGATGATTGTGGTATTGGTCGGTTAATCGTAACGACAGCTTTTACATATAAGCTTAATTAAATTTTTCGTCGTACTCGGTTATTTCGCAACGATATATTTGATAAAATCCTTAAAAGTATAAACTCGTTTATTATCGAGGTTGGCCCAATAGTTGATTAGTGGCAACTCCAAACTGACCGGTGTGGCCAATCACCATCACAGAAACCGTTACCAACTATTCGCTGTGTGTGTGCGCCGCGTTTGAACATCGTTCAGCAGCAGCAGCAGCAGCAGCAGCAGCAGCGGGCGGCAGCAGCATCAGCAGCAGCAGCAGCAGCACCAAGCAGCAGCAGCACCAAGCAGCAGCAGCACAGCATTTGTCATCGACGGACTACGTGCGTGAACCACTCCCGTGTACGGTATTCTCTCTGCTGTTGGTGTGGTATCGGTAAGTTGTGTGTTTAAAGAATTCGCAAAGCCTTATTCTAGTATTTCGCACTTTTAAATAACCTTAAAGACGCTGAGGCATCTCAACAGCGAGCGAGCGTGTCTTGCATTTTTCACGTTTATACCTCGTCTTACGATCCCGAAAGGCAAAACTATGCACATCACGGTTGGAGCCGAAAAATGTGTTATAGCGGTTAGGTACCTTTGCCAGAGACGTCCTTTTTCGCCGGGACTTGTATTCTCTCCTTTTTAACCAGCTATATGCGTTAACGATGCACTTGATGGGCGTCTCTACGTGTTACTAACCTCAGCGGAACGACGCCGCTCGGAGTGATTTTATTTTAACATTGAAAATAAAGCGGCAACGGCCGCCGCGTGCGTATTATTACCATTTTCATAAATTATTCACGATCTCGATCGACCGGTATTCGTGGTGCTCGAGCCAATAATGACTATTGTTGCGTTTTGCAATATCTTTGGCAGGCCAAGCTTCACTCGAGTGATGGCAGGGCTTTTTCTTTCTTATTCATAAATTTCGACTATTTACTACATCACAACACCCATGTAACACAATATAAAGCAACAAATTATTCATTTCACTTCATTTAGTGTACACTTTTCTAAAATAAAAACAAAATATATTATCATTCAATGACTTATAATTAAGGGTGCGATGAAAAATTAATTACACAAAACAGAAATTAACATTACTGAATAAATACTGTTATAAATATAATTATAGCAATACCTATAAGTAGAATGTTGGCATACCGCTGGAACCTAATGAATAGCAGTTTCATAAATGCCATTTGCTTTAAACTTAAACCGACACTCTTGGGAACTTCAAACCTAAGAGAGACCAAACAAAAAGATAACTCAAAACAAAACAAAAACAATGTATAAACATTTGAGAAAACTACATTTATATGAAAAACTGGAGAAATAAATTTTTTAAACATACACAGAACCTATTGCCAAGTACATATTGTTACATTGCAAAGGAGTTGTAATAAATTTAAGGGTTTTTACAAACTCAGTAGATTCCTAAGATAACCAGCCATCCAAGTGTTCCCAAAATATATTTGATGTTAGCCCAAAATGAAATTTTCCAAAAAGAATGTTGTTTTTTATTTTTTTGTTTTTCAAATTTCACATCACAACTGACTTTGGAACCCAGCCATTGTCAATTCCATAACAGAAATGACCGCATTTTTTAATAAAAATTATATATAAAGGGATATTTTGCTTTGAATATTTTTGTGGGTGGGGTTCAACATAGCTAATGATCAAAATAGCGAATGGCTAACATTTTATTTAAATTTGCTATATCGGTCATTCAATATTTTGACCCCGATCCTATTGAAATGCAATAGAAATAGCAAGATTATCAAAATAGCGAATGGCTAAAATAGCAAATTTCATAATGATGATCATTTTAGATTCAGACGTTCACTACTTTGAAATTCCCTGTTTTAGCTATTCGCTATTTTGACCCCCACCCTCTTTTGTCTCTGGACAGTTTCCTTGAATGTCTGGATTTTTTTAGCTGCTTCAGAATTGCTTGTGTTTCAATGTCAAGAGTCGCGGCAGCGACTCGACGCCAAGTTTAAAAAGAAAATCAGTGTTGCCTCATAATATTGTTTGTAGATTTAGATTAAGAAAATAGTGTGATAACATTAATGTATTACTAACCAAGTATTTCTATAACATTTTCTAAAAATTGTGGTGCTCGGTGATGGAATAATTTTCTCAATATCATTCTTCCTGTAAAAGTAGAGGCCATTAGCATTTTTCTTTGTATTTATTTTTTCATCAAGGCGGAAACAAGTGAGTGTACAATCAGAAAAAGATAAAATACAAGCGGATATTTGTGCTCAATTTATAAGACAATGGTACATTTTATATTACAAATTACATTTATTCCGATTGGCTAAACGATAAATCATAGTACCGCAAAGACTCATGGATAAAAATCCTGAGTGTGGCAAAAGAAATTCCACTAAGTTTCAATGATAAGCCTGCACATCTTAGTGCGTGTACCAACCAATTAAAAACGTATATATTAATGGTAAAAATAAGTTGTTGGAAAATAATTGTTTCTTTTAACAATCCGGTCTTTGATCCCACCTTTTCTTCTTTTTGAAATTGTTAATTTTGTTCTAACGTCTCAAAACATAGAAAGTTGATATCTCCCCCATAATGTATAAAGTAGGGTGATAGTAATTTTGCTAAAGTGTTGTCACCGGTCATAAGCAATTTTTGTACATAACAGAGCCATGACTGCTTCATTATGTACTTTTGTACTCATACGGTTCTTGTATTTACCATAAATAATTTAGCATTCATTATTTCATACAAATTTTCAAACATATTACTTAAACAACACTAGTGGGTGACCAACACCAATGCTTCTTTTCCATGCGGTGTTCTGCATGCTTGTTGTTCGGAACCCTCCTTAAATTGTAGGTCCACTATTTGAATTTTGTAAATAAACAGAAAGACGGATCTTAAGCCCGGTAGAGCAAGGCAGAAAACGAACTGCTCTACTTTAGAAGCAAAAAGGGACATTGTCAGGTGGGTTGGTTGATAATCGTCAGAAAAAGAAAAATAACACATAATGGGTGTCGAGATAAATAATGGCCTAATATTTTTTATAATTTGCTTTGATTTTAGTAGTTTTATTCAGAACATTTTTATGAATAACTTTGCCTTATTTGTGCTTTTTGCCTGATTTTTTTTTTTCGAATTGTCTATGTTAAGATCCTCAGAATGAGATTTAACTTCGAGAAAAGTTGCTCAGATAAAATCTCCTAGTCCGTTTCCGTGTGTGTGTGTGTTACGGGCTTCGAAAATTTCATCGTGTATAACTCAAAAAACGGCATGGCGAAACTCCGAAAAATCTGGCCGATACATGTGGCGTTATTTTGCACTGGTTTATTGTTCTACAGTAGAGCGTCGATTATTCGAACGTCAATCATCCGAACAGCGATTCGATGTATCCGAATTTTCGGTTTTCCGAACGAAAAAACCGAAAAAATCCTCGATTTTTTTTTCAAGAAAATAGCATATTATATAGAGACCGGCGGTTTTATCGGAATATATATGATATATACCAACAATGATATATTAAAAATATTAATTTTCGATAAATATATACATGTTATATATATATATTTATTATATATTTTTTGATTTATTAATTTTTCTTATGTTGCATTTCCCCCCGTCTGCAGGCATTACGCCTATTACAGGGTCGGCTCGGATCAGTAGCCAGTCCGGCCTGGGGGTCTGGTCCGGATGAGTAACCAGCGCCCATGCGGCCGCATCCGACTCTCCCCTCTATATCGCATTTGCCATTGCATTTCTGCTATGGGCATAGGAAAACTGCGGAAACCTATGCCGATATACAGAAGGTCTCGAGTTCGCCTCCCGGCACCGGAGCTACGTCACGTTTCGTCGAGAACGTAAACACGGACTACAGCTGTATACATGTGACCTCCACAGGTAGATAGAAATACCTGTGTGGGTCTCATGTATACATCTGGAGCTTCATCGCGTCCGTATTTATATTTTCGACGATAATCGACGGCACCGGGATTCGAACCCGCGACCTACCGACTAGCTCTGGACTAGAAGCCGTACACTAACCACTAGACCACCGCACCGCTTTTATATGTATTATATTATACGTGTATATTCTAATATTTTAAGCGTTTCGTATCCTCCCTCGATTATCCGAACGGTAGTCGGTCCCAATTAGTTCGGATAATCGACGCTCTACTGTATAAGAATATGCTAGAAACTCGGAAAAGCTGTTTCTAGAGGTCTACAGTGTTAAAAATATTTCATGTAATTTTCCATTACGGGTTGATGAAGCACTCGTACCGAAAATGGTATATTTAATTGGTATATAAAATTACAGTGCTTTCTACTAAATCTTACGAAAATTTGGAAGTTTATCATAAAAATTTATTATAATACTCTCGCGTATTAAATTAAATGAATCAGTTGATGAATAGAATTTCCGGTAATGTAAATTTGCAAACACTTTTACGAGTGTAAACTGCAGTCGAACAGAGGGCTGTATGATAAATAAAAGAAACCACACACCGAGCGCGTCATCACTATTGTCGGTGGCAACAAATTATTCATTATTAATGGAATAAGTAAACAAAGAGGGTTCGAATGTAATAGGGTAGTAGTTACAACTATGTAGAAAAATTCAAAGTTAAGTATATTGTTGTGATTTATTGATAATAAAATAATTGATTTGCTTGCAGTTCCACAGAGAGCGAGAAAATCAACATGGCTGTAAACGTGTACGCTACTAATGTCACGACTGACAATCTCAGTCGGCATGACATGCTCGCCTGGGTCAACGACTGTCTCCAGTCGTCATTTACCAAAATTGAAGAACTGTGCACCGGCGCGGTTTACTGCCAATTCATGGATATGCTTTTTCCCGGAAGCGTACCTCTTAAACGTGTCAAGTTCAGGACAAATTTGGAACACGAGTATATACAAAACTTCAAAATTCTACAAGGCGGCTTCAAAAAGATGAACGTCGATAAGGTATGTTACACGAGTACACTACCTTCTCGTTTTCTATTTTATCCTCAATCTTTCATATGGTTTTTCGATTTACTCCATTTTCGAGACGTTATGCGATTAGTTATTTTCTATTTTTTTTTTTTTTTTTTAATTTTTTTACGCAAATTCGAGAGCTGAAAAAGCATTGACAGAAGTAGATAAACCGGACAGATAATTTTGTAGATTATGAAATTGCATTCTTGTTTGTGTGTGAATTATCTCAGTATGAGGCAATCTGAACCATTTTTTCCTAAATTACTCTGAACTTTCTCCCAATCAACCAGATTTTACGATTACTTGATATGTCTTTTTGTGAATATTTTCAGTTTTCTTAGTTTTTTTTTCAAAGTTAGGAATGATTTTTCTTGTAACATTCATATTTCATATGTCATATGTCACTAAACAATTTACATTTTTTAAAAATTTGTTTTCCTTACATACAATGAGATAAATACAAAATGTACAGGAAATACGTCAAGTTGTGAAATCTGGCTGATTATGAGCGATATACGGGCAGTTGAGGAGAAAACGTGGGTACAATGATAAAACACGGTTTAGAGCGGTTTTCGTGTCAATTGGTTTATGAGTTTTTGTAGTCCATTTTATTTTCTATTTCTCATTATTTATCTCAGGATATAAATGTTTTGCGGACTTATTACCGAACGGTGCAATATAATCGGTATATTATCATTGAACACCGATTCTGATACGACGATGACCGCGCGATGATTCAGGTTATTCCGGTGGACAAATTGATAAAGGGCCGCTTCCAAGATAACTTTGAATTTTTGCAATGGTTCAAAAAATTCTTTGACGCTAATTATGACGGCGTTGAGTACGACGCGTTTGAGGCACGAGGCCGAGTCCCGTTAGGTTCCGGTGTCGATGGTTGTCATAACTTGTCGAATCCTCAATTGGTGCCTCTACCGACTGAAGTTAAACAGCCGTTGCGGCAGCAGCAACAGCAGCAACAGCAGCAGCAGCCTCAGATGCAACAAAAACACATTCAGCAGCGTAATATTATGGCTCGGCCACCGCAGCAGGGTATTTCCCATACCTTATTCGATGTTGTAGACGAGTCTCACCTGTCCGTTTGCTCGTTGCATGATTTCAATCGTTGTTCACCAATCGAGCACTTTTTTCCTTTTTTTTTTTTTTTTTTTTACCGTTACCTCTCATATAGCTCAATAGTTCATATTTAAAGAACCACTTTGAGCATTGTTACTGCAACGCCATGCACAAAACATTGTAAATATTGTTAGTCAGAGCTGCAGCCTTCCAAATAATTTTTTTTTCTCCTACCATAACACACTTTATGTTATGTACTATTCATTAGGCTAAGAAAGGAATAATGGGAGGGTTGCAATTCTGTTACTCCTCTCGTTCGGTTGCGTAGCTTCTTAAGGGTTAAGCTGCATAAGTTTGGGGCCGAAAAAAATGCGTCGTCTTTTAATATTTTTTAATAATATGTATTAATCGTGCGTAAAATCCCGACCTCGTCATCTCAATACTCTCATCAAAAAGGAAAAAAAAAATCAACATGTTTTCTGGGCCCTTAGTTTATGAAAACCCCTTAAGGTGCATGCGAAACGTGTATGATCTTGCGATCTCGCACTTCCACGTTGGTTGATTTTTAATCGAATAAAAGCCGAGAACGACGCCCTGCTGAATTCTTAGACAACGTTCTCGGCTTTCAACCGAAAATCAACCGTGGCAGATAACGTCGGATTATAGTTTTTGTTAGCAACGGAGTAGGTTCACATGCTCTTAAGATAATGTGCTACAGCTCGGCCGGTAACGGAAACTATAAAACGTTGTTCTTTGCCGCAATTGATCTTTTGGGCAAAAGACGAGAAGTACCTACCGACTGCGTCTAAGAAGTATACAGTCGGTACTTCTCGCCTCTTATTCGGAAAGTTAAGAATATTTAAGGAGAATTGAGCTAGGGTAAATGCACCAGTAATTGAACAGTCATCAGTGAATGAACAACGACTTTTCGAGAGTTGATGAGAAATTCTGACGACTTCGCTCAACATTACATTTTTTATTTGTCTATTTTTTAGCTATCTACTGTTATTTTTTTCTGGATTTTTGGTTTTTAGTATTTATTTTTATATACTTTGGGATGAAAATACGATATTTTTTAAGTTGCATCACGTATTGCATCACGTCTGGAAATATTATTATATTTTATAAAAACTCATGATAAAAAAAATAATTCTGCTTAACTGTTCATTTACTGGTCAATCTACCCTATCTCACTCGCACTTATAATGCTATTTGAGCTCGCAAACAGAAAAAAAAACTTTTGGCACCGTCGCATTTTATCTCAGTTGTAGATTATTACCTCCATGTTTTCAACTACCGGCCGGCGTTAAAACGTTTCTAACCTCTTCCCTTTTATTCTGCTTTAGTATTTTTAAGAATTTTTCTCATGGATAGGCACGATATTCGTGCCGAATACGACATTTTCGCCGGCAGATGGCGTGTAACGATGCACGCTGTAACGCTTTCAGTAAATTTTCGGCGCGAGAATTTAAACGAAGAAGCAACACGTTAGTGTGGTAACCACCGATGTCCGTTCCTCGTCGAAGAGCTGAAGCTCACCTCGTCCAAGTGCAAAAATATTCAAGATAATATTTAATAACGCACAAGCTCCAAACAATCTAGCACAATTTATTGAAACACTCAAATACTTTAGAAAACCGTTTAGACAACTATATTGTACCGAAATAATGTCTCTTACAATAGTACCAACGCGCACGACTGCTCGTAAGAATCTGTCTGAGTCTCCTCTAAACTCGCGGGGCCCGCGTTATGTTCGTGGGTCAGAGGTTACGCCAATAACCCTTAGCCAATCAACCCTCAGTTTGACGGGGACGCTCACCCCCACGCGCGAATGTCCAAGGCACTTGCTTCGAGCGTCTACATCTCCCTGAAAGTCGCTTTCTCTATGTGACTGCTAGTTTAAAACCACATGGCCCACCATTGAAAGGCGGTTGGAACTTTCAAGTGTGTCTGGCTGCAAGACTCGATTTTCTACAATTTAGTTTCTTTTACTCACTGTGCGTGTGGCAAACGCTCTTCTTAAGGATTTCACTTTTTCGCATGTGCCGCCCACCTCTTGACTCGACATGTCTCGAGTTTTACTATTTTAACGGCATTTCGAGGAACGCAGAAAGATTCTCTTGCAACAGCACGTTTCGTCACAGCTTGGTATTTCCGTTTAACGTACATTACGCATGTAGTGTAGTAATATAAAATATATTTATTATTAAACATAGTTCAATATATATATATATATATATATATATATAAGTAGAAGTAGTCAGCTCGCCCCAGCCGTAGTGATCAATCTCTCTGCTTTGAGACTTGAATTTACCGCGCACGGACTCGCGGAGTTGTTGCGCTCGCGGCGCTATCGCGGGTCGCGTATCAGAATCCGTTACAACGCATTGTTAATTGTGCGAATAGGAATTCCAAAATGAATACAGGTCGCCAAACAAAATGAACTCATACACGCTTTTTTCATTTTCGATTTTTTCTCTATCTTTAAACGGCCAAAAGAAAACCATAAGCACGATGAGAGTATATATAGTAATTAGCGTGCGACATTGCCAAGTCTATCTTACTGAACCGCAATTTCACGCGAATAAACCGATGAATTCACGATGAAATCGACGGTAAAGTATTTTTCTTATGTTTGAATTAGATTCTTCGGACTTGAATCTACAGACAGTAATGTTTTCTGTCCGTTATCTAATTGAAAATGATGTGATTGAAGCCGCGATTGAGGTGATTTCACCGCAAACTCCACATAAAGTTTAAAAATGACCAATTTTTGGAATTTAATTTCTAGCAGACAGAGTGGGTAGGGAGTCGTACAAAAAATCTGATATGTAGCTGACATTATATTGTAACAGGGAAAAAAAATAGACCGTCATCTATACATGCCCTAGCGAAACTACTTTAAAATACATTTTTGCTTATTCATTTTTTCGTTGCTTCAGTGTGTGTGTTTTTGTTTTTGTTTTTCGTTTTTATTATCATTTGCAGATTGTGTCAATCGATAGGCTGGTGAAAGGACGGTTCCAAGATAACTTCGAATTCTTGCAATGGTTCAAGAAATTTTTCGATGCTAACTACTCGGGAAACGAACCTTACGATGCCCTCGGTATGCGCGGAGGCGAACCCATGGGCGCTGGTGGAAGCAATGCCCCTCGCGGTGCCGGTGGCATGATGAAGCGACCCTCGCCACGTGAACCTCCCGTTCGACCTGTCCCACGTGCCGGTACATACTTCAATACTCCTCGATCTTCTTTCTTCGACTCGATAAATCAAATATCCATCTTCTTATTTCATAGCAGAGATCGGCAAATTTTTTTATTATTCACACCCAATTCCGCGAATTATTCCTGGAATTTTGAATTATTTTTCTTCATCTACTCATTCCACACGGTTTGTCATTTATTTACATTTAAATATGAATTCCATTGAAATCGGTACTTCAATCTGATTATAATACAAATTTCACTCGAGTTGCTATGGAAATTTAAATAAACTACAAACTCCACTGAACTTTGTATTTAAATGTGAATAAATGATTTATCGTTTCCTCTGGAATAAGTATTGGGAGAAAAATACATTACTAATTTGACTAAACGTTGCAAATTTTTCGGTAATTGGAGTAACCGACAAAAGGATTAAAATTTGCCTATCTTCGTTGTATAGTGTATCTGAAACTTTAAGTTCGTCTTCCGAACGGACGAAGTACCTAAAAAAAATTTAGACTTTTCGTGCGTCTGACTTAACCGCAAAAACCGCATACTTTTTGTAGGACTGTCCTTAAAAAAGTGCTTTTTTAGGTTAAATCGGAGGAACGAAGAGTTGAATTTTTTAGATAGCTGGTCGTACCGAAAGTAGGATGTGGGGCACGGGCGCAATAGTATATTGGGCTACGAGGGGACTATTGCAACGAGAGCTTGAGGTTTTTCGTCTGAGCGAACCGAGAATTGTAATATCGTACGTCGCAAACGTTAATTTTCCAACTCACACGTGTAGTGGGGTACTTTAAACGGTAGCACAGTGAAAAGTGAGGTTACACATTTTCGTCTCTAAGAACGAAAATGAAACTTCCAATTCTACTAAAGTGAAGCAAGTGCGAACTGCCAATGCGTCAATAGTATATTATGCTACAAGGGAGGGAAGAGCGCGATTTTCATCGAGTGCGAGGTTAGCTGCCCGAGCGAAGCGAGGGCTGCTCGAGCACGAGGTGAAAATTGCGCTTCCTCCCGCATAGCATACGATTCTTTTCTTCCGATTGCGTTGAAATATGACGTGATTTCTGTCGCTGAAAAGCGAGAGGAAAAATTCGACGATACCTGGCCGTAAGCCATGTGCATGGGCAGCGGGAAGATATACGAGGCAAGACTCGCTCGGGTATCGTGGCCCCTGTTTATGCGCGCTTCGAGGCTCGCAGCGCGAGCGCCGCGGTACGCGGCGGTCCCGCTGGGAACCTCGAAGTGGGTGAAAATAGGGGGCAAGATGCCCTAGGGAGTTTTGGCTCGTATATGTTGCCCGCTGCACATGCGCACTGCTCGCGGTCAGATATCGGCGACTTTCCTCCCGCTTTTCAGGGATGGAATCACGTTATTTCAGCGCAGTCAGGAGAAAATTATCTTTTCAATACTCTGCCATCGTAAAGGCCAATTTTGCCTGCAAAAATGCCATGAAAAACACCGCTTTTCATACACGTGTTACAAAAAGAATATTTTTGACTTGCTTAAGTTCTTGCCAAACAACACAACTTTTTTGTAACGCGTGCATGAAAAGTGATACTTTACATAAGAGATTTGTGGATCGAACGTGGCGAGTTTCATGACAAATTTGATAAGGTTCGCGCGTATGTAGTTCACAGTCGGTGGACTTTCGTTCCTCGGGAAAAATTGCTGTGTTTTCGTTTCGCGCAAATGCCATTTAAAGCATCACTTTTCATGCACTTGATAGAAAAAGTGCCGTATGTAACAAGTGTAGAGATTGTTGATTGACGACTTGTGTTGTAATTGTCCTCTTCGCCTCGCTCGGGCATAAAACTTTTTGCAAGCGTCGCAATCGTCAACTTTCGGCCCTTGTCACGCAATATACTCAAGTCCTTTTTAGGTAGCTTCGACAACTTACGGATGTATTAAGCATATATTTCTAACCACAAGTTTTATGCAATCAGACTTGGAGCACTGGTCGACAAGCGAAAAATCTCAACGAAAATTGACGTCATTGAAGATACTGAGAACATATCTTTGAGATAATTTTCAAAACACTTTCTGAACACTTTCGTAGAAAATTTTTATTTGATCGTACTAATTCAAATAAATTTAAGGGTTCCATATTACATATAAGAAGTTTCGGGATCATTGAATGAACAATTTCGTTGAAATAGTCTTAAAAAATTCTTGGAATGGCAATTTCATAATTGTTAGAAGATTGTTTAAAAAATAATGTCTATTGGGAAAAACCGGACTATTCATTTTATATAAAAAAAAACAAACACAAAGATACTTATTAATTTTATAAATCTTTCTTTTGTTTTATTATATATATATATATATATATATATATATATATATATATATATTTTTTTTCGGCCTTATCACTGTACAAAATCAATTTTATTACTATCTCCAATGAAGTTAGCATTTTTCAGATTTCGCACCTTGTCGCAAAGGTTGAAAATTCTAATCAAATCAAACTTTAGGTTGAGAATGTTTTATAAATAAAACATGCTTAAAAGATGTGCTTTGCATCGTTGGTTATTGGCTGACACATGGTTTATTGATCCTAAGACGTTATTTATGGAACCAATTAACCCTAATATGACATTGATTCTTGATTTTACAGAGTTGACTTTCTCGCTCAATGTTTTTCGCCTAAAACAATGCCAACAAAATGTTTTATTAATGTTTGAAAACGGTTCTTTTGTTTCAACATGTGTGACTGATGCGTATGAATATCGCCAAGTGTTGTTGTTCGTGCCAAGTGGCACGTACCTATCGTGCTGTTACACTGAAAATGCGATAATTGTACATATACGAAAGATAAAGGGGGTTACAACTAGTGAAATGCTCGAAGAAGATGTATTTTTGCCACTTCTTTTAGTGAAAAATCGTAATTACAGATTTCTATGGAAATTTGGTATTGAAAGAAGTAACATCCGAATGCCATTCAGTAATTTTGTGTAAAAATATATCTTTATAACGGAGCTACGGAGTATTTCTCGAAACTACGATTTCAAAGTCGACGAGCGCGATATGCGCAAACCCGTATGCATATCGAACTTTCTCGAATTTTATTAGCATTTTCTAAATGTCTAAAAGATGTAGTATTTCATCGAAGTATTTTTTTCCAATGTTTACTTTCGATTTGATCAATGAAACAGGCAAATTTTTTTTCGCAAGTATCATAACGCCCACTTTAAAGATCCGCCATTTCGTTTTAATTTGATATTTCGAAAATTCCTTCGGTTAATCACAGGATGAACTAATGTACACCAACGTAATGACAAAAAACCTTTTCGAAAAGTGTTGACCGGACATCGAGTGTAACTCCATTATAATCATATATTTTTGGACAATAAAAATTTGGATTTGTTCTGCGGATGTTACTGTATTAAAAATCAAATTTCTGTAGAAATATATACTTGTGATATATTCCACAAAAAGAAAACAAAAATCGCTAAATACGTTTTTGTTTCGGCCGCTTGACTAGGTGTAACTCAAGTGCATCCAGTAGATGCTACTGATCGTGTTCTGAATTTGTGAAAAACGCGACAAATATTTTTCTCAGCAATAACTTAATAACATATCGCATTGACGGAATATGATATTCCCCTATAGGTGAGGGTCCCGAATCTCCTACTCACGCGCCTACCACGAAGTCCGTAGGCAAAACTAGTAATTATTCTTTTTTTTTCCCATTATTTTTGTGCTCATGCCTCTCTTATCTTGCAACAATCATCCTGCAAAGGTCTGTTTTTTGTTTTCCGACATCCGAAAGAAGGGAATATTATGTAATTGATACATTTCGTAGATTTATTTGAGGCCACGTCCTTTGCGTTGCCACTCGCACAATGGTTTACACATATTTTCTGCCTAAAATATTTGGAACCCCAATTTCCTTTTGTTGCCAGAGATCGGCAAATTTGAAACCTTTTCTCATCTTTGTTGTTAATTCAATTTTAAATACTACTTCTGCAGCAATTATTTATTGTAATTAATTGCAGTTTGTAGTCAATTTATTCGTTCAAGCAACAACATTCAAAACGATTATTAATCAATTACCAATTGCTTTAGAATTACGATTCTAGCGATAATTGTAATACCAAAGTATCTGCAAATCTGCCGATCTCTGTTCACTGTATAAAACTTTCCGAAATTATCGTTGCTCAGTATTGTCTGGCTTTCTGCATGCATGATTTGGCTTACAAGCCGCTGTGTATTGTAATTGTAGATTAAAATATTAGTGTCATCGATACTCTGAGAGAAGTTTATGCTCGCAGAGAGTTGTGCATCAGTCACGCGAAATAAGACTATAAATATAACATGATTTTTCTACCGTATAGTCAATAAAATTCAACCAAGTCGTCCAACGCCTAGACCCGGAGCAATTGGCAATCGTGGGGACAACGGAAAAGTTGAAGAACTAAGTGCACAGGTGAGCAGCCGTAACTATTCAAAACAGAGTTGGGCGATATTAAAATAACATTATATTTGAGATTCTTCTGATTTCGAATAATTAGCTATAATTCTTGAGAAATTCTTTTGCTTTTTTGGTTTTGTTTTTGTTTTGTTTAATACGGACATTTTTGAGGTGTCATCGTTGCAATGTGTTCTCATTATCACTTAGGTGACAGAGCTGAAGATGATGATCGACGGGCTCGAGAAAGAGAGAGATTTCTACTTTGGGAAGCTGCGGGATATCGAGGTCATGTGTCAGGACGTTGATAACGGCGACGGGGGTGATCCACCCCCTATTGTACAAAAGATTCTGGAGGTTCTTTACGCTACCGAGGTAATTTATATACGTATTTATTTTCTTCGTTCGTTCTTGTTCGTTTTTTTTTTTTTTTTTTTTTTTTTTTTTTTTTTTTTTTTCCGAGTTGAAAATCATCATCCACGAGACTGTTTGGCCAAGATAACCTCGCCCAATATTCACTCCCACTTTAGCAATCCTTTAATTCGCGAGAACGATATTAACCGAAGAAGCGCGTCGTTATTGATCGAGCAATGATATGCGTCTCTTAAAGTACAAGAATTTGGAAAAATTAGTGTCTCGCTGCCGGAGCGAGATATGTTGACGCTATAATGATTTCAGGAGAATGGAAATGGCCAGGAGGAAGCAGAACAGACCTATTAGCATCTCTCCTTGGTTCATATCTTTCATTTCCATAGAAGGTCGATCTAATTAAGGTAACATGAATGGTAGACAAAACTGCCAAGACTGTTGGGGTAGCTCCTGCTCGTTCTTAGGGCGGCTTGGAACTTGAATTAACGCATTTGACCGTCTTGGAGATGGTCCCAGCATTTTTAAATTACCTTGATTCGATAACAAATACACATCATCGTTCATTCGTCATCCGTTTACTTGTTCAACTCGATTTATCTTATTTTTATTTGTTCGTTTTAAATGTTTTGCTGGGACCGTCATACAGTTGAAAAAAAAAGTTTATCTTTTGGTTATTTATGGGATTTTTAAGGTTACTCAATTATACGATCCTTTTGCACTTTTTCACACGATATTGTTTTTGTTTAACGACAACCGTTGGAAACTACTGCATTGCGTTTCCGTATTTTAACCAGTATTCTCAATCTTTCAAGAAGAAACGTTTCGTTTACGGACTCACTGTGTGTACTATGTATTGTCATGACCAGTCTAAAAATTATCAGGCATAATTGATAATGATTCGCATAAAACTTCTCAACGAAATGCTTAGTTCAATGAGAATTTAAGTAGTTCACGAAGAGAGACAAATCGAACAAACGATGGCACCGACGGTACTAAAAGGTTTTGAATAATAATAATGCCAAGAAGTTATTAATAAATCAGTTGAATTTTTTTATTAATAAACTTTTCGCTAACGTGTTAAATAAACACTGATATTTTTCCGAATAAATTATATTTTTTAAAAGCTTGTTGCAATGTTGAAATTGACCTCTTGCGGAAAATTTTAAGTCTGTTTTTATAAAATCTAGCGTTTATTAATTCTGGCACTTCTCGTGTTTAATACAAAACTCTTTTATGAAAATGTGCCACAAATTTGCGACTTAATGAAAAAAATATTATTAATCAACTGGTATACATGTAGTGGAATCAACGAATTTCTTTATAGAGGAAAAGAAAAGTCAAGTTTTCTAAAAGTTTTCAAAACTATGTGGTGTTTACAAATTCTTTTATTTTTATTTTGTTTGTAGATTATTATTGAAAATAAAGGTTCTCGGTATCTTAAAAGATGTTCATTACGTTCCGACTTGTCTTTAGCCGCAATATACCCGTAATTGAAATTCAACCAAGCATTGGTTGAGAATACATGTGTAAAAAAAATATACACGCATAATATATGTTTATGATTTAATGTTGAGGCTTTACGTATAGAGATCCGACCAGAAATTTGAGTAATTTGCGATAAGAAAAAGAAATACTTAAAAATATCAAATATATTGGATATTAAGAATTTCAGTAATAATAGTGATGTGACGACCCTACATTGCATATAAGAAGACGATTCGAATGAGATAAATGTATGCGTGACATTGACGCTCTTACTCGGTATCTGCATGATCCGGGCTCTATTTCCGGTCATCATCATATATTTTCTCTCTTCGAAAATTCGTCAGAAGACCCTCCGCAATATCCACACACACACACACACACACACACACACACACACACACACACACACACACACACACACACACACACACACACACACACACACACACACACACACACACACACACACACACACACACACACACACACACACACACACACACACACACACACACACACACACACACACACACACACACACCACACACACACACACACACACACACACACACACACACACACACACACACACACACACACACACACACACCACACACACACAACACACACACACACACACACACACACACACACACACACACACACACACACACACACACACACACACACACACGCACGCACGCACACACACACACACACACACACGCGCGCACACACACACACACACACGCACACGCACACACGCGCACACACGCGCGCACACGCACACACACACACGCACACACGCACACACACACGCACACACGCGCACACACGCGCACACACACACACACACACACACACACACACACACCTTCCATTCTCGGTCCTTTCCAATCGTTACAGTGATGAATAGATCATTATTAAATTAGTTGAAAAATTAGAACTTGACATTTTTTCGCTAACTATACTTGATATCAGATTAAACATGTCAGTGTCTTCGAATACATATAATTTTTCCAGGATTATATATTTTTTTTTAAATGTGTTTTGTTTACTGGAATTTTCATGAAATTATTTGCAATGAATATAAACAATGATTGTATTAATTTAAAATACGTTTTCATAAAACGGTTTCATATTATGCGCATTAAAAGGTTCAAGGTCATTGAACAGTTCGATAGGGATAGCGATAATATTCTCGAAAACGATTTCAAGTCCTTAAATAATCACACGAACTTCTCCCGGATTTTCGATCATATCGCGAGCTACTCAAAATTCTCATCGAACCGCAGAGAATTTTGGCTGAGAATGTATACGTAAAGTATAATTAATATAGTACGCCACTTTAATGAAATCTTTTATTTTGTTAATACGAAATACGAATCCTATTGGGTCCGGTTTGCTGTTAATTCTTGGATGTAGGACCCGAATTGTAAATGCTCACGAAAATTGTCCAAGAGATTTGCACGAGAGTTCTGTAAGGGTTATTATATCCTTTGTACACGTCAAAGAGTTGCTTTTCGCGAGTGAATGTATCATGGGTTAGGCTTTTGAAATTTCAAAACTCGTTTGTGGGATATTTTTCTTTTTTCTCTCAAGTTATGTTTGCATTTTATTTTATTTCTATTCGACACAATTTTCTTTGACTCACGTTTGCTTATCGATTGACTCAATTTCTGTTTCTTTTTCTGTTTCTCTTCTACACTCTTACACTCACACACACTCACGTATATTACTTTTGTTTATCGTCATTCTTATCGAACAAACAAATGGGAGAACAGTGATCCACGCGTGGTTGTCGTATCTTGGCATCGATAGATTCTCACAAACGGTTTCCCCCTTTAATGTTGTGCTCCATCCCACAATGGTACAACTAATATTGCAATTATTGTAATTCCGCAAATTCCCGAATATTGCAACAAGACATCCGCAAGTTTGAGCGTAAATTATGGGTGAAGGTGGAGTATTGAAGATCTGAAAAGAATAATAGGTAATTCTTTTACACGTCATTTACTTGACGATTAATAAGTCATGTTAAAAAGCAAAAACTGGAAGACTAAGAGGAAGACACTTAGTCAGCGGTCGAAAAAACGTATTTTTGCGGTTTCCTTTTGTGAAAAATCGTAATTATATATTTCTAGAAATTTGGTATTTAAAAGAGTAACATCCGAACAACAAAATCGCAATATTTTCATATTAAAATATATAATTATAACAGAGTGACAGTCAATATCCGGGAAGCCATTTTCGGAACCGAATCAGCTAAAATTGAAAACAGAATACATTTCGTTGGTATATTAGTTTATCCTGTTATTAATCGAAGGAATTTCCGAAACATCAAATTAAAACAAAATAGTGAGCCTTCAAAGTGAGAGTCATAATTTTTCGTGAACAGAAAATTGGCATTTTTGATTTGTCAAATCAAAAGTATACGTAGGAAAAAATCTTTCTATAAAATACTGTAATCTGACATTAAGAAAAAGTTCCAGAAATTCCACACAGTTCGATGCATTCGTTCTTGAAATATCTTGCTCTCCGATATTGAAAACGTAATTTCGAAAAAAGCTGTAACTTCGTTATAATTGCATATTTTTGCAATACCAAGCTTCTGTAGAAATATTTAGTTGCGATAAAAAAAAAAAAAAAAGGAGTAGCCCGGAAATTGCATGCACGACACTTTAGCTCGACTTAATTCGTCAACGAGCTCGTATGCTTAACCAAAAATATAATTCTCGTTTTATGCTAAATTTGTATGTTATACCGAAGGTCGTAGTTAAAAAGTTTTGTCAAAGGTGAAAGAAGAAGGTTGTTGATGTATCGTTGAGACAAATTAAACTTCATGGTATATTGTGACACTCTCCGTTTCGTCCATCTCGGATCCAGTCGGTATCAAAAACTGAAATCCAATTTACTCAGAAGCAATTAATTCTAATGAAAAAGAGCTAGTTCCATTGCAGAGTAGGTAGACAAAGATAGACCCAATATGTTTTCGTCAACAATATTAACCGACTTTGAATACATTGGATTACAGTTTGATAAGTTGTGTCACGAAATGTGTCGTTTCGGTTTAGATTCCGTGTTAGTAAATAACCGAATATTTAAATCGCCGCCAATTTTGGAATTACCTAAGGGGTGTTGTTATTCGGTATCCTTCGTACACGTACATCTTTTCTCTCTCTCTCTCTTTCTCTCTCTCTCTCTCTCTCTCTCTCTCTCTCTCTCTCTCTCTCTCTCTCTCTCTCTCTCTCTCTCTCTCTCTCTCTCTCTCCTTCTTTCTCTCTCCATATATCTCTTATTAACCCGTTAGTAAGATGATTGTGCTCACAATGACTATATGATTTCAGGATGGCTTTGCTCCCCCTGAAGAATTGGAAGGCGATGGCCTGGCACCAGACGACGAAGAGCAATATTAACCCCTCGTTTATTGTACAATCAAAATAACAAACAAGAACAAGATCGTTGAAGATATCGAGTGCGTTGGCGTTCGCAACTTCTGTGAGCCAATACCCTCCGAGTAACCCTCCCTCGCATTATTATTACTATTATGATTACGCTCTTGTCACACGTATAATCGTTTTAGCGTTTATGAGCGATGATTAGACACATGTTATATAAATTATTTTTCATCGTATATATATCAAATTTCTTACATTTGTCGCAACACGACAATTCCCCGGTTGATAAACGTGTTTTTTTCTTTTTTTAATTTTTTTTACACCTCTGTAAAACTAGCCTCTTGCATTTGTACAAGTGAAAAAGAAATGAAGAGTATTAAAAATTCAACACGACTTGTGATGAGTCGCGCGGTATAGATTTAAGGATGTGGATGCCCATTGCTGCGCAAAGTTCTGCAATCCGTATAGTCACTCCAGCAATTTATCGTATTTGTTCCTTTTCCATTTTAAATTTATTTCTCAAGAAGGTTGAATCGCCGCCTCATGCTAATCGAATTGATGCTCAATTTTTAAAAACGCTTTTACAGTTTGTAATGGGTTAATAACAGTTTCAAGGGGTTACTCGCGTAGCAGAATTCGGTTTTAATATGCGAGTCCATTCTCAGTCGTGTTTTGAATGAAAAATTCACGAATACATGAAAATTACAGATGGCGTGGTTTTTCTTGCAATTTTTATCAAGAATAAACCATAATAAGATTCCAATTATAACGAATAATGGCTCATTTTGATTATCGAACGATCCTTAATCACACGATAGTCTAAATATTTAATAGTATTCAAAAGGTACAGCCGTATACCGAATGTTAGGTTAGGATAGGACAATCGAACAATTCGATCTTTCGAAATACTCGCACTATTAAAAATCTAGACGGCTAATCGATAATGCATCTCTCAATCAACAAAATGTCATTTCTCGTGACAATAAGACTGGAGTTACGGTTTACCTCTTTAAAAAACCGAATGAAAAAACATGACATCGGTCATTTCCAAGTACATCAATCGATTTACTTTTCATATTGCGGCTGTGAATGTATTTGTATATTACGGATTAATGCTGCTACGTGAGTAACATCTCGAAAGAGTTTATCAAACCACGAGAAATGGTTAAAGAACTTGTACAATTTTTGCATTGATTTGACTAGTGTGAAGCGCTTTGACTTCCCTAACAGACGGGAGTGTTTGGCGTTTAATACAACAAGGAAAATTTGTTTGTATCTGTCACGTATAAAGATCATCAATAATAGATTGGGGTTTTTTTTTGTTGTAGGTGAGACTGCTCGATATACCCCAATCACCTTAATGTTTCAAACCCTCTCGATTATTGTATCGTTTACCTTTTTTATTTTTTTGTAATATCGTTATCTATAGATAGGGCATTTTCATGATACATCCGTGTGATTGTACTGCAGAAACACAGCTGGCTTTCTGTGAAAATCGAGAGATTCAAAAAGTCGAAACAACGTAAACGAGTAATGAATATTCGACTACGTGGCATTCAATGTCAGTCCAGTGACGTTTTTTTTTTTCTTGAATTTCTATGATATTTCTCATAATTAGTCAGACTCAATAGGTACTCGATATTTCCTGTACATTGTTTCATTCACTTTGCTTTCAAGAATTTAAGAGTCGTATTTTTTAAAACTCGTTATATCTTGGAACTGTAAATAATTGGACATAAAATGTAAGCCGTACATTCTTTAGTAAAGAAAAAAAAATCGGTAAAAATTCGCAGGGCAGCCTGTAGAGTCGAACTAATTATTCAAAAATATCAAAGTGTTTTCGGAAAATACCGACTAAATTGGTGGCAGAGAATGTCGCATACGTGATTTTGCTAATGTCATTCTTCCGTCTACGAAACAATTACTAGCAATTGAGTCTTAAATATCGTTAATAGCGAAATGAAATTGAAGGAAAATTGTAAAACGAAAAGGAGTTCGCGGAACGAATCCGTTGTGTCAGTAAAAATAATCCGCGTAAATAAAGAACTAACACTGTGAGATTTTTCTCACAAGCACAAAGGTACACAATAATTTGCAGTTGAACGCCAAGTACTTTTACTATATTAAAAAATAAGTAATATCTTCGATTGAAGAAAAAGCGGTGTGCTGTGCTATTGTATAGCTGCAAAGAGAAAGTGCAGAAAAAAGAGGGTAGGGAGCTTGCTTTGCATTTATGGTTCGTAAGAAGAAGCAAGCGCGCATTCAATTTCTATCGCAGAGACTCGAACATCGATAGTGCTTCAACAAACAACTGGGATTTCATATTGATTATTATAATTGTCCGATTAGGTGATAAATTAACACGCGCTGAGTATGACTTACTATTTTTCATTCGATTAAAGCACGCGCACTTTGGCTCTACTATTTATTACCTACAAACGGAGCGTATTAAGCCCGATAAGCGCTTCTCAAACACCAATTTTTCTCAAGTTTAATAAAAATCTCGTTCGATCGTCAATTGGTTATCTCAAATGGCTAATTTCGTTCTGCTTTTAATAGAATTCAATTGTACCGAATTCGAGCGTCCCAAGACATTTTTAATTCATACCCAAGGGAGTGACAATTATTGAGTTGCGTGATGTTGCTGGTGAATTGGAACGAAAGCCTGTTCAAACATAATCTGTCGATATTTCTTCTTATTCTTTTTTTTTTTCTTTTTTTTTTCTCTTGTACGTCACACTGTCTACGACGAAACGAATAAATAATATTTCTCGATGATTATTGTAGTACCGTTGTGCGTACGTAATAATGGCTTATTGTAAATGAATAAAAAGTGTACAGCAACCATGAGATATCTTGTACTTTATTTCAACAAAATTTCACTCCCAAACGCCAAGCATTGAGCAGTAAGGCACATTTTATTCGATACTGATGTTAGGCGCAATTCCCGCAATCTTGTCAATACTATCACTGTAATTTCTCATAACTATAGTCATCGTACAAATGTCCAACAAAACGAATAATAGTATATTAGTGTGAGTTTGCTGCACGGGCCGGAGCCGAGTACTGCAATCACACGAGTGAGTAAAAAGTTTTTTCAACGTGTATTGTACAAAGTAATGGCACTTTTTAAAATTTTCCATTTACGCTACCATTTAAAAAATCTACTTTTTAATAAGTTTTCATTACTTTTTTGAAATTGTCGAAATTTCGACACTCCCTATTGTGTAAAGCTGAGACATTTATACGTAGAATTGGTACATTTTGTTGATTCTTTTCATTAATACAGAGCTTCTTTTGTACGATGAATAAAAAAATGTAGTAAAACAATTGCTTCAACATCTTGTCACCAATTTTACGGAGACGTACATGTAACTGAGAAAGTATAACCCCAGAATTATATGTTAATTTTAATAGTATGGTGAAAGTACGAATAGGAGAAGCCGCGACACCCGATGATAACGAATTCAAGGTGAAAGATGCAGAGAAGAAAGCCTTGTCTAAATTTACTCTGGACAAGGTATTGGGACTATTGCATCTAGCTTGGCTGGGGATAGACGTACAAAAATATTTATTGTTTCTGGTTGTTATTATAGAGTCGCGCCCATCAAGTTCACGAGATGTTGGAATTGGCAGCGGCGAAAACCAAAATCAAGCAATTCAGAAGCACCGCGAAGAACCGTTTGAGCTTGGAATGCGACTTGGGTCCGCCGCAGGGGTTCTACTTGGAAAAGATGGAAAAATTCGCCGAGAGATTACCCGCAGTTGGACTTGTTCCTGTAAATAGTCCTCGGACATTCCTTAAATCGTGATAAACATTCTTGCGGAGGCACATATATTCCTAATTGAAAGATTAGAGATGTATTAGAGTGTAAAATTAAAAAAAAAAAAAAAAAAAAAAAAAAAAAAACTCATTGTCATTGGAGGTGCGACCTTTTGCGACGTATATGCCACTTGCTTCTCAAAGTTACAGATTTTTTGGCAAACATTTAGGCAGAAAAAAAAATGGAATGGAAATAGAGCGAAATCCTATGTACCTATTTTCAATGGCAATATTGAGCCCTCTAGTAGGCGGATTTTTTAAATGCATTTCGAGACGATTTGCGGAACGCAAAGAAGAACTGCCCCAATATTTATAGCAGGCTTGGGAATTCGCAGAATAATTGCTAAAAATAATTAGCCGTCGCCATTTGATCGGTGTATAACGAGCGTATGAGCTATTTATTATTGCTTTCAGGAGTGGGAGCGCATAATCACAGAATCAATTCCGGAAAGGTTGAGAAATAAATACAGCGATATCTTCGAGGCTCATATGAATGAAACGAAGCAACGATATCACGAAGCAATTCACAAATTGGGTGTACAGAGTGTCATATCCATGGGATGTGGTTGTGATTGGCCAGTTATAGTCGATCCACCATACAAAATGTCAGGTCGAACCCTGCATCGTGAAAAAATTCTCAGACATCAATGCACACTTGGTAGAAGATTTTTTCTCTCGCATAAGCTCGTGAAAAATATATTTTCCCTTGCAATATCTTTGCTGCCGAAGTTTGTATGCAATTTTGTGCGATATCGTTCGTTGGGATTTCTCGAGCTTCATAAGTAAATTTTTTTGATCTGAGATTTTTTAATAGATGTATGATTATTATATAATTATCGTTTTTTAAAATTTTTATCAAGGTTTCTCGATGCAGTGGAAAAAGATATGAGAATTGGAGGGTTGGCCGTTACCAAAACGTATTACACAGCTATTGTAAAACTCGTTTCGCAGCCGAGATACATTCACGATGTACCGAGCGCAATAATTCCGGATTTTTTACGATGTGCTTCCAAGTTACTCGGCTATCAAATTGTTCTATTACTTATGAAAAGTATCGACCATTTTCTTGAGATTCTATCGGATGAAGAAAAAAATCCGCTATTACTGGTACGCGTAGTAATTTATAATAATGCAAGAAAAAGTATCCATGATAATAATAACAAGCCACAGAATAAAATAAAAAGCCACACTGAAGATAATAGTGTGTTGCCAGGACTCACGGCTCAAGGCTCAGGAACCTAATGTTCGTTGCTCCAAGTCACAATTATTTGTTGGGCAAACCGTTAACTCAGTTTACCCATCGAATAAGTTAGTTCACTGACGAAGAAAAAGTGGATTAGATTCGAGAATCAGAGAGCTTAAAGGGTCTAGAATTGGGGGATCGAAAAAATCCCTTTGGACAAATTTCCGTTTTCATTATAAATAAAATAATATGAAATCTAAGTAAATTCCCGCAGTGATTTCTGCACAAAGTATCATAGATGTTGTCCTTTATTACAATTACCCACTCAGCAATGTAACTGTAACATAACAATGAGAGTTGTTTCTGTAACAGTTGCAGTACGAAATAATAATGCAACGATAAAATTGATGTTATTTTGTGTGTATCGCCCTGGGTTTATTATATAACAGCAGACGATATTCATTAATCGTAGTACGTTATAGGCGTGACCGAATATTGTTATTATTATTTTTTTATCGACTATTGGCAGTCTATTTTTTCTAATAGAATTTTTGCGAAGCATATCTCGGGTCTGAGACAGTGATCGCTAGATTCAAAGCGAAACCGAGGCCTAATTCGAATTTCACTAATCCTAATCTTTACAAATATCGACTGTAGCTGCTTAATAAATTAAATTAATTCATCAAGTAGCCATAATCGACGATATTTATCTCAAACAAATTTCGTTAAAAAATTCCGCCACGACCCGGGTTCGATTATTCTTTAATGCTTATTCTTATCTAATGATATATCATTTAATGCTTCTAGTATATATCGTGAATTAAATTTTCATTGTCCTTGCGCATGATATGCCGCCAACTTGCAGCTTGAATTGCGATGCGAGTCTAACGAATTATGCACCGTTCCCTCACTCAATGATGTTCGCAATGCAATGCACACACTGGTAGACAATATCGCAAATGTCGCTCAGCAACTTGCACCTTTGGAGTCATGGGTCGACGTCAAGACTAGGAACGAATTTATTTACGCCGTCGTACCCGAATGGTATCTCGAGTTATCGCACCGCCGATTGACCATTATATTGGAGAAAAATTTTCAAACTTTACAATGCTATTTGAACACTCTCGAGGATCAATTTGGGGTCGTTTACGACATAAAAACTCACGATGACATTGTTGCCTACATCGCTGAGGAACATAGCTTCGAAGATTGCGTTGCCAAACTCGAAGATTTCAATCGATTTATTCGAGAGATAAACGGAATGGTGAACAAACAAACTTGTAATAATATCCCAAGCAGCGGTAGTTGAAAAGATATCTATTTGATAGTGCACGAAATAATGAAGGTTAATTAGCACACTTAGAGAAATCGGTCCGATGGATTTGTTTGAATTAAATACGGGACCGATTTGAAATTAAGAACATTTTATTTCGATCAAATTAAACTTATCCGAAATCAATACTATTTACTTTAATTGATTTATTTGTTTGATTAATCGGATGCATTTTGATATATAGACGGGAAACGAGTATTTCTCGATAGGCAAACTCTATCAGGAAGAAGCTAAGATAGGTCTGAAAGCCTACACCGAAAAAGGTCGTGATCTGATAATAGAACAACTAGTTAAACGCCACAGTGAATTTAATCTCGAAATATGTAAAACTTTCCAAGAGCTCAAGGAACGCGCTCTAAACATACCAACGAATACCAGGGATTTACTGCAACTTGGTAGGTTTTCATCTTGGATAATTGACCTGTGAAGAAGCTTCGATGGAAAGTGTCTGATGTTCTCAAAGCTCTTTAACAGCGTCTTTCCAACTATAGTGGATATATAATTAAAAAATGACATTACGAATGTCGATTGCAATTTGTTTTAGGAGAATACATGATTTATGCGAGGACCGAGCTAATGGAGTCTCTTCGTAACAAGATTTATGTTTCGCTGTACACGATGTCTTCCCTTCTCGGGATGACATCGCTCGATGAAGATCATCTTGATTTAAACAACGCGACTGTTAATTGGCTAAAGAAGATAAAGCCGGTGTTCGAAGAAAACAGTTCTTTGTACGAACAGGTAAAGTTCGATTTGGAAGAGCGCTTGCACGATCGATCGACCGGTTTGGAAGCTCGGATACAACAAGCATTCCCCAAGTAAGTATATATCATTTTGCCACAAGTTCAACTATCTTTTCTTTCATAATTACACATATTAATGACAAAATTTCGAACTTTCGAATTTTCAATAATGGTAAATATCGTTGCATCGGTGATTGAACCGATTTTTCATGATATTAATTATGTCCCACCAAGAGCACCATTAATTAGACTATAGCTTATTGAGTTTGGTTTACCCTGTAATTGGAAGATGCAATTGAAAGAATCAGTTATGCATTCTATTGGAAGATAATAGTATATTGTGCGACAAGAACCGAAACGTGACGATTGCGACGAGTGTAAGGTCTCCCGAATGCAATCGGTCGAGTCGGAAATGCCAAGTTTTGCGGGACGAACGATAAAAAGTGAAATTAGTAATTTTCGTCTCCGAGGACGAAAGAGAAACGCCCAAGGGAGGAAAGTGAAGTAACCCAGATAGGAAAATGTCGGCAAGATGCTGCCGACAAAAATGCGTGACGCACCGGCACGCTGTGGGTCAATTACCGTGACACGTGCTGCAGCATTAAGCTGCGTAGTTGACGGCACGGCGTGCTGATGCCGGCAATGTGTCTGCCGGCAAAGTTCCGACACGCTGTGCAGCGCAGCACAGTGTGTACGAAATTGTGCAGGCAAAGTGGCGGCATTCGTGCCGTTAAGCGCCTCGTGCCGTTAGTAATGCAGCTTAATGCTGCAGTACATGGCGCATTTTTGATGTCACGGTGTGCGGCACGTTTTTCTATCTGGGAAGTAATCGCGAATTGAGCATGGGCAATTAGCTATGAACACTGCCATGAAAGTAGCCACGTTTGTCCCCCAAAACGTTCGAAAATAGTAGGTATATTACGATACAAGTGCAGCGGAAATAGTATATTACGCCACTAGGGAGGGATAGCCCTAGCAAGTCGTGCCACCGATAAACAACCGCAAAAACGACTGACGTCGTTTTGTGCAAAAATGTTACGGCAAATCACTGCAAAACGACCGATATTATTTCATACTCGATCGGTTGTTTTCCGGCTAGTTAACGAAAAAACGACTGCAAAACGACCGACCTTATTTCACGTTCGATCAGTCGTTTTACGTTTAACGACTGTAAAACGACCGATCTTTATTCAATTTTCAAAAAAAAAAAAAAAAAAAAAAAAAATTGCTTCGCTGGTAGGTCTCGAACTTGCAACCTTCGGTTTACCAGTCGAGTACTCTGCCTACTCGGCTACTCAGTTCGTTGAAGTGTGTTCAACACACGTTCCTCATAAGCTACTATACGTTTTGGCGAATAACTTATATGGAACATGAGTTAAATATATATTAAGGAACTGAGTGGCCGAGCAGGCAGAGCACTCGGCTAGTAATCCGAAGGTTGCGGGTTCGAGACCTATAGATGTGACTAATTTTTTTTTTTTCTCCAAATGCGATATTTCAGGAGCACGCACATATTTTCTTGGTCCGCGCATTTATTAATTTAATAATATTTAATTAATATTAAAAAATGAAAAAAGATCGGTCGTTTTGCAGTCGTTTTTCGGTCATTAAACGTAAAACGACTGATCAAGCATGAAATAAGGTCGGTCGTTTTGCAGTCGTTTTTTCGTCAACTAGCCGGAAAACGACCGATCGAGTATGAAATAATATCGGTCGTTTTGCAGTGATTTGCCGTAACATTTTTGCACAAAACGACGTCAGTCGTTTTTTGGTGAACTAGGGGTTAATTGCGGTAAAATTGCGGTGACACGACTTGCTAGGGAGTCTACTTCACTCCCCGGTGGAGTATACTATTTTTCACCATATCTGCAGCGGAAACTTCGAATTACGTATAGCCCGTAGGGCGGGAAGTCGAACTTTCCGCGCAGGTATGGTGAAAACATTTTTCCAACGCGTATTGTACAAAATTTTAATTGACAAGATGTGAAAATAGGGTGTTATACACTAGAAGCGTACGTAATACGCCTATTATCGCATCGAGCGAAGTACAAATATTTCTGTGCATGATATTCAGGATGAAATGCGAAACACAGTAATGTTTTTGTTACTTCGTAGTTTAATAATCTTCGATTCGATGGACGATGCCAGTCGTATTCGTGAGTACATCGAGGACATGAGGAAATTGGTCCGGGAGTTGGATAGAATGGAAGATGAAATAAGTTGGATAAATAGCGAGGAGGCACTTTTCAAATATCCTCTGACCGCGTATCCAAAAATGAACGAACTCAAAGAAGCGATTTTGCCGTTTTACACTTTGATTTACCGCGCTTATCAGTGGCAACGTGACTGTGGTGTGTGGCTCGATGGGCCCTTTGAGTATCTCGATTCGAACGTAATCGAGAACAAAGTAACCGATTATTTGACAGATTTCAACAAGACCAGTAAAGCTTATAAGACGAAGATCAAAATGCATATCGCCATCGACTATCCCTATAGGTGGATATTTCAACTTTATTTGGAAAAAAAAAAAAATTCCTTCGACAATCATCGATGCTTGTGCTTAGTTTCGCAGGATTGGTCGACGACCCCGATCCCTTCCAACAACCTGCACCCATGAAACTTTGTTTTCAGTTGATGGAAGACGTTAAATGGTTCAAGGTACGAACCTTAATTGAAATTTCATAAATGTCATGATTCAAAAACAATCCCATTTAAGATTGAAATCGTAAAACATTGCCCTGCCTATTTTAGAGTTATTCTGTTTCAATCTCGTATCAAATTGCTGGAATTAGAACTGAATTATGTTGACAACGCTTTTTTGTGACAGCTTGTAAACGAAGGATTTTTCGAATCAATGACATTTTTTTCAGTGCAGGCACCCGAACTTACAATAAATCCACAGTTCTTGTTTATGCTTACACGGAAAGAAATGTTTGTTTGTGGCAACTACGTTTTCGATTTGCCGTCGACAATGTCTAAAAAGTTAGTTGCCTCAACCATCATATCGAATAGTAACCTCAACTATTCACGATTAGTTCTCGATTGGATTAGTTAGGTTAACTAATCCAATCGTTGGGACTACCACTCGAATAGTTGGGACTACCCCTATCAGAAACTACCGAGGGTAGGAAAGTAGCATCGGTTTCAGACACCTTTACGAGGGTTTTCCAAGGGTAAACCGAGGATTCGTCAGCAACATCGCATCGATGTTGATAGTCTTTCTCCTCAATCGTCGGTTGTTAAAAGCGAACAAGGGTAAACCGAGAATACAGTAAACCGAGAATAAAGTAAACTAAGGGTAAATAGAGGGTAAACCGAGGTTAAACCGAGGGTAAGCCGAGAATAAACTGGGGGTAACCCGAGGTTTCACGATTTTTCACGTTATCGTCGGTTTAGGCTCAAAAACCTTCGGGAAAGTGTCCAAAACCGAGTGTCGGTTGACCCTCGTTATGCCTCGGTGATTTCTGATAGGGACCATTCGAATGGTCGGTATTACCATTCGAATCGTCGATATTACCATTCGAATCGTTGGTATTACCATTTATGTTGTAAGGGAAATAGAATAATCGATTGGTTGTGTCAACTCATTTCTTGGTTATGGCAACTAATCTTTTTTTACCGTGTACTATTATTTGTTTATTATCACCTCCTTTATAAGGCGTATATCAATCAACTAGGCAACATTTGTTAGTCGTTGGTTCGGATGTTTTCCAAAAGTTGGCAGCTTATAGAACTTCTTGACAATATACAAAACAATCGTTTTATACTTTTTCGACCATTGTTGGTAAAAAAAAAAAAAAAAAAAAAAAAAAAACATGCTGTAAAATGTGTACCGAAATATGTATATTTTTACGTTTGGAATAACGTTTTTCTTTTCTGCTGAAAATATACGTGCTTGATAATTTTCCGCTCTATTGCCGGCTCGGATCTCTGCATGTAAAAAATACATACATACGAATATATGCCGGGAACATTTTGGTGAAAAAATAACTCGGACTTTTTGTTGTTCCTGCAAGCAATACGTTCCACTAGCCTCAAGTTTTTGCAATCCCGCATTGCGACAACGACACCGTGACGAAATGTCCGAAATAGCTGGTTTCGATCTCACCCCCAATGCCGGAACGACGTTACGTAAAATTATCAACATGGAACTCATGGATAATTTGCTCAAGTACGTAGTGAAATATATGTATATTTTTTGTTTAAATAGCACATTGCGCAATGGCAAACGGAGAAGAAAATAATAAAAGAAAGAAACTTTAAAGATACGAATTGATAAGTATCGGCGCTACGAGAGAATTGGCTCTGGAACAACAGTTTACAAAAATAAAGCACGAATGGGACGATGTTGTATTTACCGTTATGCCCTTTAAGGACACGGGTGTAAATATTCTCACCCAACTCGATGAAATAGAAGTCTTACTCGAGGAACATATCGTTAAATTGCAAACGATGCGCGGTTCTGCATTTGTTAAACCGATTGAAGACCAAGTCAAAGTGTTGTATGAATTGTTACTTCGTATACAAAGAACGATCGAACAATGGGCAAAGGTATGTTGAAATCTCTCGAGCATTTATTTCCAATGTTTGCCAAGTATATGCACGTGTAAAACCCGGCCCTTACATAAAAGAAAAAAAACCATTGGAGACGCCCAAATATTATTGAGACTAAATAGTTGCTATTAATTTTTAACAGTGAGAATGATTTAAAAAAAACTATTAGTAACTATTTAGTCCGAATACTATATTGGCGACGCCAATAGATTTTTTTTTGTACGGCCCGGCGACCAGTTAGCCACGTTTTTTTCTTGTCCTTTCGCAAATATTTTTCGTGCACATCTAGATATTTTACTTTTTCTCGCTACTAACGCAGCTGGTAGCATTTATGTATAAATACGGAAATTTTATTTGAGATACATCTACTAAAATGAATATTAAAGTTGGTATTTCTACAAAGCACGGCGTTTTTTCAACGTTTTTGGTTTAATGATTTACCCATGCTACTTGTGTGTTTGAATTCCATACACAAACTTATGCATAAATGCATAAACTTTATAAAAGCCCTGGTATGCTGTGTCGCCGTATAGTGTTAACCGAAAATAACTCAAGTGTTAACCGACTTTTTAATCGAGAATAGATAAGTCTCGATTAGCCCACTGTTTCACCGGCTTTAACCGACAATTTAACCGATTAAAAACCTTTCATTCGGTTAAGTTATCAGTAAAAATCGGTTGAATTTACCAACGAAAATTGAATTTTTTTAAATTCGGTAAGAACGTCGGTTACAATCGGTTAATTCACCAGTAAAAATCGCTTAAAAAATAACAATTTCGGTTAAAAGATCAGTTAAACCAAAGAATGTTCTTTAGTTAAACTGGGTGAAACAGGGGCTAATCGAGAATGCCCTGGTAAAAGTATATTACAGAGATTGTGATAGAGATCGATAGAATGTGAATGGGATTTAATCGTATTATAATCTCTATCTATTCGGACTTTGATGAATTTAGTATGTTACAGGCGTGACCGAACATTGTTATTATTAATTTTTTTAATGACTCTTGGCGGTCTATTTTTTTATGATGAAATTTTGCGAAGCACTTCTCGGCTCTGAGACCGTGATCGCTAGATTCAACGCGCGCGAAACTGAAGCCTAATTCGAATTTTAGTAATCCGAATCTCTTACAAATATCGACTGTAGCTGCTTAATAAATTAAATTAATTCATAATATCTCAAACAAATTGTGAAAAATTTGATGAATTTATACAAATTGAATCGTTGTTATTAGTTTCCTTTAGTTTTCGTTTTCTATTGGTTAAATACGATAGATACGTTATCGGAATGTATGGTACACTAACGGATTTATAATATTTTATAATTTTTTTTAAACTGATTTTTTAATAAATTCTTAGACCTCTAATTATCCGAAATCAATGGTCTTATTAGTATCTTGATATGCTTGATTATTTATTAGATTTTTCTCATATCACGAAGTACTTATAAATACGGATAAAATAAAACTTTCGGCAAGGAATGTATACGTGAAGCATTCTTACAGAGTTAATTAACATAAGTTATTTAGTAAGAAAGATGCTAAGAAAACTGCTCAATTTATCAGAGATCATGAAAGTTAAGCAGCTTGGGCCGCGGTCACTACAAAGATGGGTGACCAGAAAAAAAAAGTAATTATCCGGTCGATTTCTTTGTTTTTTTTTCTTTTGCTTGGAATAGTATATCATGGGTATATACGTACAATCGTATATTTTTATTATTAAATTAAATACAAAAATTATATTATTTATAATATTATAGGGTATGGACGAAACATATAGGATTTCGATCGTAAATTTATAATAGTACATCGTAAATTCACCACCCAAAGTCCGTATTCGGAACGATAGAATTTTTTATAATCGTTTTCTATCATTTCTTTTTACCAGGGTGGTTGAAAGACCGGTTAAGGTGGTTCATAAAAAAAATCAAATCCAAGATAAAATTGTAAAAAAAATCGTATAACAGCTGTAATGATAACGGACACGTACGCAACATTTTTAAGGGATTCACCGTGTAGTTTCCGAGATATTAAATAACAAAGTTGCGACTATTTACATGTAAAGAAAAGAAAAGTGAGTCGAATATTGAACTTTTTACGTCTTTGCGAGAGCTGAATCCAAGATAGAATAATCAAAAAAATATGTAGACGTTCGGAAAAGTATTCTGAATAGGGCACGAGCTTGAAATTTGAAGGTCACCGCGAAATTGACAGAGAAATCGTTAATTTTTTGCCTCTACGCTTAACGCGGCTCGCATGGTGTCTCGGCGTCACACGGCGTCAGCCCCTTACCGCGCAGCACAACAGTGCCTATCCCCACCCTGCCGCCATCACCGAACCTCCTTAAAAAGTCCGTGACACTGTTTGCCAGGGACGTAAATTAATTTGCAGAAAGAATAAGTTTAACGGTATATGTTGGAGAATAATTGTTATGTATTTTATTAGGTTCAAGTGCAATGGATGTACCTTCTTCCGATATTCTCGAGCAAAGATATTGTCTCTCAGCTTCCCGAGGAGGGAATTATGTTCCAAGACGTGGATGCAACTTTTCGTAAGGCAATGCAGAGTGTATCGAGGGAACCGCGTGTCAGGGAAACCGCTGGATCGGTATGTTTATTGTCATTTTCAATACGACAACTAGTCAGTGACACGAATGCGGCTCGATGGTGGTTATACGAATATTCATAGGTGGGCTTGTACGAAGCGATGAAGGAAGCGAACGAATTGTTGGAAAAAATTAGCGACGGTGTCGCTGAATATCTTAAAAAAAAGCGGCTGGTATTTCCGCGATTCTTCTTTCTCAGTGACGAGGACATGCTCGAAATTCTCTCAGAGACAAAAGATCCGCTTCGAGTTCAGGGACATCTTAAAAAATTGTTTGAAGGAATTGCCAAATTAGGGTATGAAAAATCTTACGTTGATGCATTTGTATAATAATAATAATAATGCAAAAGTCATCTTGTACAAACTCAATATATCGGCCAGCACAATTTGATGGATATTGCTGTATTTCTGCAGAAAGTTTCACTAAAATCAATTGAGAAAATTCACAAAAATGTTTAATCCCCATAAAGTTTAAGTCTCTTCCGAGGCTCAAATTCACACCGATACCGTACTAAAAAATTAGTTTACCTGTAAAGAAATATTTAGTCAAATATCTCAAAAACTTTGTGTATCTCAAATTCTAGAAAATTTACGGATATTTATGTTTTGTGCTATTTTAGATTTAACGAACAACTTGAAATTTACTCAATGTTCAGCGAGGATAAAGAGGAAGTAAAGATGGAAGAACTGGTTTCTACGAGTGCGGCTAAAGGCTGTGTTGAACGGTGGCTTGTTCAGGTTTAAACGATAGTTGTAGCCGCACGTTTCTATTATCGCCATCGGTCGGTGCTAAAGTAAACGTCCCAATGGCTGGACATGCCCCAGTGACTGGACAAACTATGTGTGTAAAAGAGACGGAAATACGATTTTCCAGGCATGTCCGGTGATTGGAACTTGGTTTTTATGTGTGCAGCGAATTATACGTTTGCCTTAGGGTTGTTGTTCTATTGTGCGTTTAACAATTTTCTCAAAGGTTGAAGAGCAAATGGTAAAGTCCGTTAGACACGAAATACTGATGAGTTACTTGGACTACGATGACTCGAACAAACGAGTAGACTGGGTGCTAATATGGCCAGGGATGGTTGTGCTCTGTGTCTCGCAAATTTATTGGAGCATCGAGGTCGAAAGCTCTCTGATGAGTCATACGATTTCATCCTTGGAATCACTCTATACGAAGCTTCAGTCGCAGATTTTGGATATGGTGAATCTTGTTAGAGGTATACAATAAGATGATTCTCAGCTTATTCTAATTATTCTTATAAAAATGTTCGTATATAGGGAATTCAAAGCCAACTCAATGAACGTCTGATCCTTCATATTTTTAATTACAATTATTCCTATTCACATTTATTCATTTTTTTTTTAAATACCTTGTCGCCGAGCTCTGTCAAAATTCAAGGTGAAAGAAAAATTCCCTGCAAGAAAAAAAATTGAAAAAACTTTGGTATCTTCTCACGTTCCCCTTTTTGACGATTTCTTTTTTATCGTTTTGGACCGAGTGCGCAAATAGTGCGCAAATCGGTTGTCTGACTTGCTCGTCTTCTTAAGGGATTTTTACAGTGTGAAAAAGAATCGTTTTTTTCCCGTCTTATCCATTTTAGTACATACGGTCAAAAACATCCCCTCAAATTTTTAAAGCGAAATTCAAAATACTTGGCTGGCATACTTTATGGACTTGGCATCGCCGATTAGTCGTAAGTACACAATTTAGGTATATGAAATTTCTACACTCGAAACTTTAAACGCGTTTTTCTCGAAACGACATTTTTCAAAACGGTGGACATTCTCCAGGGAACCGTTTTCAAGCGATCGTTTTCAAATTCTAGTGCTATGGAAGCTTTTTTTTTTTTTTGTAAATCTTCCCATTTTTTAAAAAGAAAAACTGTCGAAGAAACCGGCCAAAATCGGTACTTTTTGTTCAAATCGCCCCCATTTTGTCAATTTTGATTTTAAAGAAGCCTCCATAGCCAATCGCGCACTAATGAATAATCCTTTGAGTTTTTATTTTTAGACCAAATTTGCGACCCCTAGGTAGTCTATCTTTTTTATCAACATTATTTGTAACAATTAAACAAAAATATTTAAACAATAAAAATCGTCTTATTAAAAATCATTTTCTGTCATTCATGATTACCTTAATATGTCATAAAAATGTCAGATTGATCGGCGTATAGTAACCGTCCGAAAAAAAATCGTGAAAATAGGGTATTTTTCGGGCCGTCACACTGGAAAGATCCGTTAAGCCAACTTTTTTTTTTTATTGCTTCAAAAGGAATTGATATTCAAGCGCACTAAGCATTTACATTAAATTAAACGAAATTTTCGTTTGCCACTAAATAACGAATGGCACCGACAGGACAGCAGCTGTCGAAGCAGAATCGTACTACTCTCAATGCCCTTATCACAATCGACGTTCACGCTCAGGATGTCGTAAAGTTACTAATCGACAAGAACGTTACCAACGAAATGGACTTTCAGTGGCTTGCCCAATTACGTTACTATTGGGAGGAAAACGACGTAATGGTCAGAATAATAAACGCAACGGTTTCATACGCCTACGAGTACTTGGGGAATTGTCCTCGCCTTGTGATAACTCCACTGACAGACAGGTAATAGGATAAGCGATACAATTGCCCGACTAGAAATCTGGTAGGGCAGCCCTGCCGTCACATTTGGGCCTGATCTGGCATGGATAAGTTTGACCTGATAAGGTGTACCTTGTTAGAACCGGATCTGGCATTGGAAAGGTTGCCCTGATAAGGTGCACCTTATTAGGACCGGACCTGGCATAGGGAAGGTTGACCTGATAAGGTATTCCCTATTCAGGTCCAGATCTGGCATAGATAAGGTAGACCTGATATGATGTACCTTAATAGGACCGGATCTGGCAAAGGGAAGGTTGACCTGATAAGGTGTATCTTATTCAGGGCCAGATCGGGAAATATTAAGGTAGACCTAATAAGGTGTATCTTATTCAGGGCCAGATCGGGAAAAATTAAGGTAGACCTGACAAGGTATTCCATATTCAGGTTCAGACCTGGCATAGATAAGGTAGACCTGATCGAAATATTGGCGGAATTAAGAATATCATTTATAAAATCAAAATGTCGCATTCAATATGTTTTTAATTTTAAACCCGTCATTTTGAACTTACAAATTTTAAGTTCAAATTTCTAATTAGTTACGTTAAAAACTGAACTATTATTTAAATAAATAGTAAATTGAACTATTATGGAAATACTGTACGAGATATCCACATAGTCGGTTTGGTCTAGTGGTTAGCGTGCTCGGTTAGGTAGTTAGGTAAATAGGTAGGTCCCGTAGGTCTTAGGTTCAAATCCCGCGTGCATCACTTCCCGAATGATGTTACGAAAAACCGTATCTGAAGACGACTTGTTTTTTTTTTTTTTTGTAATATTAATAGAATATTATTGTTCATATTGCGGCATAATGCGCGGAAATTAATAATTAATTTTTTTATTTAATATAAAGATAAGTATATGTATTTATATATCTATGATTATATTTATCAGGCCCTTAAATGGTTATTTTTATCAGGTCCTTATGTGGTAAACTTGAACTGGCCCTGATGTGCCAAAGCGTTACAATTCCAATCAGGGCCGTATAAGGTAGCCGGACAGGGACCTTGGATTTAGAATCCGGTTACCAGGTCCGGCCCTCATATTCCCCATAACTGAATTTCTAGTCGGGTGTTGGCCGGCTCCGAGCGGACGATGCGATATTCTTTTTGGAACACTCGTGTATATATCCAGGGACATCTAATAATTACCGAGGGACGAACAATTCTAACGTTTTCTCTATATAACTAGAAATTAAATGTATATATAAATCATTTGATCTCAATTCAGAGATGTTTCTTTCAACCGCTCGCGTGTTTTTCGTAATTGGCCAGACTTTACGATTACATGATAAAACGTTTTGTGAATCTTTACAGATTTATTTCTAAAAAAATCGGAAATTACTTTTTTTTTTTTTTTTTTTTTTTTTTCACCTATCTGTATCTTAGAAGAGGAAAAGTCACACAAGAAGAATACATGGTAAAAGGTTTATATCCTAAACTACCTTTTTAATAAAAATTTCACTATATTTTCAAGAAACAACAAAAATTATTTTTTAAACGCGAGTCTTTGATGTCTTTTTTTTCTCGAATTTAACAGAATTTATGGGGCGCGAATAAAAACCGCAAGTAAATTGGCATATATGTGGATATCAAGTATGTAGAAGAAATTTTTATTTATTCGAAATCGTATTATTATTTTAAAGACAATTTTGTAATTGTTTTCACATTTTATTTCTTAATTCGCTCATTTTTATCCACGTATCCCTGAAAATGCTTCAAATTTAGCAATTAATTTTTTTTCTTTTCGGAAATTGGTGTTTTTTTTGCGCATCCTTTGATGTTGCTTCAAGCTTTGCGGATCTTATGGAGATATGTGCAGAAACCCCAGAAAATTATCGAATATTAAAGCTGCAAAACAATTCGATTCTTATAAACAATAAACTGTAAAAGGATTAGCTGTATTCGGATGGAAAAGAATTTTTGTTCTTTTAACTTCAAGGCGAAGTTAAAGCTGCATTCGAGCATTCGTTTATGTAAAATTAAATCTGGATAAATTAACAGAAAGTACTTTCAAGTAGCGTAGTAAAGTCTGACTTATTGCGAGATACATCGGACGGTGTTAAGAAAAAAAGTGGCTAAAATGATTAAGGATACTCCGTATCCATTAGGGTGTGTCAAAAAACAATTTTATTTTTTTTTATTTATTTTTTTTACTGCAAAAGTATGTATTTTGACCTTGATACCCACCTTCTATACGGAATATGCGACTTAATTTTTTTATAATTTTTTTTATTCGGAATTTGTTGAAAATCGAAGATGGCGATTGAGACACCTCTAAATATTATTTGCCAGTGAATTCCTTTGGCACAGTCGATTATTAGGTCAGCCCCTCGAGTTTAAACCATGAAGACCAAAAACATGTGCGTTAATAAGCAGAAATTAAAAAAAAAATTTCTAATGAAAACAATTTTTAAAATAATCTTTACTTCAAAGTATGCATACTGAGCTCAATATCCATCGCCTATACGAATTAAGGAATTCGAGACTAAATTTTTTTTATGTTTTTTTTTTTGTTCGGAATTTGTTGAATAAAAAAAAGATCGTGTTTGAATCACGTCTAAATATTATTTGTCAGCGAATTCTTTTAGTGCAGTCAATTGTTAGGTCAACTCCTCGAGTTTAAGCCATGAAGACTCAAAAGAAGTGCGATAATAAAAGCAGTAACCCGAACAATAATAACTTTTTCTCAATTTCTGCTTTTTACTGCCTAGTATCACACTTTTTTTGGGGCTTCATGGGTTAAACTCGAAGGCTTCACCTAACAATTGACGGTGCCAAAAGAATACGCTGAGAAATAATATTTAGAGGTGGCTCAACCCGTGTGGCAATTCCGACTCGCCATCACCTAGAAATCGACTAGTTTTCTTATTTGCTGTACAAGATCTAGATCGGAAAACTAGCTAGATCCGAGCGCTATGTGTAATTTCTCGCTGTCCAGTCGTTGTACAGGAAAACTGTCTAAAATCTGGCTAAGATTCTATTAATTCGCCCAGTAAACTTAGCTAGTGATTAGCCAGTACGGAAATCGGTTAACCCTATAGCGTAAAATTGACTAGGTGCTAGACCGGATTTCTCTATTGAACTCTGATACCGGTTAAATAGCCTAGGATAAATAAAAAACAGAATTAATATAAACCGTCATTTATTGCATCAGCACGTAACAGGGAAGCTGTTTAGCACTATTTAAACAGGGAACACTATTTAATAACGTACGTAATGACTTTTTCATTAATAATCAAATATCCCGATAAGGCCTATCGCAAAAAACAAAAAAATATAAATTCTTTCGCGTCGTACAAAACAAAAAAAAAATCGTAGTCCTCTAGAACGTATTTTTTGGTACTTTTTTTCACGCACATGCACATGCCACTCTACATTAAGAGTCGCGGTGGCAACTCGACGCCAAGTTAAAAAAGAAATTAATGTTGCCTTCCTAATAATAATTCGCTGCGCAGCGTGTCACGACTAGACCCTGTATCGGAATCTCCCTGTATCGGAAAACGCCCGCGTTTCCGCGGATAACACGCACGGTGCCACGTAAACGACGCGCATTGCGGCGTTAACTTGGTTAACGTATATATTATGTCTAGCCTCTGTTGAGGTAAGCTGTGCCATGGAAGCTAGATAGATCCTAGATGGCCTGGGCATCTATACATGTATGCTAGATATATTATGTCTAGCCTCTAGTCAGGTAAGCTGTGCCAAGAAAGTTAGGCAGATCCTAGATCGATATGCTATCTATCAGTGCATTCTGGCTAGATTATTTCTAGTCCCACTACAGAAGAACTTGATAGAAAAAACTAGCTAGACGCTAGGTTCAAACCAGTTTATCCCCAACAGATTTCCACACGGGAATCGCAATCTTTATTTCTCTACAAATTCCAAATAAAAAAATAACATATAAAAATTTAGGCTCAAATTTCATATAGGAGGTGGATATTGAGGTCAGTATACATACTTTGGGTGTAAAAAAAGAAAATAAAAATAAATAATTCAATTAAAATCATTATTTTCGTTAATTTCTGCTTCTTACTGCTTATTATAGCACTTTTTGTTAGTCTTCGTGGCTTAAACTTCAGGGGCTGACCTAACAATCGACTGTGCCAAAGGAATTCGCTGCCAAATAATATTGAGAGGTGTCTCAATCGCAATCTTTGTTTTTCAACAAATTTCGAATTAAAAAAATTATAATAAAATTAAGTCTCGTATTCCGTATAGAAGGTGGATATTAAAAGGTCAGAATACATACTTTCGCAGTAAAAACATACATTTTTTTTTTTTTTTTTTTTTTTTGCATTTTCCCCCGCTTATCAAGTCTCCGATGTGAGTCTTATAGCGGGTCGGCTCGGCTTTCCGCACAGTATTATTTAATTATTCGTTATCCGAAGCATTTCTGCCGCGAGCCAGTCCCCCCCAGATTGCGGCCGCATCCGACTTCCCCCTCTATATCGCATTCGCCATAGCATTTCTGCTGTGGGCATAGGAAAACTGCGGAAAACCCATGCCGATATAGCCGGTCTCGAGTTCGCCTCCCGGCACCGGAGTTACGTCACGTTTCGTCGAGAACGTAAACACGGACTACAGCTGTATACATGTGACCCCCACAGGTAGAAATACCTGTGTGGGTCTCATGTATACATCTGGAGCTTCATCGCGTCCGTATTTATATTTTCGACGAAAATCGACGGCACCGGGAATCGAACCCGCGACCTACCGATGCTCTGGACTAGAGGCCAATACCCTAACCACTAGACCATCGCACCGGTTTGTAAAAACATAAATTTAAGAAATAAAAAACAAATTTTAACACAATCTAGTATCCATAGAGTAAAAATTAAAGGCGAATTAAACCTTGTCAGATGTTATCGTACGTTAATCGGTGCGTACTCGCTTAATTTGAACGGTGCGCCGGAAGGACCGGCGGGTACTGGAAAAACCGAAACGACGAAGGATCTCGGTAGAGCAATTGCGGTTCAATGCGTGGTATTCAACTGTTCGGAAGGACTGGATTACAAGAATATGGGAAAATTCTTCAAAGGCCTATCGTGTTGCGGAGCATGGGCTTGCTTCGACGAGTTCAATCGAATAGAATTGGAAGTATTGTCGGTAGTGGCCCAGCAGATACTGAGCATAATCCAAGCGGTTCGAGCCCACGTGGATAAGTTCGTGTTCGAAGGAACGGAGCTTCGATTAAATCCAGCGGTCTACATTTGCATAACGATGAATCCGGGTTACGCGGGTCGATCCGAATTGCCGGACAATCTCAAAGTACTATTCAGAACAGTCGCAATGATGGTACCGAATTACGCGATGATCGCCGAAATATTTCTCTACTCGTCGGGTTTTCGTCGTGCCAGAGTTTTATCGATAAAACTCGTTACGACGTACAAACTATGTTCCGAACAATTGTCCTCGCAGTCTCACTATGATTATGGGATGCGCGCAGTGAAAAGCGTTCTCACGGCAGCTCAAAATATGAAAACTAAATATGGCGACGAGGACGAGATGACTATAATGTTACGCTCGATAATCGACGTTAATTTACCAAAATTCATCGGCCACGATGTTCCCCTCTTTCAAGGAATAATCGCCGATCTATTTCCCGGCGTTGAACTACCCTCGCCAAATTACGACGAACTTCTCTCAGCCATTCGACAAGTCGCGGAAAAGAATAATCTCGAAACTTGCGACGGATTTATGCTGAAGATCATTCAAACCTACGAAATGATGATAGTACGTCACGGATTTATGCTTGTTGGAGATCCTTATGGTAGGACGTTTTCCATTAATGGCTAAGGCATCAATTAATTTTGCTTATCCTCCGTTTTTTTTTTTTTTTTTTTTTTTTTTTTCTACAGGTGGAAAGACCACAATCCTACATACACTGGCCGATGCTCTGACTTTGATGCGTGAAAAAAGAAGCGAAGATGGGGGGGATGGCGAAGACGCGGAATCCACAAAGACAGTTTTCACGACGATAAATCCAAAAGCTATAACAATCGGTCAACTGTACGGGGAATACGATCGCGTATCTTCCGAATGGACGGATGGCGTGTGCGCGGTTGCTTTTCGTCGATATTGCGCCGAAGACACCGCCAACAGGAAATGGATTATTTTCGACGGTCCGGTCGATGCTGTGTGGATCGAAAATCTCAACACCGTACTCGACGATAACAAAAAGTTGTGTCTCACCTCTGGCGAGGTGATGCAAATGACGAGTGTCATGTCTATGATCTTCGAAGTGATGGATTTGCTTCAAGCTTCGCCCGCTACGGTATCGCGATGCGGAATGATTTATATAGAACCCGAGCATGTACTTGGTTGGCGTCCGATCATCAATTGTTGGTACAAACATATATTCAATACTCGTAAATGGTCCAGAGGCGAACATGCCCTTCTAGTTGATATGTTCGAGTGGTTGATGGAGCCTTGTTTGGAATTCATTCGCAAAGAATGTCGCACGACTGTCACAGCCGGGCAAACAAATCAGGTGGGTTCCCGCGTTATAAGTTATCATTTCAGAAAAATAATACCATACGACAAAATGAACCCACGAAAATATTCCGACGCAAAAGAATAAGATAAAACGATTAAAAAATAATAGGCATAATTTAATTTATTCATATCTATATATTAATCAAATAACAATAATAAGGGTCGCCTCATTATTTTAAGCCGTTGATAACGCTGCTTTTAAGATTAAAAAATATTTATCACATTTTATTCGGCAACTATTTAGCGACGGCATATCGCATTATTTACTATTAATCAGGTGGTGTCTACGTTAACTCTCTTTACGATGTTGATGGATGAGGCGGTTGCCGACGAGACCCAAGACTTTGAACTTTACGTCGAGCCGTGGATTCAAGCGTCGATGCTCCTAGCGATGGTATGGGGTGCTGGAGGGACGTTGGATCGTCCGTCGCTCGAGCGATTTGACGAATTTTATGTGTCCATGTGGAGAAACGAAATTGATGGTTACAAGGCACCCGAAGAGCTTGAAAAAATCATGATCGCATTGCCGGGCGAAGGAACGATTCACGACAATCAATACAGTTATGAGGCGCGCGGTGCTTGGAGACATTACGGAGAATTGGCAAAGTTGGAGAAAATCGTGGAAAGCTCGATGGGGCTATCGGTCGGACAGATGATGATACCGACAATCGAACAGCTCAAGTATCAGTACATGTTTCGTCTCCACATGAAGCGACGAAAGCGTTTTCTTCTCTATGGCGAGACTGGAACGGGAAAGACGTTTTACATTCGGGACGTTATGATCAAGCAACTCGAGGAGGAGAAATATCTCGTCAACTTTATAACCTTCACCGCCAAGACGAGCGGACGTTTGACACAAGAATTGGTTCTTTCAAAATTGTCCAGGAGAAGAAGGGGCAATTACGGGCCCATGAACGACGATTCGCTGTGTGTCGTTTTCATCGACGATCTCAATATGCCCGCCAAAGATATTTATGGCGCACAACCGCCCATCGAATTGCTGAGACAGTTGTTCGATCATAAGCACTGGTACGACCTCAAGGAACCGGAAAAAATACACATATTAAATACCATGTTCGTCTGCGCCATGTCACCACCGGGTGGCAGTCGTCAACATATCTATCGAAGATTCTTGAGACACTTCAATCTATTCACTATCCACAGTTTTCCCGAGGAAAGTATAAACAAAATTTTCACCAACATCGGTCTTTTGCGTCTCAAGAGAAACGGATTTCCGTCGGACGTTATAACGATCGTCGGTTCAATGGTTACCGCGACGCTCAGAGTCTTCAAGAGCGCGAGCGAGGAGCTCAGACCGACTCCATCAAAATCTCACTATCTCTTCAACATGCGAGACTTTTCACGAGTGATAACGGGCTGTTCGATGATAAGAAAGGAGTCCGTTCAAACGAGAGTTACTTTTGTCAGACTTTGGGTTCACGAGATTTGGAGAGTATTTGGGGATCGTCTTATCGATGATATCGACCGTCGATGGCTCTTCGAGGAGCTCAAACAAGTTGTCAAAAACGAGTTACGAGAGTCCTTTGACAATGTCTTCTCTCATTTGCCAAAATACAACGACGAACTGACGGAAGTGAGTCTGAAAAGCGTGATATTTGGAAATTTCATGGATACGGATGCCACAAATGTTCAAGACAAGCGATACGAGGAAGTATTGGTGATTGAAGATTTTCACAAAATCGCGATATTGTGTCTCGAAGAATACAACAATACCCATAAGAATAATATTGATATTGTACTTTTTCGCTACGCGTTGGAGCATCTTGCGAGAATTTCACGAATATTGGCGATTCCGTGCGGAAGTTTGCTGATGGTTGGCGTCGGAGGATCCGGACGACAATCTTTGACGAGATTAGCAGCGGGAATGGGGGGATGTGGGTTTTTTCAGCCGGAAATAGGCGGCACTTATGGCATCAACGAGTGGCGAGAAGACATCAAGAAAGCGCTTAAGAATTCTGGTGGAACTGGCAAAGATTTGGCTTTCCTTTTCAACGATGGGCAAATAAAGGACGAAGCATTTCTCAGTGACATCGACAGTCTTTTGAATTCCGGCGAGGTACCGAATTTGTTCACCCTCGAGGAGAGACAGGAGATTGTCGAGATGTGCCGACTTGACGCTCAAGGTGGAAACAGGAACATGGATATATCTCTACTTGCGACAATTGCCTTTTTCGTTAATCGTTGCAAAGAAAAATGCCATTTAATGCTGTGTTTCTCACCAATCGCTGAATCATTTCGTCTGAGATTGAGACTCTATCCTAGTCTGGTGAGTTGCTGCACCATCGACTGGTTCGACGTGTGGCCCGAAGATGCCCTCGAACAAGTTGCCATACGATCGACCACCGATATCAACGTCTCCGAGGAAATCAAACTCTCTTCCGTTGTCGCTTGCAAATACTTCCATATTTGTGCCAAAGAAGTTAGTCAACATTTTTATCAATCTTACGGAAGACAAACTTACATTACGTCCGCTGCTTTCTTGGATGTTATACGCACCTTTGCGCATCTTATGAGAGAAAAACAAGAGGAACTCATTAACGCAAGGTGCTGCATTATTCTCGACCTGATGAAATTATTTTTTCCAAAGACTATAACTAGACGGTTTTCATCTCAATCTTTCTGCTGTTTGCGCAATATTATAGACCGGCAGAAAAATGTACATTGTTTCTTTGAAGAAATATTTTTACCAGTAAAGTATACCCTCGCGAGTCCCCGAAATCTGAATATCGGTCCGATTATTAGAAAGAAGAAGACTGTCTTTTCTTTGTTCGAAAATTGAAGGATTATACGCTGACGCTTCGATTCACTTGCGAGAAACGCTTCGACCGTTCGCCATCTAGCGGAGCGTTATACATCGGTATTTCGTATGATGCCACTAGATGCCCATACAGCACATAATATTGCCTAAATATTGCAGGAATATTTCGAATATTTCATTGCAATATTGTCAACTTAAAGTCCAGAAATATTCTTGAAGGTAAAACAATTGCCAATAATTTTAATTTTAATATTTCTGAACATTACCTGTGAGACAAACCATCCCATTTCTTCAACAACATATCGAAAAGTTTCGAATAAAAGATTCCAGATTAGATTTTGCAAATCCCTAACACTCACGACAACGATCATAGTAACAGGGAAAATGACACAGTCGTTTTTGTACACCTTAATAACGGCGCGATTTTGGTCATAATAACAAAAAAAAAATAATGGTGACCACGATTTTTCTGTTATTATGACCAAAATCGCACCGTTATTAAGGTGTACAAAAACGACTGTCATTTTTCCCGTCTTATGGCCGTTATTGTGAGTGCTAGGGATATTACAATGGAACTTTTTTGCAACATTCCAATACATTCCAAATGGAAATTTGTAAACTAGTTTTGAAAAGTTGAATTTGAAATGATTTGTATTTCGTGATAAAAAGTAATTCACCTCGTTCTCTTGAGTATCATTTCATTTGAAAAAACTGAAATTCAATCGGGAAGTCGCCATATGATTATTTGGAAATGGGGAAAAAATCTGACAGAAATTGGAAGCCTCATTAGAATTAACTGGAAAACGCGGCATGGTATGAATCGGTTTTTTTTTTACAAGATTGTCATGCACCCGAATTCTTCTGAAAGGTTGGTATATCATTATTTTTTAATTCATCAGTCTTTGTCGACAGAACACATGGGCGATATGAATATAACGTTTGTACAAGTAGTCGATAGTCTAGTGGCCAGCGTGATAGACATTAGGCCGTTAAATAGGTTTGATAGGTAGGTAGATGTAAGGCTTTGAAGCGAGAATCTACGTTTATTTCAATCGCATTTACCTCTAGAACAAATATAGTTAATGAAACTCTAATATTGTTATATATTTTTGAAGCAGGATCGCTTTTTAAAATTACTCATAGTTAATTCGACGTGGATATGCTACGTAGGTGAGATTGTGAGTTCGAATCCTGGACGGGATTTTTTTTTTTTTTGATAAATATGATTATTATCGAGGACATCCAATGGTGCTGCTTAAAAACTCGCAATCAAAAAATAATATTAAAAATGGTAGAATATCTTACGAATTAGCCTTGGGCGGAAAATGTAATATTAACACAATATTGCTCCGTGATATTATATTGAAATATTATATTTGCAACGTTTTGAGCGGACATTGCAAGATTCCTACAATATTTTAGAAATGTTTTAAACATCTTTCACAATATTTTCGCAATATTGCATTATTGCAAGAGAATGTTTTGAGAATGTTTCAGAAATATTTCGGTGCTATGTGGGTGGCGAACGAACGGAGCGATTCCCGCAAGTGATGCATGATTCTCAAATAGTTCTTTTTTTAAAGAGATACAAAGCAGTTGGTATTACAGTCGGTTTTGAATACCAATCAAAAGACAATCATTAACGCAGTCTGAGGATATGAGTTGGTTTGGTACATCAATGAACCGATTGGTTTGAGGTTCCACGAAACTCGAGGGACTTTGTTACATTTTTATTTAAAAATCTCATTCATCTCTGCATTAAAAAAATTATTTTAGAGATCGTTATTTGGGAGGTCTCGATAAATTGGAATTTGCGGCACACCAAGTCGAGCAGATGAAGGAGACTCTCGTTGTACTGAAACCCCAACTCGAGGCGTCTGCAAAGATAACTGCGGAGACAATGATGGAAATTGAAAAGGAAAATTTGAGCGTCGAAAGGACAACGGTAGTGGTGAAACGGGAGGAGGATGCGGCTAATATTCAAGCGACAATCGCGGGCGAATTGAAGAAGGAGTGTGAAGCCGATCTTGCAGAAGCACTTCCGATACTCGACGAGGCTATCGGTACGATAACAAATCGATAAGCTCAATTTCTCCAACGATGCGAGGGAGAAAATGACTTCCTTCTTTACATTTTTCATTCTTTACAAAGATTATACCTTATGAGGAAGTATTGGAGGTATTCTTTGCATGTCGAATACTGTGAAACAATGGAAAAAATTAAAAATTAAAAAGTGCTTTATGGTTTGTTGCCATAAATGCATCTTCGAGTAGCGTAAAAATTGTCGCTGTTGATAGAAATTTTGGACAAATGAATCATTATTAATATCTACATATACATTTTTAAATTGAACGGAATAAGCTAAGTTGATAGGAGAAGGGTATCTCATAAAAGGTTCCATTTAAGCATATGTACAAAATCACTAAAACGGCTCTCAAATAATAACGTACTTTTTCAGACGCATTAAATACATTGAAGCCATCGGACATTTCTTTGGTCAAGTCGATGAAAAATCCACCGGAGGGTGTCAAGTTGGTTATGGCAGCTATTTGCGTTATGTTGAATATACAGCCTGAACGGCGGCCCGATCCTGCCACTGGAAAGAGAGTACTGGACTATTGGGCACCGAGCAAACGCATTCTCAGTGACATTCATTTTTTGGATCATTTACGTCATTACGACAAGGACAATATACCTCCAACGACGATACAGGTTATAAAAAACGAAGATGGATATAGTATATTGGGTCAATTTAAAAAAATCATCTTTACATGATTCTTTAAATATCATGATACGATGATTTTCAAAAATCATTAATCAGATATAACATTTATTCTTATTTCATTCGGACGAAATGCTCAATATCGAATCTTCATGATATTGCGTAGATAATTAAAAAGACGTATATGGAAAACGAAAACTTCGAACCAAAAATAGTTGCGAAAGCTTCACAAGCGGCCGAAGGTTTGTGCAAATGGGTCCGAGCGATTGTCCTTTACGATGGGGTTGCGAAAATTGTACGCCCAAAGAAAGAGAAACTCGAGTCTGCTGAAAAGCAATACGAGGATACGATGAATTTCTTAAATGAAAAACGACAAATGCTGGCTGAGCTTAATGCCAAATTGGCTGTTCTAAACGACAATCTACGAATTACACTCGTTAAAAAGATCGACTTGGAGACTCAAGTAATAATAATAATTCACACAGCATAGAATATTGCAGAAATATTGCACCTGTTTTTTTCCAATATGTAATTATAAATTAAATATTGGAAAACATTTAATATACATATTGCTAAGTGTTTTCCAAATATTTTTGCGATATTATATCACTATATTGAGAATTAATGTTCCTGTAATATTTTCTGAATATTCCAGTGCTGTATAAGGAAGAGTGCTGTTTATTTTTATTTTTCAAATGTTGGTAATTAACAGTAAACAATTTAAATGATTCGTCAGGTGACAAGCTGTAGAAACAAATTGATACGCGCTGAAAAGCTTATCGATGGTTTAGGAGGTGAAAAAGAAAGGTGGTTAATCAGTGCTGAAAATCTTCAGAAATCTTACGACTGTCTGCCCGGTGATATTCTGATATGCTGCGGCACGATAGCATATTTGGGTCCTTTTACCACATCCTACAGGATAAATAATATCACTAAGTGGATAGCGTACGTTAAACAATTGAAAATACCTTGCTCCGAAAGCTTCAACCTTGTGACGGCATTGGGGTCGGAAATCAAGATTAATTCATGGTACATATTTGGACTTCCCCGTGACGTTTTCTCTACCGAAAACGCAATAATAATGGACAACTCGGAACGATGGAGTTTGCTGATCGATCCTCAGAGTCAAGCGAACAAATGGATACGTCATATGGAGAAATTCAGTGAACTCGAAGTTGTCAAGCTTACCGACGTTAAATACATGAATATAATGGAGCAATGCATTGAATACGGTGAGCATTAAATAAAAACTTTGTACGAAGGTATGCTTAAGATTAGGGAAATATAGGAGGAAGCTCTGACCCCAAAAAATATTTATCATTAATGATATAAATCATATATCATGAACATCAAACTACTATCGAAGTAAGTGGAAATGATAGTGGTTACTAGCCAGTAAACACGTTTCACCGTGGCAATATGACAGGTGTACATAACATCCTTACAACGATGTTACGTCCGCTAGATGGCCAACGACTCGAACACCTCTCTCGCAATAAGAGATTCGTCTCCTCAGTGTACACAACAATACTGCGAAGCTTAACGTAGCTTCAATTAAACACTGGGGGTTTACCCTTCGAAGATATCGCAATCAACGAGGATTGCTTACCACGAGCTGGTTCTACATTTAGTCGTAGCGGCGTATTTTTTTAATAACCATCTTTCGATGGTAGCGATTCCGCGACTCTTGAAAGTCCGATAAAATAAAAGGCGATCTCCTTGTAACTCGGAGTTTAAATAGTCGACTCAAAAAATTATAATACATAATAGTAAATAATTATTAATAAATGAAAGTTATTGTTGATAAATGATATCGGTAATATAACTGTAATTTTGCAGTAATATTAGCTATTACATAAAAATCTCATATTGCAGTTATTATTAATGGTTATATTTTTGGTTCCGTTTCCTTGCAAAGTTACGATTAGATATCGGTTATCAATCGTGCACACGTTATATAACAATGTTATATACGACTTAATAGTATAATGGTAAAGTATCAAGTGATAGACTAATTTTATTGATTTTATTGAATGACGATTGCCAGGGAAGCCTGTACTAATTGAAAATATCGGCGAAGAGCTGGACGCGGCACTCGATCCGATACTGATGAAAAAAATCTATAAAGCAGCGGGTGGTAAATCGTTCATAACTCTCGGCGAGAAAACCATCGAGTATGACTCTCGGTTCAGATTGTACATAACGACAAAGTATCGGAATCCGCATTACCTGCCGGAAGTATTCAACAAAGTGACGATGATAAATTTCGCTCTGACGATCGAGGGCTTGGAGGATCAACTTTTGGGTATCGTTGTGGCAAAGGAGAGACCGGATTTGCAAAAAAAACGTGAATACTTGATAGTCGAAGGTGCTGCAAATAAAAAATCGTTGAAGCAAGTCGAAGACAATATTCTTCGTACGTTGTCGGTCTCGGGTTCGACAATTTTGGAAGATGAGGAAGCCATCGACATTCTCGATTCTTCGAAAATACTTTCTGTCGATATTCTAAAGAAGCAGGAAGCTTCGATGCAAACAGAAGCGAAGATCGAGACTTTCCGTCAAAGCTATCGGCCAATCGCAAAACACAGCTCGGCACTGTACTATACAGTGACGGATTTGCCGAACATCGATCCCATGTACCAATATTCGCTATCGTGGTTCATTAATCTTTACGTTATGTCGATTGAAACGGCAAACAAGAGTAAAATTCTCGAGAGGCGATTGATGTTCTTGCGAGAAACGTTTACCTACAATCTTTATCAGAACGTTAGCCGATCTTTATTTGAGAAGGATAAGGTATTTATCGTTGTTGTTGCCCCGGCATTATTATATATTATTGTAACTCGTATCCTCGTTTTCGTATCGTGATTAAAGAATTTGTTACAAACGTAGCTAAATTTCAATTTCGTTTTTAAACGAAATCAACTTTGTTTTTTTTTTTTTTTTTTTTTGTTTTTCACCAAGATAATCAAGATAATTTTGTTAAGGCACTAAAGATAAACGTTTGCTCCTATTACATTCAATCTTGATAAGTAATGAACATCTTTCACTTTGCAATTTTTCTACGTATTTATCATCCAAGATGTAAATAGGTAAACGACAATTGAGCTCTTAAATTTGGGTGACAAAAGTGAAATTCTGGAACGGTTGAAAAATTATAATAAATTTCTGTTTCTTTTACAATTAATAATTGTATCGCCACAACTATAGCATCTGAAATATGTTAATAGATTTATATTATATTTTTCAGCTATTATACGCATTTGTCCTATACACAACGATTCTGTTGGCAAACGAAGAAATTGATAAAGAAGAATTCTCATTTTTTCTATCGGGAGGTGTGGCTCTCGGAAATCCTCCTGTTAAAAATCCTGCTCCAGATTGGCTTCAAGATCGCTCTTGGAACGAGATTTGTCGGCTCAGCACACTTGCCACATTTTCCAATTATATGGAAAGTTTTGTTGCGAATCTTTCATTATGGAAGAATTACTATGATCTTATAAATCCACAAGACGCTACGTTACCCGAACCGTGGAATCGTAATCTCAGTGGCTTTCAAAAACTCATCCTAATGAGAATTATAAGACCCGATAAAATTAGCGCAAAGGTATATTCTATTTTATAATAATGACGGAACAATTATATTCCTTTCATTATCATATATTGGTGTCAAGTATATTGTATAGGGTAGAAGTGGTGAATACCCAGACGGATAACCGTACCGCATAAATGCGCTACGCGATGGTATGTTACGCTGGAATTAACCGAGCGATGTACGACCGGATTAAGCTATTATATGACGACACAGCACACCCAGTGCATTATCGACATGCTGTAAGTTTGGATTATGACGAATTATCCATGAAGCGATAATTGCTCCGCGTTAAATCTGAATCGTGTGTGTCGTGTTGTTTCTATAGTATCATTTTTGCAGAATATTTGTTATGACGATTACACGAGTACAAAATAGTACATTACGATACGAGTGCGAAAAAACTTTTTCTGACAAGTGTGAATTTGCAGCACGAGCCGAAGGCGAGTGTTGCAATCACACGAGTTAAGAAAACGTTTTTCGCATGAGTATCGTACAAAATTTTATTTCACGAGGTGTGTAAACGATGTTTGACGCACGCGAAGCGTGCGTAAAACCGCGTTCTACGCACTGAGTGAAATAAACTCATTTTCGATATATTATGTTTATCAGCTAGGCATCGTGAGCCTTTTTATTTTTTGTAGCCCTGACGTCGATTAATGTTTATTACAGACAGGATCTTTTCTCTTGCTCGGTATTAAGGAGGGTGGATACCCAACGCAAAATGATAAACATGCGCTCAAATTTGTGGAGGATATTCGTAGATAAAAATTACATCTCTATGCCAAATTTTATGTTAATCGTCTAGATGGTTATCGAGAAACTAATTATTGAAATTACACTCTTATACATGGACAACATAGCGGAAACTATACACACTTCCAACGCTATGATCGAAAGTATAATCAAAATGATAAACAATTGTTGATAACAGAACCAAAGCATTCCTTGTTGTTTCGAAAAGAACTTTCACGAAGATCGAAATGATTCGTCTGCTTGGTTGCCGAGAAAATGTAAAAACAAAACTGCCGGAATAGTACAACAATGTACGCCAGTAAACGCTCGTCACGGACCTCTCTATCGCACACTACCTCCCCGGCAACCCGGGCACCAGCCGACCTTACCCCTCCAGAAAGACGGTATCCATCCTCCTTAAAGAGTAGAGTCTCCATGTATGCACCCAGTAAGCTCATAATTGAACAGCAATGTAACCTGGAAGTTACATGTGATTATAACGTATGTAACGTTTGCGTTATGTTGCGGCTATGTAACGTAGGAGTAACGTGTGATGTTTCATTTGTTATATGCAGGTAATGTTACTATTATGTGACATATTCTCGTTGCAGTTGCATAAGAAAAGCTATGAAAACGCAACGCAACATGCAAGTAACAATTGGGACGTCACTTTTGTGACAGGAAGGCAATGTCACCATTATGTATACCATGGTAATATTGCAAAAACGTTGCACGGGACTGTAACATTTACGTAACATGGATATTACAGTGGATATGTAACATCGTAAACATGCACGTTATGTAACTGTTATATGCCATAGTTCCGTTATAGTTATGCAACAAAAATGTGTAACTGTAATGCAACATGCATGTAACGTTTGTAATGCAACTCCGGCTATAGTCCGGCCATGTTACAGTCATGTAACGTGGCAACATTGCAAAAATGTTGCAAGGGAATGTAACATTTACGTAACAAGTATATTACAGTGGTTATGTAACATCGTAAACATCCACGTTATGTAACCGATATATGCCGTAGTTACGTTACAGTCACATAACGAAAGTGTGTAACTGTAATGCAACATGTATGTAACGATTGTAATGTAACTGTGGCGAGCGATAGTTCGGTTATATTACAGTTATGTAACGTGGCAACGTTGTAAGAACGTCTCATATTCATACAGAATATTATGGCCGCTAGGTGGCTAACGACTCCAAAGTTTCTCGCAAGCGATTCGTGACCCTAGCGTGTATAAGACTGAGCGACTTCGCAGTTCAAAAGAAACAGTGGGATACCCATCGGAGGTGCCTTAACTGGTTGGCATTATTCGCCAATAGCTTGTTCTACTTTTAATTGTAGCAGCTATTTTTTTGACCTTCTAAGGGTAGCGATTTCGCAACCGGTGGACTTTTGTGGACTTTCAGTCGACAAAAGAACCTCACGTGAATTTACCTTTCGAAGTTGCGGTTTTGTAACTTTTACGTTACTTTACGTAACATTACGCACCGTCCAGGCAACATAACTGAATTGTAACGGTTATGTAACGCATGTTACATAACATGGCAACATTGTTGAGTGGAAAATAATAACTTACATGCAAGTTACAGATGATGTCGCTGGTAACTTTTGCGTACATTGCCGTTAAATTGCGGTTACATTGTGCAACATAGCAGTTACATTACGCAACGTTCGGGCAACATAACTGGAATGTAACGGTTACGTAACGCATGTTACATAACATGGTAACATTGTTGAGTGGGAAATAATAACTTACATGTAAGTTACATGCAAGTTACAAGGTTGATGTTACTTGTAGGTTACAAGGTTGGTGTTACTTGTTACATTGGGCTACATTGCTGTAACATTGCTGTAATATAACCGTATTTACTGAGTAGTCGATCTCGGGATAGCTTTGCAGTCTCATACGTATGTGCTGAGGTTTCGACTCACTTGCGGAAAACGCTCTGTTAGTTCGCCACCTAGTGGCGCCATATTAAACATTGTGCTCCACGAGTTTCTTTGTTTCATACAGAAAAAACCGTAAGCGGGCTTTTTCCTATGAAACATTTAAAAAAGGTGACCGCTTGCGGAGGACAACAATAGTATATTTTAACACCAGGGAGAAAAGACTAAAAAAATGTAACTTTTCCGTCAACGTAAGGAAATGATTACAGTTTCCGTAAGTGACAGCTTGCTTTACTACGCTTTCGCAGGAAAGCATGATGTCACTTGTCGAGAAGATACCGGCAAATTTAGTGGACTATATTCACCAGTTTTACCCTATTCAATTTAATAGTAAGTTTCCCGTTTAAAATTGTCTTTGTATTTGGTGTTATTTCTTTATACTTGCATTAGCTTTTATTTTTTAATCATATATTTTCAAGTGACACTTAATGTTTTAATAATAATAATGAATGTAGCATTACATACGAAAATAAGGAATAAAAAATAATAATTCAGGTGATGCAATTCATCGCGGCTGGTATGGGATCGAAATTCGTAACGCCCCCACCATTCGACCTTGCTAAATCTTACGCTGATTCAAACTTTCTAACACCTTTGATATTCATATTGTCAACGGGATCCGATCCTACGGGAGCTCTGTCTAACTTTGCTGAGAATATGGATTACGCCTCGAGATTTCGTTCCATATCACTTGGACAAGGTCAAGGCCCTATAGCGAAGAGGCTCATAGAAGTAGCCCAGAACGAAGGTACCTGGATTTGCCTTCAAAATTGTCATCTCGCCGTCTCGTGGATGCCCGAACTTGAAAAAATTATTGAAAATTTCAACTCCACTAACACATCGATTAATTTTCGCCTCTGGATGACAAGTTATCCGTCTGATAAATTTCCCATAGCTGTATTACAGCACGGTGTTAAGATTACCAACGAACCACCCAGTGGATTGAAACAAAACTTAACGAGGTATTTGATTCACCTTTAATAGACTTGACGCGCCACTTTTTCCCGACTTGGCGGAAATTAACGCATTCGTTGTGCGCATTGCGGAAGCGAAGTTGCCGATTGTTAACCAATAACGAATACGCATGCGCAGTACATTCCCATTACTCCCGGGTGAAGGAATGGAGCTCCCGGCGGGAGTAATGACGGGATTTCAACTGCGAGTGTATTTTTTTTGTTTTTTTTTTTCATTGTCAGACAAGTTTCAAATACCTATCTTTAAAAAATGCTGTTATGATATTATTTGTACAATCATTCTGACATTTCTTATATATAAGTTGGCAAAGTGAAAAAATGAATAATTTTCGTAATTGTTCGAAAAATCTTTAAAAAAATCATATCTACTCGGAAAAATTGAATAACTCATTTTATAAGAACGACAGTTGGTTGTAACAGTTGTATTGATTGATAAGGTTATTAAGATTGTTAAGTGAACGACGTTGATTTTTATCATATTTTTATTTCGCGGCCAAGTATTCGAATTCAAATGGAAATAAACTTTTGTTTGGAAACATTGCAAAAAAAAAAAAAAAAAAATTTGCAGAATTTTGAAGTATTGTAAAAAATGTCATAAAGATTATACACTCTGCAAAACGTATTCGGCAAAAATGGCCGCCATATTTCACAAATATGAGTAATGACGAAATTTTATTGACAATTTATTATTCGGAACATATAGATCTTACATGTCGGAACCCGTGAAAGACCCAGACTTCTTTCAAGGCTGCCCTGGCAAAGACAAGGCGTTTACCAAATTATTGTATGGATTATGTTTTTTCCACGCCGTTGTACAAGAACGTCGTAATTACGGTTCCCAAGGATGGAATATTCGATACGGTTTGTTCATAACACCATTATTATTTGTACAATTATCGCTACCATCGTCTCCGTGGAATATATTGGTGATATTATATTTTAGGATTCAACGAGTCCGACTTTCTTATATCTCTTCAACAGCTGCAAATATTTATAAATGAGTATGATGACGTTCCGTTCGAAGCTATTAATTATCTCACTGGTGAATGCAATTACGGTGGCAGGGTCACCGATGAAAGAGACAGACTGTGTCTCAATACGATACTCCAGGATTTCTATAATTCGAACGTTATCGAGGATCCAAGTTACACGTTCGGGATGGTCGCTCCCGAATACACTTTACCCAAGAAGTATATCTTCTCTCTATATAATAAAAATATTGCGCTATCTTCGCTGAGTAGCATAGAATCAGGGGGCTGAGCTGATTTTTCCAGTGGTCCTTTATGGGACTCCAAGCCTGGATTTTTTTTAAGTCCCTCGTGGGGCCTCAAGCCTAGAATTTTCAGGCTTGATTTCGAAGGGGGATCTTATCTATCCTTTAGAGATACTTGTAATAGTTTTAACATATATGGGACATACCACACACAATGTATGCCGAAAAATGTTGTAATCTTTCGATATTGTAATACTACATTCCCTTAGAAAAAGTACCAAATTTCAAGAGCCTACAGTGTTTTTTTTTACGAGATAAACCGTATGCTTATATTTTCTTTGGTTTTCAATATCATCCATTTTCCAGATGCACTTATCGAGACTATGTGAAGCAAATTGACGGAATTCCCACAAGCCCGCCACCGGAAGTCTTCGGCTTGCATATGAATGCTGGAATTAGTCGCGATCTTGAAGTGTCAAAAATATTTTTTGATTCCATGCTACGCATTCGTGGAACCATTTGCTCAGGAGATACCACGAAACAGGACCAACTGCTTTTGACCATGAAGAGAGATATTTACGATCGTATGCCTGAACTTTTCGACCTCGAACAAGCCCAACAAATGTATCCGATCGCCTATATGGAATCGATGAATACAGTTCTCATTCAAGAGCTGGAACGATACAATATTCTCTTGAATATTATTCGAAATTCCCTGGAAACTTTGGAGAAAGCAGTGCAGGGTATGATCATTATGACGCCAGAGTTGGAGGTAATTTTGCAATTATGCTTATTTCGGAATTTGATAAATTTCCCGATCGGCGGTTAGGCTATCATATATCTTAAATTAAAATAATTTTAAATTAAATTGGCACATCGTCATTTTTTCTTCTCGTGCCATAATTTATATTCTAATCGTCATAAGTTCTCACTTCTCCCTAAATTTTACCCTCGCGTTATGATCGCGTACCTTTTTTTGTTATTGGCCGATGAAAATTTTTGCGTTTTTTTTTTTTTTAAATATTTATTTAACATCGCATCAACAACTATGATTGTTAGCGACCAGAACATGTTTACATTTTTACATATTTTTCCTGAACCTAGTTACAAATTATTTGCGATTTTTGTTATTATGGGAAATCGTAATTATACATATATTCCGACAGAAGTTTGATATTTCAGAAAGTAACATTTGACGTATAATATTTAATGTCTGTTTTTTAATGGAATCACCATTTAAAAAGCCTGCCGTAACATTTGTATCTGGGTAAACGATATGTTTACTACCCTAGGACGACACTAACGTGCATAGTACTCGTACAGGTTCTCGGATCGAGCATGTTGAACGGCAAGATTCCAGCGAGTTGGTTGAAAGCAAGTGCGTACCCGAGCTTAAAACCTTTGCCGAGTTTCGTTAATGATTTTATCGAGAGGCTGAAATTTCTGCAAAGTTGGCTGGATGACGGAATACCGCAAACCTTCTGGATATCCGGATTTTCATTTATTCATGCATTCCTCACTGGAGCGACACAGAATTACGCGAGGAAATACAAAATGTCTATCGACAAAATCGACTTTGATTTTGAGGTTCGTAATTATTTCGTTCGCCCAATGGATAATCGCCATAACCGTAATGCAATGAGTCAAATTGACGATCGACCGTCATTTGATAATCCGGAAACATGACTGATGGGTGATTCGGAGAACCAATCGAATGGAAACACCCCGCATAGCACATAATATTGCTTGAATACTGCCGGAATATTTCGAATATTTTAGTGCACACGAATATTTCCATACGCTTTTTATCGAATAGTCACAAATATTGCCAATCATTTAAAAAACATTTCTGAACATTATCTGTGAAAAAACCATCCTATTCCTTCAACAATATTTGAAAAATTTGAAAATAAATGATTCCAAATCAGATTTTCCAAAGTTTACAATGAACTTTTTTTGCAACATTCCATTACGGAAATTTCTAAGCTAATTCAAAAGGTTAAACATAAAATAAACTGTTTTTTTCTAAAAAGGAACTCACCTCGTTCCCTTGAGTATTGAAATATTATATTTGCAATGTTTTTAACGTTCAAGCATTATTTCAACAACATATTTTGCGTATATTTCAGAAATATTTCAGTGCTATGTGAGGAGCCAGAATACCCTGCTTAAAAAATCTTATTCAAACCAATAAAAAAAAAGTAATGGGAATGATGTATGTTTTCTGTCCAAGGAATTTCCAATTCATAAAGGGGTTTTCGCTATTGAAGTTTAATAGGAATGTAATAGGAATTCATAGCGGCCCATTCGGTACTGATGGGAATATTACAGAAGCGTCTAAATCGGAATCAATTGGTCACTACAATTTTTTTTTGTGTAATAACTGGATCCTATACGTGTAAACCCTTGAGATATTGCGATGGTCTGTATCGGCGCAGTTTCCATAACACGTCAATCGGATTGAAGCAGGCTTTATCCAATTGACTACTGCACAATTCATTCGGTGCCTATAGTAATTATTGCGGCCCATTCCAATGGGAATTTATACTACCGTTCGATACATTCATAAATCGGTACGAATAGGATGTTACAGGTGAATTCTGGTTTCATTTCATTTTTTATTAATTAATTAAATATTGCGAAAATCTGGCTGTAAAATTATAATGACGTTATGATGATATTATTTGTTGAATAAGAATACTATGCAAACAAAGAAAAAACTTCTGTGTCCACGGATACATGACTTAGATACGTTTCTTTTATGGGCGAGAAGGCGTTCGAACTGTCTATCTTAGAATTACCTACCAACACCTAACTACCTAACAGAGACTCGCTACCGACTACGCTATTGACTACTTGTGAATTGCAGCGAATAAAACTGAGTTATAAGCTACCATACCATCTATTGACTTCCCACCTAACACAGATTCGTAACTTTGATATAATATTTACGTTAACGAAATAACGTGTTCTGTGAGAATAACATCACTAGTGACGCACCAGTGATACATTATTTCTCGATAACAAATGTTACTTATTTTTGTTACATAAATAATCTGTAACGTTTACAGATTATTTGAACGGAATTTTACGTCGCAACTACATACGATTGTTATTAAAACAAGACATCATGCTTATGTCAATGTTACACAATAACGTTATGTTTTTTTACAATTCGAAAGTTATGTAACTGTTACATTCTGTGTTAGTTGGGTTTGCTAGATTTCATAAGCTAAGTCGTTGACGATGTGATTTTGGAAGGTTTATCAATTCTTTTCTGTTAATCGGAATCAATTGGGATTAACACATATTAAAAATATAATTAGACTTTAATACCTACCAATAGGTATGAACATGCCGGTACGCGTTATCCTTTGTAGTAGAGTTTGGATAGAAAGGAATAGGAAATTGGGTATGGTTCTTTAATTGGTCCTTGTCGATCACTCTACAGTTTTCAGTGTCCAGGTCGATCGCTTCATAGTTTTCAGTGTCCAGGTCGATCGCTTCATAGTTTTCAGTGTCCAGGTCGATCGCTCCATAGTTTTCACTGTCCAGATCGACCGCTTCATAGTTTTCAGTATCCAGGTATATCTCTCCATGGTTTTCAGTGTCCACGTCGATCGACTCATAGTTTTTAGTGTCCAGGTCAAATTCTTCATAGTTTTCAGTGTCCAGGTCGATCGCTCGATAGCAGTCGGTCTCACCGAATACTAAAAACTGTGGAGTGATCGACCTGGACACTGAAAACTATGAGCGATCGACCTGGACACTGAAAACTATGAAGCGGTTGATCTGGATACTGATAACTATGGAGCGATTGACCTGGACACTGAAAACTATAGATAGGGATCGACCTGGACACTGAAAACTATGAAGCGGTCAATCTGGACACTGAAAACTGTGGAGAGATAGACCTGAGTGTCAATCAAATCCGACGAGATTTTTGAAAAATTAATTCTCATAGAAAAAGTGGGTTAATAATAAGTTCAATACCTTTTGATTCCTTTCGACTTCAGTCGCGCACTTTCGTGTCTCTAGGCAGATTCAAACCGATATGCATCGAAAAGAATATTCCTGTTCGACCCCATTGATTTGACTTGCGTACTTTGCAAGTAGAATTTACCAATAAAATCCTAACAATCCGAAATAGGTAAAATACCGATAAAAATCAATTTAGTATCTATACGAAAAAGCGGTTGTTGAATAGGAAATACCTTGGACAGAAATCCGGTTCAAACTTATTATCACTGAAACTGTGATTACCGATTAAAATGGATTTCTAAATAAATAATACTAATACAATTCCATTGAAATGAGCTTCAAATTAAAACCTGTTGCTTCCTATTCAACTTCGCCCAGATAGACATTTGGTGGCACAGGAACAGCATAAACGCGTCACACAACGGCATGCTATGTCGGAATTAACGCAGCGATGTACGTCTGAATTGAGCTATTATGTGACGGCATACCGTGCCATCTTTTCATGACGCCAAGGCAAAGCCATATTTGTGGTACTTAAAAATTATGGCGTGGTGCACTAGTGGCACTACAATGTCGCCATGCTTCAAGTTCAGATCGTGTCTCTATGGTGCCATAATTGCTCCATGTCGTATCACTGAGTGTCTGAGGTGTGAACGTCATTCTGTTACTATGGTGCCATTTTTGCAGAATATTTGGGATGATAATTGCAGCACGGTGACAGCATAATGGTGGTATACCATGCTGTGCTAAAAATCGTTATCGATCTTGACTGTCAGTTAGGAATCGTAAGCGTTTTATTTCTTTGTATCTGTTACTTGCATTATGTTTTAGTTTTTTTTCTTGTCTAACATTTCAAATCGCGAGTCAAAAGTGTAAGACAGAACAGAATCTTTTATCTTCTCCGATATTAAAGGGTTGGTACGCCCGAGAGGTTTGACACATTCGAAGAGTAGACCCTTCGTGTGTAGTCGAACTCAGGCAGCTTTGCATTCTTATATATACGCTCAGGCTTCAAAACACTTGCGAGAAACGCGTCGTCCGTTCGCCATCTAGTGGTATCATACGAAACACTGGTGCCTAATTCTCCGCTAGATGGCGAACGGACGGAGCGTTTCTCGCAAGTGTTTTGAAGCCTGAGCGTATATATAAGAATGCAAAGTTTTCCTGTGTTCGACTACACACGAGGGGTCTACTCTTTGAATGTGTCAAACCTCTTGGGTTTACCGACCCTTTAATATTGAAGAAGATAAAAGAATCTGTTCTGTCTTATTCTTTTGACTCGGAATTTGAAATGTTAGACAAGAAAAAAACTAAAACTAAAAATGTCTAGCTGACAATAAAAAAATATCCATAACGACTTTCAGCACAGCATAGCGTGCCACCATTATGCTGCCACCGTGCTGCATTTATCATTTTAAAAATTGTATAAAAATGACACCATAGTAACAGAATGACGTTCACACCTCAGACGTTCACACCACAACATGGACCAATTATGGCACCATGGAGACATGATCTGAGTTTACATCATGGCGACAGTGGAATGCCACTAAGCCTGCACGGCACGGTATGCCGTCACATAATAGCTCAATTCGGACGTACATCGCTACGTTAATTCCGACATAGCATGCCGTTGTGTGACGCGTTCATGCTGCCACAGTGACACGATAGGATACTTCCACGGCACGTTTGTCTATCTGGGAATTCAATGGGAGGCAAAACTGCATGCCGATTGACCACAGTCGTTCCGATTCAAATTCAATCGGTTTTTATTGGTTTCAACAGGGATCAATCGGAATCTTTAAGCAGAGTAGTTACGATACAAGTGCGGTAAAACTTTTTCTGACTCGACTTCGGCTCGTGCTGCTATCACGCGAATTAAGAGAAAGAAAATTTACGAAAGCAAAGCTTCTTTCACAAAAGAGCAAAAATATATATTTCAAAGTAACTACAGGTGACCCGAATTCCTGCTCTAATTACACCTGTTGTATACGGTTCACCGGGTTAATTTATTCCCGTTAACAACGCAATAACGCGAGTTAGAATTTTACCAATTTATAACGCGTTTGCAGGTGATGAACAAGTTTGAATCGAGTACCGCACCGGACGATGGAGTCTATGTGTACGGTATGCATTTAGTTGGTGCCCGATGGGATCTTAAGCAAAGGCTTCTCGCCGAGAGTTATCCGAAAGTTTTGTCAGACCCGATGCCGATAGTTTGGCTCAAGCCTTGCGAGACGACGAGCATAGAGAGAGGAAAGCGATACGAGTGTCCGCTTTACATAACGTCGCTTCGTTTCGGCACCCTCAAGACTACGGGTCATTCTACGAATTACGTCTTATCTCTACTTATTGATACTGATAAGCCTGTGAGCCACTGGATCAAACGAGGGCTTGCTTTACTTTGTCAGCTCGATGACTGATTTCAACGATGCAACTCAGTAAGCAGTGAAACTGTTGTCCCTCCGTAATTCTTGCCCGTCCCTCCACAAACTCGCCGCGATGGATAGAAAGATATTATCATATGCGTGTAATAAAAAAAAATAAAGGGTCAACAATTGTGTCGCCTACTTTATACTGCACTCGTTTCAATTATACGCTTACCTATACACTATTACCGTAATTTACATCCCAGATAAATGTTACCGCATTACAAATAGGTTGTTATTATTATTAGTCTATATCTTACTACGTGATATTTTCAACTAATGCATTCGTTCCCATCGGACAAAAGTCGAGAAGGTAGAGTACGATTGATCAGACCGACTGATCAATCGTAGAGGAGAAATTTAGTATAGGAACATTGTTTTCGCCTTAATTCTAACACTCGTACATGAGGTATCTTTACAAACTAGGCCACTCGGATAATCAGAAAAAATCTTCCTTGAAGTATATTCTACCAAAAAGAGTTTCTGCTTCTACGATAATACAGTGTTGCAAAAGTTCGCCTTAAAGCGGCGCTGGCGGTTTAAGGTGTGCCTATGCATGAAGCACTCGAAATGTCATCGTTCTAAAATTTTTGTAGAATGTTCGCCGATAATATTCATAATTTTCGGCAGAATTTGAATCTGATAGCCTATCGTATTTCGGTATTCAATGTCAAAGTTGCTCATCCAATACACACCATAGGTTTCAATCGCTTAGAAAAAATGAAAAAATGTATGATGAAATGACAAAAAATCGAAAAAATTGTGTTGTGAAGACAATTTTCTTGCCAAACTTTTGGCCAAATGAAAAGTAGATAGCCTACTTTTTATTTTTTCGTTATCATCAGAGAAAGTATCTGTTTTGGCATGCGTCTCTCTCTGACTACTGCATTCTTGAGTTATCGCGCTCTCTTGCACCAACGCGTTGATTGACTGTCTTGCATCTGTCCCTCTGATGCACTCGTCGCTGGCGTCCATGGGAACATCTTAACGCGCGAAGCCAATACTTAAAACTTGTATGGTCCTTTTCGAACTTTGTTAATTTTAGACAATGAAAACAATAGATTATTTTTTTGTACACTTGTACTAAATCAACATCCCGAAAACCAATGGGCCAGTCTCGTTTAGCGCTCTGCGGTTTCGATTGGTTAGATAAGCAACCAGCTACATCGTCCATCCAATCAGCGTTACAATACAGCAGTATCGGTGCGGCGGCGCCGATTTCTCTTTTTTTTATAAATTGCAGTTCGACAGATACGTGATATATAGTAATTTATGGCGACAATCGAAAAATTTTGATACCTATTAATTCTTCATTAGAAAAATTATTAAAGCTACGAAAGAAGCGAGAGAGCGTTATTCAGCGTTGGTCATTTTATATTATCCATCAGCATGTAATCCGGACATTATTCGTACTCTCGTAAGTTAGAATGTAACGGTCGTCGTCGCGGCACAATTGTATAATTAATTGAGTTATAGAGATAATCGGTATATTTGCTTAATGAAACTAGTACATTGTGTAAGAATGTTGGGTTTTTAACTATATGGCGAAAGCAGCACGTACACGAATAGCAAAGAAAGACTGTCGCTGTGACACGCAGAGAGCCTCAGGCTCGAACAAGGCTGTTTGGCGTGACCGTGAAACGGTTACGGGAACATATTTTCACTGCGTACAAAGTCAAGTACGAAGCGTGTATCCGCTAAAATAGGCGAACGGGCTGCATTACCTGCACTCGATACTGTATCTGAGTTTTTTTTTACTCTCACACACATTAGCCAGAGTAAATAAGTAAAATACAGAGGTACGCAGAGTGTAAATGTGGGAGCGCTAGTGCAGCAGCGACGGCGGCGACGGATGAAAAAGCAGCAGCGACGAGAGTGAGAACCACTGTTACCGCTATTCACATAGCCAAGCAGCCAGTGAGCCAGCCGGCAGGGAGGGTGGAGGCGAAGCAGTGCTCGCTCGGGCGCCCGTCGGTGTTTTAGTTTCGTGTTTGGCATCGAGTTTATTCTCGCTCAACAATCGCGAAATAAACGCTAAAACGCGATTTAATCACTCGACGATGAGTAACAAAGAAAACGTAAGTGGTGAAATTAATAATGTGATTGGTGGGGATTATTGGTAAAGTGGGGAGAGAAAATCACGACGAAGCCGGCAGATGAGTTGGTCCCCGTGATCAATGAACTCTGCTGCTGCTGCTGCTACTGTAGTCTCTTCGTGTTTTGGGGCGTACTGCCGCCACCACCGCCGTCGTCGTCGTCGTCGTCGTCGTCGTCGTCGTCGTCGCTGCCGCCGCCGCCCGCCAGTGGTAGAGTGATGCGTGCGATGCTCACCAAACGACTTTACATTCTATTTTACCATTCAGCGTGCACTAAAAACATCGACAAATTCCAATAATCGTATCTCATGACGGAAAAAAAAATCAATAAATAGTCTCGTCCTTGACGTATCGCTTTTTGTATCTCGTATTTTTATTTATTCTCTGTAGACTTGTCTCGATAATAAGTTACGGAGAAGAGCGCAGCAGCATAACGACGATGTAGGTGTCGTAACGTTAACGTGTGTTGTATCAACTACGAGATTGTGTATAGATAGAGGATTGGTCGGGTGCGTGTGCGTGCACGAGGACCCTCCTCTTCTCCTCCATCTGTCACATTGTACTGTTACTCGCTGTTTTGACTGCTTATCCTACAGAAAATATGTCCGGAGTTGTTTTTTTTTTCTTACGTCGATCACGAGTAAGGCATTTCGAGGCCGATGCGGCGGTGCTTACGTGCTAAACTTTCCGAGAGACTCTTGTTCGATCTAAGCGAGACTGAGAAAATCTTTGCACGTTGTAGTTGTTAGTTCTGTCATTGCGGTTACATCAGTCATCATGGAATGGCATATTTCTCGCCCGATATTAGACGCGGTTCTTGGTAATAATTAGCATGGGATTATATGTTTCTTCGATCGATACGTCGCGTGGTTCGTATTTATCTCAGTCACACTCGCGGTAATTCCGTTTTTATTCTTCAAGTCGTCACTCGATAAATAACTTGTATTTTCTGGAGGAAATTAGTGAATAAATATATACATTCGCTTATGTACCAACTTTATTAGATGAAATTTCATATTTTTACTTTGATATTTCAAGATTTTTCAATTCATAATTAATTGAGTAACAATCATCTTATATATAGTTGTTTATATACAATTGCAAGTGAACATTCCTTCTCTAGGCTATTTTTATTCCTTATACTGTAATATTCAAATAATTATGTATTCAAAATACATTTGAATATCAATGAGTTGTTATTAGAGATCAATCAAATTATAAATGGTTTTTTTTCTTTCTTTTTTTTCTTCAAAACAAAAGTTTTTCCTTCATTGACATTCGATAACATATATCTTTTATGGAAGAAAGTAGTGAAATACTTATGGATTTTGATATACAATTTGTTATTTTCACTTTGTCATATAAGGATTTTGCAATTATTAATTAATTATGTAACAATTGTTATTTAGGCTATATATGTGAATTGTGTATAATAGCATAGAGATTTTTTGGATCTCAAACTATTTTCATTTTTTATGCAGGCTTCTCAGTGAGACTACATGTAGCCTTACAATATTCAAACCCATTTTTTAAATTTCAATATACCAGCTAACCGACATTCTATATATCCTTAACGTTACAATTTACAATTCACCGATATAACTGTTATATAACATCATTGTTATGTAACAGTTACATTGCTGAGTAGGAAATTGTAATAAAACTGCAACAAAATGGATTGTTTGTCTTTATTGGGATTGTTCATTATACTTACTAGGATCTTCAGCAACAACAACTCCATGCAGTGTGATAGAATATTATGCATATGTATAAAATTCTTAATGTATCCTGTGAAAATATTAACCTATGACAATGCTACGTCAAAAATTAATACATTCAAAAGATCTATGCAATGGTAAAAGGATTACAATAACCCAAGTCATTAAATCAAAGCAAAGTTAACCCTGAGTATTCAACTTGCTGGATATAATCATGTCATTCAATTGCATTTAAAAAAAACAGTTTCCAATAAGTCCAGATTTAGCAAAGACAATCGTCACATTTGAACTTTGAAAGCAACTTGTTAAAGTACTTGAGTGTTTGAACAATTTCCAATGATAAGTTGCACTATCACGAGTCAATTTGTTTGTTTATCTGACTTTAAAGTGAAACTAAAGTCTCTCTTATTAAACAAACAACGACATGACACATTGAAAGGCATAATATATCGAAATATCGAAGCCAGTTTGCAAGCCTCCTGATTGGTCAGTGATGCCACCGCCGATGTCGCAGAACTAACTTCATTCGTATGTAATGGGCACTACAAATCACGTGTCTGGCGCGGATCGCCTATATTCGTTACTCAGATAGATACAGTTAACCTAAATGGCCACGCAGTCGTAACGAATCGTAAAGATGCTCTTATTTAATAACAAGATAAGACAAATAAAATCAATTTAAATGAGTGCGAGCAAAGCAAGCGCGTTGTTGCCAGTATATAATTGGAAAATAGGGAAACTGGGAAATCAGGGAATTTGTTCAGAATGAAGTAGTCAAAGAATTCTGCCAATTTTGAAACAACATGCACGCGAATATACTTAAAATACGTGAAACTGCAAAATATATTTTTTCAATATGCTCGAAGTACAAGTTTTATATATATATATATATATATATATATATATATATATATATATATATATATATATATATATATATTTACCATGTATAAAGCGATGAATGTTAAGTACATGGAATATACTTTTTTCCAGTAGAGTAGAATGATGAAATTGTGTATTTTGTAATGTTGTATATGCAAATTGTAAACAAAGCCCCACATATATCCAGGATTATGGATATTACACATTGATATACGATGTTATGTATCTGGCGAGATATTTGTGTGATTTTTCTGGTACCTGCCTCAGAAATATAACAATTTTCAATGCACTTTATTTTGATCTTTTAAACACCTTTTTTCTGTATGTCAGTAGATCTTGAAAATTATTAATATTCAACAGGTGAACCTGGAAAATTGAGGAAATCTAAAAAAATATTGTGTAGCAACTTCAATGCTGTTATTTACTTCTAGATGTGCCGCTGTACGTTACACACAGTATTGCTGGCTTTCTATTTTTGTTTAACCCTAGTAACACTCATTTTGTAATATTCAGAATTATTTGTGACCAATAGGATTTTTTTTTGTTTTTTTGTAATTTTCCATAGAGTATAATTCTCAGGCACTTGTATACAAAGCGTACAAATACTGTTTGTCAATTGTTTACAAAGTTTGGTGCCCAAATGATATTATACATTTCAATTGAAATTGAATCCTCGAATATGAGGCAAACATTTAATTTGTAATATTTATCACATTGATATTATAGAAGTGTAATATGATTATTCTTGCACGTTTGTTCTCAGATGTTTACCTGACGAAAATTCGATCGTCCTCCAAATAACGATAGAACGAAATAGATTAGGTCTATTAGAGAAGTTTGACCGAAGAGAAAAGCACATGAAATGAAAAAAAAATGAATGATATAGACAACATAGGCATGACTGGAAATTCTAAAATGCCTCACAGTCATTCGACTCCAGCCGGAGTTGACGGTGGTAGTCGAACACCTCCAACGACTCCACGCAAGGCTGGAAAGATGCTTGCGGTGAGAGTGCAGATGTTAGACGACACAATCACAATGTTCCAAGTACAGGTATGAATAAGCTCTATTGCTTTTCAAATGCAATAACATTTTCTAGGTGTAATTTGCCAAATTCATAAACGTCTTAAACTTCATTATATTTTTATACAATGATTCATAATTTGTAAAGCTTAGACAACAGAAATCTTGCACTTTATATTCTATTTATACTTATTTCTTCTATGCCATTGTTACCTTTGAAGAATTATTTATGTGGGAATTTCTTTATGCATAGTGTACCCATAACTAAATGTGTTATCTGACTGTGTGTGGATTTGAGATCAGTATGATTGAGTTTGATTATGATTATCTTATGACAAACATGCACTTCAATAAATGAGATTTAAGAATAAAAATAAATATGCTAAAAGAACATAAAAATGGTTTATCGTTTCGTTTTTGAGATATAATTATTCAAAGAGGAATGTGCAAGCGCGTGAACAGCGCAAATTTCCGTAACATGTACCCATTGCTCACCACCGCATCTATGCATCTGCATCACAGAGCTACTACCTTAATAATATATTACACATACGTTATCTTTAACCACTTCGCAAAATAAAAAAAAAATAAATTTAACATGCATGATAAAATCATATGTATTCGGAAAAATTGTAAATTCATAACGTAATAAAAAAAGTTTTAATTTTCTCTTGTTTACCATTTAATTATGCATTTACAGATATTATTATTCAAAGTCAAATCAATGTTTTAACAAAATCCATTATGTTTTGAGAAATTAGCGTATTCATTCAGTGGGGGTAGAAGTAGAAAACTTTTTGGCATTATTATCATTGGCAATTAATATTCTCAGTATCTCTGGTTGATTTTTTTTCTTCAATGAAGTATTAATCGGATGAAACTTACGTATCTATGTGTGATGGATAATTAAAACTCCTAAGCTTCATGTATATTTTATAACGTAACGAAAATCTTTGACTTTACAATTGACTATTAATTTGTATTATTGTCACACGAAAGAAGTTGCACAATTGCTTAAACGGTAAAGTTAAACTCGCCAATTAGCGTACTTTCAATAAATCTTAATTCGTTGGATTGTATTCGCGTTACGATATTCCTCTCTGCAAGAGATACATATAGTAGCGAGGCTTTGTCGCATATATCTGTAGTAATTGCGGGCCATTCAAGCTGCTGCGTGGGCACTTTAACTTAACGGCTGAATATTGGGGTCAAGGGGTATTGCTTGCAGCTCGACCAGCAGCAGCACTTCTTATGTTCTTCACTGTGCCGTTTTTTTTTCCGTGGATTTACATCCTGATAATCATTCACACCTCATCATTGATCTATGGTCATGTAAATGGGATAGTATCGTTTGAGAAATGGAACAATTTCTCTTGTTTATAATAAATAATAAATCTAAATAAATAATTCTTTTTGAATAAGCTTCCCTTGATATCTCATTCAAAAGTGATTTCAATAATAATTTCAACCTTGCGAGATTAAATTAACCGGCATTGAAATAGTAAATTGGTATTTAACCGATTGGTAGTTTTAACTTGGCTGAGTAACTCATCATATAGCTTCTCTTCATCTCTATAGTATAATTCTTCCGCAAGGGTGAATTATTAGGGCACATAATGTGTCGTCCTATGCACATGCTATGATGTACGCGCACAGGTAAAAGCGATGCGAGCTGACCTATTGATTTTGTGCGACGGTTTTTTTTTTTAGTCATCCTACAGGTTATTATTTTATTTTACACAACAGAAAAATGTTATATCTTACACACGAAGCTAAAAACAAGTTTAAAAACTTCGGAATTTCAGATATATGTTTGTTTTCTCGGTATTTGCACTATTTGTCGATTTGTCTGAATTTCGAGATATCAGTATTGAGCATTAAAATTGAATATTGAAAATGATTTAACGTAACAAGATTTTTCAAAATTTCGTCAACTCAGTAAAAATGTTACAAAATTTTTAAATTCACTATTCAAATGTGTATTCCCGCTTCTTGTATTGATAATTGTCGATTTAGCCGAATTAAAAAAATATGAGTAATCGGCAATAACATATCCTATAAAAAATGAGCGTTATTGTATTTCAGGCTAAAGCGTTAGGGAGAGTTCTGTTTGATCAAGTATGCAAACAGTTGCACCTATTGGAGGCCGATTATTTCGGTCTCGAGTACCAAGAACCGAATGGAACGAAAGTAAGATTATGGTTACGAATGAGATTTATAAATTAGCAAGCCGTTGTTGGCAAAGAGATAGACGATATAATGTCGGTTTCGATTGGTTTTCCAGTACTGGCTGGATTTAGAGAAGCCGGTATGCAGACAGGTGGGGCTATCGCTGGTCGACCCACTCCTCAGATTCTGCGTTAAATTTTATACGCCTGATCCAGCACAACTCGAAGAGGAGTTTACGAGATATTTGTTCTGTTTACAAATCAAACGTGACTTGTCTCACGGTTTGTTGCAATGTAACGACAATACTGCAGCGTTGATGGCAAGCTACATCGTGCAGGGTGAGTGCTAATAAATTCGCTTCCCGTTCACCGCACTGTTAAATATCCATGCAAATTTTATTCGTTAGTCGATACATTAATTTTAATATACGAGACTAGTAGAATTACAAATTTTTATATTATATTTTCTAATTCTTATAGGATTTAGTAGAGAATACTGTAATTTTACATCTGACCTGCATATCTTTACCCGCAATGGAAATTTCTACTAAATAATTTTAACAGTGCGGTAACTCGAGCCAAAGAATCAGCAAATCAGATCGGCGTCAACGTTCTTTTCGTCGAAATGCCTGCTCATGCCTCTGAGCCTTGCTATGTTTTTAGCGGAATGCGGTGACTACGTCATAGAGGATTATCCCGATCATACGTATTTGTCTACGTACAAGTTTGTGCCGCATCAAGATCAAGAGTTGGAACGACGTATCATGGAGAATCACAAGAAACACGCGTAAGTTTCGTTTATTTACAAACAGTGCAGTCCTCCAATATTTTTCAATGTATCTCAGCAATATTTTTTCTATCGATTATCAGCGGGCAATCACCGGCGGAAGCGGACCTCAATCTTCTCGAGACTGCAAGGCGGTGTGAACTGTACGGCATGAAAATGCATCCTGCCAAGGTCACTTGAATACTCCATTTTTTCAATTACCCGCAACTTTTGCTTTTCTGATGAAAAAATAGAATATACATGATTTACAAGAATCTTAAAACAATTCAGGATCACGAAGCTGTACCGCTAAATCTCGCTGTCGCACACATGGGCATCGTAGTTTTTCAAAACTATACGAAGATAAACACATTTAGTTGGGCGAAAATTCGCAAAATCAGCTTCAAGAGAAAACGATTTCTAATAAAATTGCATCCTGAGGGTTACGTAAGTTATACCTTCAAATCTTAAGTATTTCACCAAAAACTTGAATACGTTTGGATGAAAAGCGGTTTATGCTCGAGCGAAATAGCGAATCTCCCACCGTTCCGCAAAAAAAAAAAAAAAAAACCGATCGAAATTTTCATGTTTAGATACTCAAAGAAAGATTTAAACCATCGAAAAAGTGGTTTAGAAAAAAATTGTATGTGTTTTATCAATCGAGTTGAAATTTGGCACGCCGGTAGAGAAATTACGTTCGTTTGTAATAATGTACAGAATAGTACCATCTATTCTGTTTTTATTTGATTGTGAAATTTTCAAAATTATCGGTACGCACTACATCTTCCGCAATTTTTTAGTTACCAAGTTAAACAGTTCTTCACAGATAAGATAATTTGTCTTTTCAATGGCTCGTGTTGTTTTCACATTTCATATTCATATTAACAATAGGCAAAAAAAAACACACGAAACTAGTAAGTCACGTTAGAAGTTATCGTTATTTGTTACAATATTCGTAAAAATTAATTATTAAACTTGAGTAGCCACAGTTTTCTTCAAACAAGTATAATGCAGACACATTAAGCATCTTTGTACCGTTTTTCAATCGAGCAGACAAAATATAGATATATAATAGAAAAAAAAAAAAAAAAAAATAGATATAATGGCTCTCTCAAATGACACTCTAAAGAGGTACTGTTTTTGCGTTATGTCGTTTTTAAATAAAACGGAGCAGTTTAAGCTCTATCGATAATGTTGTATGTTTTATTATGACTAGTTTTTCCGATAAACGTTGACATTATTAGTTTTTCCAATTATTCCTTTCATTGAAATATGAATACATTCGAGTTAACGGTTCAACAATTGTTATATCATAAGTGTCATATTCACTGTAATAATGGTAATAATGGTACAAAATTAATTGTTCAGGGTTACTACAAGGACACTGTTGAATTTTTCTTCGAGGGCCGAAACGAGTGTAAGAATTTCTGGAAGAAATGTGTCGAGAATCACGGGTTTTTCCGTTGTTCCGTAGTGAAGCGAGTGATGCGTCAGAAGACCCGAGTGCTCAGTCGTGGATCGTCCTTCAGGTAACCTATCCTTGAACAATAAATAAAACCGCTCGCATAAAAATCGATGGTTTATTTTAAAATAATTTCTTTGTACCCACAGGTACAGCGGCAAGACGCAAAAGCAAATAGTCGAATTTGTGCGCGACAACTACGTGAAAAGACAAACGTTTCAGAGGTGAGTGACAATGAATGCTCGATAGAAGAGAAGAAAACAAACTAAAACAAACAAATCATATGAATATTTGAAAAGAAAAACGATACCTGGTTATCCGAGTAATAATTGGTAGATAGTGCATGCGTACTATTGCGTACAATTACCCCTGATGTTGGTTTGAAAAATTGAGATTATGATTAATGTGCGCACCAATTTTGTGGACAATACTGGAGTTTGCCACGAAATCTCGCTTATCGCCGAGCCATGAGTCGATATGTTGTACTCGTACTACTACTACTACTACTACTGTATCAACTACTACTACTACTACTACTATCATTAAGGAAGTTCGAGCGCCTCAATCAAATCGGAGCTAATTTTTTAAAAACGTATCTACAATTTCTGGTGGTTTAATAAAATGTTTCCGAGGTGTTTCTCACGTTGCAGCATTAGTTCTTAATATCCAAATTTTCTGTATTTACAGATTGATCTGTAAATTATCGATGTCATGTTTTTTCATCCAGTTTTGTGAAAGCGCAAACTGTAACTTGTATGTATAAAACCGTTTAATTATCTTACACCGAGAGAAAAATATAGTAATTTAATAAAAAATATAGTTACTCCGACGATAATCTAATTATAAACTATAATTCTCAGGCGGAATATCTCTATTTTATGGTTATAACAAAAACAATTAACAAAGCAATCATCAAAATGATAATAGTTTCAAATATGCCGTTTTGTTATATATACGATTTCAACGTTTGTTTCCAATAACTTTGCAAGTATCGTTTATTGAACTATATTATAATTGCTTCATCCAGAAAATATTGCAAGCCTTCCTGTATTCATTTTATCATGTGAAATCGTTAAATCAACGATATGTTTGTTTTTTTTTCTCTCAGTGTATCCTAACCCAAGATAAGGCATATTGACTGCAATTTTTCAACAACTAATACTATAAAAAATGTGGTCGATCGATCTATTAAGGATCTTCGAATAATGGAAACGAGCTATTGGTCGTCCTAATTGGACTATTATTATGACTTATTTCTTTTAATAAAACTGCATGAAAAAGCATGACGTCAGGAATATATCGGTTGATTTTTAATTTGAATCACGGCTATGAGTGTATATCAAGAACGAGTTGCGACGCATGAGGAACTGTTAATTAAAATACGAGAAATAATTGATAACGTTTGTAAAAATGTATTACTGATTTGACAGGTGTGAAGCGCTCGAATTTCCTTAATAATATGCATTCGCACCAAATTGCCCGCCCCCTCTTGCAACCCCTGCTATAATATATCCGGCTACACGTAAATCTATCACATCTCTCTCCAGTCTTATCCGTAGTAAAACTGTGTCGACTCTCTGTTCCTTTGATTATTCTTACTTTTGTTAGTGTTGCCTGCTCGGACAGGGGTGGCGGGGAGTCAGGCTCACCATCAGGCACGATAAACCCGAATGATCGATGTACCCTTTATCGAAAAACTCGTCAATGGATTTCGTCGTTGAAAGATCTTAAAGAATTCCCCAATAAGGCGTGTCACGTTACTTTAATCACTCACATCACTATCCCGAGTATAGCGACAGAATAATAATCGTCGATAGCAAGTAGAAATTATAGAAATTCACCTGTCAAACACCCGTACACGTATTCAACTATGTATGGGACATACCACCAAGTACAATTTCCAGGGCTCTTGTATTTTTTATTTATTTATTTTTCCATTTACCGTATAGTAGAGTGGCCTAAAAAACCACCACCCCACGGAAATTCTTCAATTTTTCGAACATTCCTTTGGTGTAAATTGCCGAAAACTTTTAGAAAAAATATATCAACGATCCTTTTTAGAAATTACCGCAGTCAATTCTTTACCGAGAAACAACATTTATGTGACTGTTCCGAAAATTAGACTGCAACGAGGATAGCAGCAAGTTAAAAAACCATATATATTAAAAATAGATGTTCCGCTAATTTTTCTCTTTACGAAAAGCGATTTTACCATTTTGAACATGAATAGTTCCTCAGAGGAGGCTGAAAGAGTATTGATTGGATATCAATAAGATAACAAGAGGTATATTCTGGACATTAGGATACATGCTTGACGGACAGCACTATTACAGTAGAAGCATAATTATATGGTGATGGAAGCATAATTTTCCTGTCGATCTAATATAATAAATTTTTTAGAGTGGAAGTACAATACGTCGTTTCATCTTACGCCAGCCTGAACTGTCTTACTTATCTTACGTTGAACGTAAGTTCTATCAGTCTCAACTTCGATCGATCTCTTCGATACCCTGACTAAGATGAGACTTACAGAACTTGCGATTGACGTAAAACGAGTTTGGCAGTTGCGTCTAACGTCTAAGTTGAAATAACTAAACTTGCTACCGTAAATTCTACTAAAAATAGCTGCTATTTACTCTGTACGACGTATTACGGAGCCCGTAAAATTTATCGGATACTAATATTAAATTTATAAATCTGTCTTTATGTAGACACTGTTTCCCGAATGCTGTAGAAGAAAATGAATACAATCAGTTTTTAGAAACAGCAAAGATTGAAAGTTTTGAAGGTAACATAAACGAATCACATACAACTGAAAAAAAAACAATATCCAATCAATATTTAGCCAGTATTCCCCTCGAGTTTATTTATAATGACGGCCGAATACAGCTTTTGCCATCGAAAAATTGTGAAAACATTGTTGAAATGTTTTTCACTATATTGCTTTGCTACTGTTGAAGTTTCACGCTCATGTTTTTGGAGGAGTCGCAATAATTTTCTTCTATGAGAATGAATCTACTAACAAAATGTCATAAATATCGGTGACCATAGTTTCTTAGTAATGAATTGACTTTTGTGCTTTACTACAAAATAAAAAACGAAAGAAAATAATTTAAAAAATACAAAGTTCACTGTGGCTTTGACCTGGAATGTCCCATATATATATTATTTATATATATCTTTTTTTTTCTTCTTCAAATCACATATTCGTTGTAAATACAATTAGAGAATAACTTATTGGCACACTACGAAAATTATAGCAATAATTAATAATAAAACGCGGATATCATACGAATTCCCGTTGTTTCTGTATAAAATTATCGTTGGACGCACAATTATTGATATCACAAACACACACAAGAGGGCTTCTCTCTTTTAACCTTTTTTTTCTCGCCTTGAGCATGTGAACTCCAAGATTATATATTAGCCACAATATCGATCTATATATTTAACAGTTGAAAAGACATCGGCAATTAACCTGTACGCGGTGAAAGGATCAATTGTTGTTCACTATTAATATCGTTTTTATGACAAGTTTCGTGCGCTTCGGCTATACGTTACAAAGATCCTATTATTTATCGTACAACGATAGTTCATTTATTATTGCCTTTTACAGTTTAAAGTATACGCAACGATAATATGCTACAGGTGAAAGAAAAAATATATTTCAGTATATAGTGAAAGTCAGACCATTTGCTCGAGCGACTGTCAATGAGTGTCAAAAGCTACTCGAGAATAAGGAAAATAATAAAATGAACGAGTATAAGTGTGTTACGTAAAAAGAGGAAGAAAAATACAGCCTGTCATTCTGGCGGCATAGGTCTGATGCTGAACTTGACTCTCTCTTGCTCGCAGGTCCAATTCGTTCCGGCAGACTAGCGGTGGTAGGGCATTGCAGGGCTCGGAGGGGGGAGGCTATCGTGGCGCCACTCCAAGCAGCTCCCTTATGGGCAGCTCCAGCATCTCGGCCCACCCCCTCCTGCCCCTCGGCGACCCCGGTATGTACCACGACCAAAACCAACCACCACGACCACCAACAACACAAAAAAACGCTTTTCTTTTACTTTCACTTATTTCCATTATCCAATTTATTCAGATTTTCGTTTTCATAACTTTTGTACATAAATGGTCCTATCGTAGAGGGTAGTAATAGTGTTTATATATATATATATATATATATAAACACACAAACACACACACACATATATATATATATATATATATATATATATATAGTGACGTAGGATATGCTTCGAGTATGTTTTATCCCGGGCTGCATTATTTCGGACTGATCGAGAGTTTACGGATTTGTGTAATGCAGAAAATTATGAGGTGAACAGAGTAGAGGAAGCTTTGTAAAAGATAGAAAATAAGAAGAAACCACTGTGTGTGGGTTGGTCTACATCCATGCCAAACTTGTTCTCAACCGAACTTTTTTGTAATTGGATTTATTCACAACGTTTCAGTTTGAATATTGAAAGTTTGCACGACCTAACGGGATTACAATGTTTCCACTATTGAGAAGAAAAACAAAAACAGTTTTTTCACCAACCCAATTCTGATTTAATTCATAGCGAGGATTTGATAATACAATTTCTCGTGTACAAAATTTCACTCCGATACTTCGATTCTGGCCACATGCATTTTGTCTAAATGCTTTTCCTAGACTTCTTTTTTCCGTCGTTTCAAGCAATTTTAGTTTATTCAGTTTACACTGAATAATTTTTATACATTCATACTGAAAAATGAATTGTGTGTTTACATGGATTTTATTTGAATTTTCCATTCAAAGTCGATGATGGTTTATATTGGACATGATCGGCAACGTGGTTGAATATTGATAACATTAAAAAGTTCATATCTACATTAGATTAAAGTCTCATAAGAAATAAAAACGTTTTTCATGCAAGCTTTACAAGCGAAATTGCTTCTTATTGAGTTCATCAGGGAACGACGAGGAGGGTGTAAAAAATTAAATACCCGGTCAGTATTGAAACATTGTGGATAGATGAACTTTGATAAATTTGACAAAGATAAATAAAGGCTGCTCTATGAGGAAGATTTGAATCGATAAATATATTTCGTCATGCGAAAAGTAGAAAATAACTTGGCATCCTTTTTGTTTAGTATGTTTAATTAACAAAAACGAAGCTTCCCCTACGAGAAAGAAAGAAAAGAGTGAGAGTCGAGAGAATGAGTACCGAAGAAGAAGAAGAAGAAGGAGAAGGAGAATGAGAATCTATAGGACATAGGCCTTTGACTGCTGTGACATGGTGAAAGGCAATTGCTCGAATAGTTATCGATCGTTTTAAATGGCTTGTGTGAAAAATAATAAAATGTAAGTGAATAAATGTAGCGGTGTGAATACACGGTTGTTGCAGCAGCACTGGGAACACCGGCTCTGTCTCTGTCATGCGGTTCGATGACACTGGATTCTCCGACGACTGTGACGAGTGTCTCGATGGGAGGGACGAGTCACCGTCGCGACGACACAGCTATGTCCTTTCGGACGCTCACCTCTATCGACGTACATTCTCCGGCTACCCCCAACCAGGCACATCCGGTGCATCGGCATCAGCTACAGCAACACCAGCATCAGTTTGCTATGAGCCAACAACAGCAACATCGGATCTCGTCAGCAGGTCGTATCAGCCCCTCTAACAGCAGTCCTCCTGAATTCCCGCCGCCGCGACCCATGCCCAGACATCCTTGGCAACGTTCCGCCAGTTGTCGTGAATTGTACGCGTCTAGCTTCGAGGATTCGGGCAAAGCGCGTCCCCGTGATGAAAAGCCATCGGTCCCTGGTAACGGCGAGGCTCCACTCGCCGGGACCTTTCAATTGCCTTCGCAGGGCGAGCTTGATAATCCGGTGACGCGTTACGACGAGAGCAATCGTTCTTACAGCGCGGCTAGCTCAAAATTGCCGTCTCTCGATCACGATTCGGTACCGGATCGGGTTTACAGTAGCTCGTATCCGGGCACCTCGTCGCTCTCGACCGAATCGGGCCACGAGGAGTCCGGACCCGCGGGAGATTTGTCCCACGACGATCTCTCCCACGATTCCTACGAGTTGCTCGAACGCGAGCACGAATTTGAATATCCCGAGTCTTATTCGAGTCCACGCGAGGAGAATGAACCGCTATCGGACAACAGCGACGAAGGAATCGAGCACGAGATGTTCCAGATGGACTCCGAGACCGATTCATTCGTCAAGCACAGATCCGTTAAATCCTCGGACAAACAGCTATTCAAATCCGTGCTCGCTGATCTTAAGAATGTCGCTAGTAAAACAAAGTCCATCGATCGGTACTCAGCCGTCGCTAAAAATCCTGAAAGTGAATTAATCGTAACAGAGTCTAGAATACAGCGTAGCAGTACTCAGATTGAACGTAAATTCGAGACGAGACACGCCAATTCTTTCGATCAATCCGGTAAACCACCGCTTCCCCATCAGGATTCAGCTAGGAAAGATCCCATGGTCCTTCAGGTTCAAAAGCAAAAGCTCACGGTTCTCAATGAACTCAAGAATTTAAAGCCCAAACACAAGATAACTCACGTAGATTCTGAAGTTCTTCGAGACGAGGGTATCATGAGACCAAAGTCGCGTATCGACGATGATCTCAGTCCCGTTGATCCGAATAGAACTATTTTAGAACCCGCAGCGAGATGTAGAACAGTAAGAGCCCGTAGTATAGCTAGTCTCGAGGATCATCCACCCCGAGTTTACGTGGAAACCGGAAGTCTCGGTAGAGCGTACGCCTCAGGCGACAAGATATACGCCCGAGGCGTCGATTTAATCACCGAAACTATAACAAAAGTCCTCGAGAAGGAACGCAAGAGTCTCGAGCGCGAAGAACGCAAGAGAGTCGAGCGAGAAAATTCCCGCGAAGCGAGAAGAATGGAAAAAGCGGATTCGCGGGAAAGAAGAACAGCGGTGGGACGTGTAGATTCGCGCGAACGTCCAACTGTCGAACGTCTCGATTTTCACGAGTCTCATGCACCGCGTGGTAGCGTCGACCGTCTGGACTCCCGTGAATTACGGAAGAGCATCGAACGACTGGATTCCCGTGAACGTAGTTCCGAACGGCTCGACTCGAGGGAACGTAACGTAAATAACGGTGCTCGTCGTCACGAGCACAGAGAACAATCTCGTGGCAAGAGCGTCGAGCGTCTTGACTCGCGAGAATTCCGAAAGAGCATGGAACATCTCGATCGAAGTCCCAAGGAAAAGAATACTTGGCGTTATCACGATGTTCGGGAACGCAGGGAACGAAGCATCGAGAGACTCGACTCGCGAGAGTCACGGAAAAGTCCCGGAAGATTTGCTACCGCGATTGACTACGATCAACGTCACACACTCGAACGATTCGATTCGGGCAGCAAAAGCCCACGCGAACGTTCCAGTCCCCGTGGTAAGAGCGTCGACAAACTGGACATGCGAGACACCACCACCACCACCACTACCACGACCAGCAGCAGCAGCAGCAGCAGGCCGACTTTCGACTTTGATCCTCGTACAATCGAGCGTCTAAGTTCACTCGAGCATTATGACAAAAGTCACGATCGCCGAGACAGGGCCGATCGTCGAAGCTTGAGTAAATTGGATTCGCGCGAGCGCAAGAGCTTCGAGCGACTCGATGCACGCGAAAGACGTAGTCTCGAGTGTCTCGATCGCGAGGAAGTTGAATCGAGGCGAAGTACAGAGAGACTCGATCAGAGGGAATCCAGAAGAGCAGCGAAGAATCGAGCCGAGAGAGGGAAATCGGAGGAAAAACCACGAGAAAGAGACGACTGGAAGAGTTTGGAACGAGCGAGAAAGGACGATGAGAGGCGAGAACGCGAGAGACAGTCCAAGTTGTCGATGGAGTCGCGAACGGAAACTGTCATCGGTGTGCCCAACGAGCGAGACAGTGTCAAAATCAAATCTGTATTTACAGAGTACGAACCAAAGATTATAGGGGGCGTTGTTGTTGGATTTGACGATAGTGTTTTACCTGGACATATACCGGTCGAACGCACCAAGAGCGATCCGAATCCTGGCAGACAACGGATAGGATCCAACAGTAAACGTCATATGCTCATGCATCAAAAATCGATAGATCTTACACCCGCAGATTCGGGCGACGAAGATCCATTTTCCGATGGTACTTCGACTCGCAAAGCCAATTCCGATATTCCTTACACGCTTCACAAGCGTCACGTTATGAATGGTACAGCGTCCGACGAGAAATCAGAATCCGACAGCGGCACAAAAACGAACAAGAAGACCAAAGATCTGCCAAAATTACCGCTAAAGCTGGATACCGATCTGTCGTGTATCGACTTGACAGCTACGAATTCTACGACAAAATCCACCACTGTCGATAAACCCAAGAGTATATTGATAAGTCCCGATAAGCACAAAAGCTCGCAAGCACTTTCGGAAAAGACGAAGGCCGTCAAGAGTCCGAGCGCGAAATTGTCGCCCACCGATCACAAGAGCTTCTCCGGACATCTCTCGCCAAAGGACAGCAGCAGTAGCAGCAGTGCCGGTAATTCTTCGAAAATTAAGCATCTGTCGAGCCGCGACAAATCACCGACAAAAACCACGTCTTTGGATCGTTACAAAAATGTCGCAACTGCCATTGCAGCCGAGAGTAAAACATGCACAAAATCTGTGAGTTTAGAGCGAAAGTCTCCGAAATTATCGCCTACGGATCCTAACATTACGATAATATCGGTGATAGAGAAGAGATCGCCAAAAATGTCACCAACCGATCCGACTGTCACTATTGTCTCTGTGATAGAGAAATCAAGATCACCGGATACAAGTTCCCGCGGTTCCGGCTCCGACAGATCCCCGAGTAAATCGAAAATTGGTTTGAATCTCGCCGATGTCGTTGGCATGGAAATGAAGAAAGAGCTTGAACGTCGCGGCAGCGAGAAACTCAAAGTTCCCGATGATGGTCTAGAGAAACAGGATAGCATTGAAAAGATACCACTTCCTGAGATACCCGTCAAGACTGTCACTAGAGAGAAACCACCGTTGCCTATAAGAGTCAGTTCAATGGAAAAACGACCGAACATTAGTGCTGAAAAACAAGAATTACCCGCTAAACCGGCCGTACCGTCGAAAGAAAATTTAACGATCAAATTGGCCGAACATTCGACGAATAAAGATTCTGCCGTTACTCCGAAGCCCGAGTCTTCTACGGAGGTCACAAAGACATCCGATAAATCAAAAACTTTGGAGAAGCCAAGTATTCCGGAAAAGACTAAACGCATTTTGGATCGTATAGAATCGCGATTCTCGGAGATTAACAAAAATTCACCGAGTAAAGTGTCACGACCAAAGATCATTGACACGGGTTACGACGATTTTGTCGATCCCGTGGCGGATCTACCTCTCGACGAGGTTCCCGTGAAGCCTGCTTTGGAATTGGACAGTCTTAAAGTACCTGACTTTAATCCATACATGTTGAGACCACACGCCGAACCACTCAGATCAAAATCGTTATCACTCGCTGAGGAAAAAGCTCCGATCGATACTCTACTGTCACCGGAAGTCGAAAATAAATCATTCACTCAACAGGATGTTTCGCCGAAACGTGCCAAGAAAGCCAAAACCGAGACAAAGAAAGACTTTAAGAAGCAATCGAAATCCCTTGAGGGAGACAAACCGCCGTTAAAGAAGAGCGCTTCGAAAGAATCACGAATATCGCCGGCAAGTTCCAAGATCGACAAGTCCAAACTGAAGCTCGGTGAAATGCCCCAAGAAATAATAATAATTGATTCTACGGACGTGGTTCCGGAGGTCAGTATTGTGCAAAAAGGAAGATCAAAGTCGGTAACACGATTGCCCGATAGGTCGTTCTCGGGCTCGAGAGAGGAAAAAGACGAGACGAAAAAACCGCGCGCCAAGTCAGCGTCGGTCGACGACGACATGATAAAAGGCGTGGCGGGAATAAAAGTTGAAAAGCAAAGACCCAAATCATTGGGTATTTCAAAGAGTCTGGGAAGCACGGAACGGGAATCCGTCGACAAGGTTTCGCCGAAGAAAACCAGCAAACTCAAAACCGACTCGAGCAAGCCGGATGTCATCAAAAGCGTTACTACAACGCCAAAACATTCACCATCGAAGGTTCTCACAAAAACAACAGCTGCCACCGCATCTCAGGAGGACGAAAGAGCCGCTCAGAATGTTGTAGTGGTAGTGAAAGGGCCTAGCAACGTCAAAAGATCGTCAAGCGTGGCAAAAGAAAGTGGCACGCGGGTTTTGACAAAAGCTGACTCGGTTATCGATCATCATGTAATTTCAAGGCACCCGCAAGAAATAAAGGAGGAAAAATCACCCACAGCTCCGAAATCTCCGGTAGCTTCGAGAAAGCCGGGACAAAGTTCGGTGCTTTTTGGTCGAACGCATCTCGGTCTATCGGAGGGTAGCGCAATTGGCCCGTTGCAACGTCAAGGAGCAACACAATCACCTACAGCTCAAAGAAGAGCCAAATCTTTGGATGCGCCCGTCATAAGTCTTCACAAATTACCTCCTGCAAATGCTTTTTCGAGCAAAGACGACACCGTAGATACGCTCGAAGAGTCGGAAGATCAAGAAAATGACTCTCCCGATAATGCTGGTACGAATCAGGGCCTGAAGCAACAGCTATCGATACAAATGGAGGCTTCGCCGAACCACAGATCGGAGAGTACCGATCACACGACGGTTCCCGAAATTTTCACCGACTCATTGTCAATGACGGAGACTTCGGCTCAATACTTGGAATCGCCTTTGACCGAGTGCCAAGAGATCACCACGTGTCCCGACTTGATTCCTTACGAGCACGACGCCCAATTGCAATCAGCCGGCAATCGTGCGGCACACAGAGAAACCGCGGAAAGTACCGGACCGAAGATCGAAGGAGCTACGAGATTTATAGATCAAAGCTCGGTGGAATCTGGCGCCGAGACTGATGTACATCAAGACACAAGTGCGGATATTAAAAGTTGGCCGGGTGGCAGCGATTTGTCGGGTAAAAGTCCTCTCTCCAGTAGTAGATCAAAGGAAAATCGCAAACCCACCGGTGATACGTCAAAGTCCAAAGAGTCGGATAAATCGAGAACGGATATTTGGAGTGGTACCGATAGTTCCGACGGTGAAAAACGTGATTCAAACGATAAGATGGAATTTGCCGAGCCGGTGATTGCCATTGTCGCCGATGACGCTTCTCCGAGAGATTCCGTCGATAGGGAGGAACTTCCGAACGTCACTGTATCAATCGTTGCCGATGAAATTATCGGAGCTCCCGTTACCGAATTTGTCTATCTCGATTCCGATGACACCCCCGATATGGTTAAGTCACCTATTCAAATATCGATAGAAGAGTGTTCGGACGCCGAGGCGCCTCAGAGCGACGAAATTCAAGATGAAATTCTCGAGCAGGCGATATTCCAAGCTAAACAAATGGACAAACCTCGATTGGACTCTGGCGACACGAGTGAAGACACTCTCGATGCTCTGGATCAAAGTGGTCAGGCGCAGATGCAGCTCGTGCAAGGAGCGGATAGCGACTTGTCCTCGCCGGACTATGGTGTCGATAAAATGGACGAAAAAACGCTTGTTGAAGTTGAATTGACACCGGAATATCTCGAAATGCGAAAAGAGGATGACGAAGGTGTTGCCGAGGAATTGCCCGAAGATGAACCTGCGGAAAAGCCTGAACGCAAGGACGACGATGAGAATAATAAACTGTCGATCGACAAAAAGTATCGCTTAAGCACGGAACGTTCGCGAAGCGAAGAAACAAATACATGGACACCCGATCGGGAAGATCCCGATTCAAGTTCCTGCTCGATCGCCCGACCTCTTGGCATCGGTCAGATACAACCGATTTTTGATCGCAGAGAAATAGCAATGATCAAAGAAGCGCGTAAGGAAGGTTCTCTCGAGGAAGAGAGTAGCTACAGTGGATCACAGCCGGTACCACGACCGCCCGAGCTAAGCTCCACTTGGAAACCGTTTCCCCTCGAAAGTTCGGGAAGTTCGAGCTTGGACGACGGCTGGATGCCGCAAGATGACAATAATCATCATCAGTCGCAATCCGAAGACAGCAACGGTCCGAATGAGGATAGTTTTCAGGAGGATTTGGATTTTCCCACGGGACTCGCCTATCCGATTAATCCCGACATGATAGCCAATTACGGGGCATTCGCGTTGTCTCGTACGCTCTCACGAATATCCGAACGCTCGACTACCTCCGAGCAGGACAAAAGCGATCTCGAAGACTCTTTCAAGCCAAGCTCGAGATCCCCGAGTCTCGATGATGAATCTCTCATATCGAGCGATCACCAACCTTCGCTCTCGTCGGATCCACCTTCGGGAACTGCTCTTCCCTCGGTTTCCGATGATCGTAGAACATCCTCCGAACTGCCGGATATTCCTATCGACGTGTTCAGCGCTCAAGAGGACGAGACTAAATCACCGAGAGCGAGAAAGTCGAGATTACAGTTGCAAGCCTCGGAAGACTGGCCCTCACCACCGAGTTCCCCGTTGTTCGATACGCCGCTTGTCAGTCACGTTGAAACATTCTACATGGAAATAAAGCCCGAAGAAGCCGTTAGAGTAACGGTGACCGATAGCACGGATAATACACCGGGATGCGGCCACGAGGATAGTGATTCGAGCGACGAGAATCGAACGTTGCACGACGATTTGCACTCGACGCTTCTCGAAGACGGACAGAGTTCCGCGTCGGCAACGACAATCGACGGAACCGTAAAGATTGCTGTAAAGCCTAAATCGAATTCGTACATAACTGGCTCGTCTCACAGCGAGGATACCTCCATGGGATTATCCATGTCCGAGTGGTCAAGCTCGAACAATACAGTTCGGCAATTTTGTCAGTACTCTGGAACAAAATCCGATGACAATTCCCTCGCGGAATTGGGAGCTTCGATATCGGATTGGTCCGGTAGTACGACAGTCATACCGCAACAGTATTATTCGGCAGTAGCGGTTGAAAAAAGTCAAAGTGACACAACGACATCCGACAAGAGTGTCACGAGTATGAGGCCCAATTCCAAGTGTCAGCACATTGGAGGTTCGCCGTCATCGCGAGGCGGGGAAGGTTGCAGGAACATGGACGACTGCGACGACGACGACGACGACGACGGCAACGACGACGACGCCGACGACGACGACGACGACGAGAATGATAATGACGATAACGATGGAACACGACAATGTGGCATTTACGCCGAGTCCGTTGACAATTACAACAACGAGCCGATGGATGAGTTCGATGAAGCGAGAAAATTCGTCGAGAGTCAGTTTGACGAGCACAGACGTCGTTTCGATGATGGAGGAGGCGGGGGAGTTGGAGGAGGAGATCAAAGCGGTATCGCGGCTTATACCGATATATCGCCTCCTCGTATAATCTTTCAAAACGAATATGACGAGACGGTGGAGGAGGATATCGACGAGTACGGTGTACCATTGGCGAGTCTTCCCGGACCCATACCCGAGGAGGACGAGGAGGATCAACTTTACGACAACGTGCCTGCAATGAAGTACACGAGCGGTGATCAAGTACGTATGAAAGTCAGTCCTGGTGATAGCTCGGAGGATATGCACGAGAGATACGCCGATATTGCCTCGAGAGCCATTCGCTCGGGCGCTGAGGAAGAGTGGTCATTCGACGAGCATCACAGAGGTGGCGCTGTTCGTCCGGGTGACCAGCTCGAAGGCAGCTCGGTCCAGCATCGCTTGGCTCACAGATTTGACCGAGGTTTTTCAGAACCCAGCCAGGACATTCGTTATGCCACTAGATCGACCGAGAGACCCGTTGTTGTTCCCACAAGAGCCAAATCAACGCCTTATTACTCGACCACGAGCTTGAGCGGTGAATCTACAACTTCCAGTCCGCCCATGCAAGTCAGAGCTCAGATAAGAACAAAAACAATGGCATACTCATCGTGCAGAAGTCCACAGAGCGAGGGCGATACCTCCTCGAGTATGGACAGTCCGGGTCATACACCCGACAGAGGTCAACGTGCGTACAGACGAAAGAGGCAACAAAACGCGAAAAGACGTCACCGCGTAGCGGTGGATCTCGAAGTACGCGATGGCCATATAGTCTCGAGCACCGATTCTAGCTTCGATGTTACCAGTATACCTCCGCCTTTGCTCACCGAAGCGAGCATCGACGTCGCCGACGAGGATGAAATTCAAGCGGCTGTCGCGCTCTCTCGACACGAAAAGAATACACCACCCGGAAACACCAGTGGCAAACATCACAAGCGCTGAGACGATATATCGAGCTGTGTCGTTAACAACATCAATCGAGTCAATTGATACCAATGTATTTATTTATTCAGCGTTAACGTACACTCGTGTCTATGCCAAGTGAGGATTCTCGATTGATTCTCCGGCGGAGTGTGTAGCCTTTATTCGCAGTATTCGTAGAAATATGCCAACTAGCCAGGAATCGGTTAGCTCAAAGCGACCTTCCGAGACTGATAAACACACAACGACGAACGTCAATAGAGGAAAGCAATCGTCGAACACTAGCGAGCTTGGAAAAAACAATTCGCTAGCTACGTTCAACGTGATACCATTAATAATCTAGTCAAGAGATATACTACTATATACGATACGAAATTCAGTTGCCATCGAACCCGTCGTTAATATCCGGAACCGTTGTACGATGATGTATCGATAAACGCGTGTACCGCGTTTTACGCTTATTTCGATACATCCGAGATACGACAATAGAAGGATTATTGTCCTGTGGCTACGTTATGCACGGGTCCTTTCGTATCATGAGCAATCGCTGCAAATCGGTGGTTGAATTAAACCAAAGACAAAGAAACACAAATAAACAAAATAAACAAACAAAATACCAGTAATACTCAATGACGTAATGATCAAAATGATCCGCGAAAATACAACTATAAGGGTATCGGTTTAGTTACAAAGTCGAATGTTTGTTATGCCTGTTTATGGAGTCTGACTTATAAACATAATATTCCCCTATATATACATATAAATGCATTTAACGCATAGCACGACGTTAGTCAGAGATCTCGTAGTATTCATAATATATGGTAAATTTTTACATTTATTTCATGGATAGATTGACGAAACGTTGAGAGTTAAAGAAAGAAAGGAAAGAAAAAAAAAAAAAGAAAAAAAAAAGACAAAACGATGGAAGAAACGCGAGGGAGGAGGCGGAGGTGGCGGCGCGCGCGGCTTGCCTCATGTTTGATTAATACTAACTACTGTAATACAAGTTACCAAAGTATTGCTCTAGGCTTTAAATAACTATATAGGTTCCGAGTTCTAAGATTAATTAACGAGTAAGTGTATTTATCGATTAGCAGTTTAGCATAAATGAGGAATTTAGGGAATTATTCAGCGATTTGATCGTATCTGTTGAGTTTACGAGGATGACAATCATCGCGGAAAAACAAGTAAAATGACAAACGCCGAATAAACGCTCGAGCGTTTGTTATTTCGGTTCGATTACCCTATCCCGATTGGGCGACGATAGTGTACCGATAAACATATGATTTTCCACGGTTTAGTTGGGAATTACGTTTGGAAGAAAAAAAGAAAAAAAAGAAATAAAAGGGAGGACAAAGTTGCTCAATGTAGGTTACTAACGGTTAAACCAAGTTTTGCGTTGACGGTTGTGTGGAATTGCAATAGAATATATACTCGGTAACGGGTACCTCCAAACGGGTGCACTAAGTGCATGTTTAACGTAGAGTTTGTATAGTTCATTTGATAACGTGAGCTTTTTTTTCTCATTAAATACGGAAAAACAGAGATTCCGTGCTGACTTGGAAGATTATCGTATATTTGTAATTTTTATCTTTTTCTTACGAGCTTTGGGTAAAGTCGTAGTTATCAATCAAATGAAACGTCGAAGGAACCTGCGGGAAATCATAATTGCGGTATTTCGTCTCATCCAATAACTTAATTAAGGTGAAATGATACACGATCCTTAACCGTATTGTCTCGAGTACACGAATTCTTCGAGTTTATTAATACTTTGTTAACTACCTTGAGTCAGTTGTCTTAACACGTGATAATCGCGTCACGGTTAATTATAAATAACGTATAAAAAATCGACTGTCCAGATTAGTGTATTTATAGAAATTACACAAGTTGTTCTTTTGTTTATGGCGAGTTTCAGACTCGCAAGAATTTGCTATCCTCTTGCGTCTGACGCCAAAATTAGTGGATAATTAAAGACAATTATGACCAATAAAGCTTGGAGGGTAATAAACAACGCTTTTCATTTCGTCGAATTTTTCAAGAAATTGCAGCAACATATTACCATTTTTTATAACTGCACTTGGTGCGTCCTTCACTTTGTGTATTTATTCTGCCTTGAAAAGATTATGTTGATTCGATTTTTTAATTCTGCGACAATACGGAGTACGGCTTTCAAGTGAAGCAAACATGTATTATTTCACTTTAAGATAGCACTTGATACCACTTAATGAGGGTTACATTTTTCTAAGCACTGGAGGGCGATTTTTATTACAGCATGTGTCCTAAGTAGAGAAATGTTAATGTAGATGGATTTACAAAAATATTACAGAGGTCAAATTTGTATAGAATAAGCCGTAATTGCCGGTCGACTCTATTGCATCATTGCTCATTTTCTCACTCGAAAGTTGCTCTACGAATTTATCGCGTATTTTTTTATTCACGTGCTGATTATTTAACGATAAACAACTACAATTTATTAATGAAGGGATCATTTCACAAGTTAATCAACATGGATGGAGTCTTTTGCTTCGTTATAGAGGAAGCTTTATTTTCATGAAAGGTATTGTTCCGTGATTTTCATGCCGGTATACTTAAAATGATCTGAAACGTCGAGAAAAGTGGTCTGGAATAAGTGTCCGATGCGTGTGTGTGTGTCGTGGGTATAAAATTAATAACCGCTCATAACTAGGGAACGGGCAGGATTATCAGGCTGAAACTTGGCGCGCAAGTGAAGCAGTTCTTACCCTTTCATCGTTGTAAATTTAATTGAAATTCATTGCGTTTATCATCTTTTATGACAGTTTAATTTTTTAATTGGAAAACGATGTGCACAAGTTACGTCGTATAAATTTCATACTGCACATCTGAAAATTTCTCAACACTTGCACCTAAGATGCATTTGGGCAGAATCGACAGAGCGGTTGAAAAGTTATGACTTTTTTGTTTTCCAAAATCTGCTCATTTGATTTGATTCTTATAATTCGAGAATGACTCGAGGTATTTAACTAAAACATAGCATGGGATCGGAGCAGATCTTCCCTTCGACTATTGTGGTAAATTTGATTAATATCAACAAAATCGTTCAAGTTCTATGACACAATTTTTTTATTTTATTTTTTTTCGGCAATAAAAAGTAAAAAGTTGTGTAAATACGTATAAGAATGTGTAAATGTCTGTGCATAAATGAAGTTACAAATGATGTTTTTTACGTGTTAATCTAATCCTAGACAGGCAATGAGTGTCCCACTTTGCAGAAGTTTTCCATATAGCGAGATTAGACACATAATCTACGTGGTGAATTCGTAAAGTAAATGTCGGGAAACAGAACAAACCGTAGTGTGTGTAAACCGAAAGAGAATAACAAATGAATCTCTGAGAAAATGATCGAAAACATACGTTTTTGAAAATATGCATTTATCAATTAATGTTTTTGGAAATCCATCGTTTTTAATGTCTCTCTGGATGAACGGTATATGCTGTAATACAAATGACTCTCCACTATTGTGAATCAATGCACGAGACGTTGCATAAACCTTTATGAAAGTTTAGCCCTCATTTGACGAGTGTGAAGTGATGATATCTAAAAGAGAGACGTGTCCCATTCGTTTAAGATTAAAGTGTGCCTAGATTTTTGAATAATCACTCTTTCGTCTTGTACACCAACGAAAGTGAATTGAAATTCAATTTCTCGTTTCGTATGTCGAGGAACGTTGCGTACTATCGGTGGTCACTTTCCCTACGACCAAGTATTAAACCCAAGTGATTCACAACCGATGCTGGATCTCACGTTCTTTTCTACATATTTGATGCGAGCGGATTTGAGACTATTGGCGTCTGCGATGTGCACGCCAGGCCATTCCTCTTCATGTCTTCCCAATCGACACCGAAAGTCTCTTACGTTCCGGCGAAATAAAAAAATAAAAAAAAATTTAAAAAAACGAAAATAAACACAATTAATATTAACAAATAATTGACGGTCACGAGTGAGCGGAATACAATCTGTCTCACAACAAAGTGCTCATCGGGTGCTGATCTCAGTCGAAGATTATCTTATTCCCATAATAATCGGGAGAATTATTCAAAAGGTTAGAATCACTCCATCGTGATATATTCATTGTTCTCAGACAGATTTTATCCAAGCACTTCTGTCGCATCTCATCAACATTAGTTAGACTATCCGCAGTAGCACTATACATTAAAATATGCAATAAATTCGATTCGTTGTTTTACAATCGTTTCAATCGGTGTAAACAACGTTAGGTATATATAGTAAAACTGACGATGATAAAATGCAGAATTGTGACTATTCCATTACTCTCGAACTCACTCTATTTGTTTATTAATTCCGTAAAGAAATTAATGCTAAATGTTGTTTCAGATTATCCTATTACTATATTGGCATACAAACGTGTAAATATTTTATAAAAAAGGGAATATAATATTATTGCATCCTCGTAGAGGTGGCTTTCTTTCTATAAACATTTTTTTTTTCTGGATTTTCATGTCAGTTTATTTCAAATGGTCTAAAACTGTGAGAACTGTAAGACTTGGAATTATTTTTAAAAAATCTGTACGCTTCATTCTAGTTCTTAACAAATAGAGTAATGTAAAAACACGATCGGTATTCAAGCTGAGATAAATCTATAAACGGGTTGGCATTTTATAAAATTTTCCAATTTATTACGACAGATTAAAAAAATTTCACAGGCATCAACTAAAAGTCGGTAATGCTAGATGTCGAATTTCTTAAAGATCGATGAAGGACTTGATATTTTATAGCAAGTTGAATTTTACAGCTTAACACCATTTGCGTTTTTGACGCAGCTGACAAAACGCGCGGAAACTTTAGACATGCACACGGATATTTGTTATAATTTAGTAAAAAGCCAGCCGAGGCGTTAGAATTTTGTAGAATTGAATTATTTAAATTTATTTTGAAAAAAGGTTGCAATTTCGGGCTTTGCACATTGCTTCGTCGTTTTGCACCTTTCTCAAGGTTTTCTCTATGAGGAAGCTCAATTTCGTCAGCGTACTTTCTTGTAGAGGTAGCTTTGGGAACGTAGGAAGCAATGTGCAAGGCTCGACTTTGTAGTCTTTTTCTACAGAAAATCATTCAAAAATCTCCTAAATAGAAAAATATTTATAACGATACCTTCGATTTTAGTGACATTTTTCAATGAATCATTATGCGTAAGAACTTTTAATTTTGTTGTTAATAAATTGTTTAGCAACCTATTTATCAAGGTGGATGGGTACACTAAAACAATAATTGATATAAAATTATTTCTAGAATCAATAAACAAATAGTGAGTTGTAGTGTAGTGGTGTTATCAGAACTCTGATGAAGCGATTTAGAAAAGTCGAGATTAGTGGTTTGAAAAAAAGTAAATCGCGTACCCTGACGATCTTCAAGACGATCGCAGGTCATTCATTCGATCCACGGTGGAACGAAATACTTCCGATGTTACGTGTATAAATAATCGTGTGTTAGGGAATAGAAATGCTGTGCTTAACTTATTTTTGTGCACATGCAGCTGTACGTATTCGGCATAACTCGAAATATTCTTATCATATTTATTATCATCGTTATCAGTACTGGAAAAGCAGTAGCTTTGTTATAGTTTATTATTCGAGTACTGCCTGTAAGGTAGCACAAAAAATAAAAAAAAAAAAACAAGAAAAATCGATAAGCGGGCAATGATTTATCTGACGCTCTCGGTGCGTTACAATAGTAATGATATTATCATGTTTCAACGACATGTATAAATTTTGTCAAAATACGCACGAGTATTGAGTACCGATAAAACGATGGCAGTTAGGCTCTTCGCTGTTCTTGCGCACATGCCGCAATTAATTAGAGCTCAAGCGTACACTTCTTTTTCTTTCCATCCTAGTGAAAATATTTCGTTGAAAATCTCGGAAGTTTTTCTCTGATGTTCTGCGAGTTTTCAGAGAAAGTAAACCGTTTCTCGGAATCTTGGGATCCTCAATTCTTCTGAAAATATGCTATTTTCTTAGCCGATTACTCTTGAAATTTATGAAAATCGTCGACATTACCCACTCATTTTACTTTATCTCTTGGAATGTTCTTCCGAGGAACAAAAATTGATTCTCACTTTTGATGAAAAATGTCCGACTAAAATAAAAATCTCGGATTTTTCCTAGAAAATTAGTCGGCACATCCGAAGCCCTGAGTAATTATGGATTTTGGTGGTATTTGTCAAAAATCGCCGTGATATTGCGCTATTTTCACGGTCCGGTTGTAGTTTCCGGTTCTTTGGAGACATTGTCAGAGAAATATTTTCACCAGAACAAGGACAAATAAAAAAGATAAACAGCAGAAACGAGAGGCACAACTTGGTTCTGCATAGGCAGAAGTTATTAGGTTGGAATAATCAAATACCGAGCGATTGAATGACGATTTAGTTGTTAAACTGTTGCTGCGAGATATCGTTAAATCTGTTTAGGGTCGAGTGATGACCTGTCTGTTAGTTAATATGTGATGTATCGACATTGAATTTATCGTTTCGGCATGCGGTTAACTACTACTACTACTAATATTACTACTATACTGCTACTACTATTATTATTACTACTACCACCCCTCAACTCCCAACTTAAAAATTAGCATTCCTTCGTACCACGCATACCTCAACAACAATAACAAAAACACGATATTATATACTGAGTTGGTGATCATTATTCATACAGTAACTTTTTTGTTTCGCATCCGTGCATTGTCTGCAAAACCCGCTATCATAGCACAATCATTATGCACTGTATCATTTAATTCGGGAACTTTTTGTACCATGGCTTGTGTGGTTTTTCGGATAATTTTTTTTCTTGTAATTGTCTATCTTTTATTATCAATAATGACACTTCACTCGAAACGGCGGAACTTCGTATTTTAGTAAAAATGCCAACAAGCCATGGTCAAAGAATTGTCCTGGAAACCATTTAATTTTTCCCCATTACTTTGTCTTTCCATAGAGTTAGGAAACGTTTCGCGTTCGCAACCATACAAATCGAAAGCAGCTTGCTCGAATTGACAGATAAAAAAATTAATCTTCGAATGATCCATTCTTAAATTTATTGACGATTATGGTTCATTCGGCTGTTTCGAATAAGCAAACGACTGAATACTGTATTTCATATGATAAACAATATCGATAATATAAACGACCCTCTCCAGCTCCTGAAAACCACAGCCCCACGCCCACTACATATACAATATACAAATATATATATATATATACATATATATATATATATATATATACATATTAGATTAGACAAATATAAATTGGAAATTCATAACATTTGCAATTGGGGAACAAGGTGTTGGTAGATTTATGACTTGAAAATTCCCGTGATGTTGATTTTTTTGTTTTTGTTTTTTTTTCTCGATTAGTAACTTGTCGATGACGATTTGTCATGACGACTTTGATCGAAGCAACATTTCGCACAAATATCGAATGCGAAGCTCATTGACTGCTTTTTATTTGGTTTAGAAGAAATATTTCCCAACTATACATATCTCTATTATATTCTTTTGCAATGCCCATTCATGGCCGATTATGTTGCCAATACTAAACGGTAGACGAAAACATTTTCATGAAAATAAAGTACATTTTGACAGGTGGTGATTACAACCGTTGGGGCTACTCGAACGGGTATGTGAACTCGCCGGCTTGGCACGTGCCGTTTCGGGTCAACCAGGTGCGTAACGTAATGGTTCACGCAACGCCACGCACCCTGACCAATCGATTCTTACCAGCCTATCCAGAATGAGGCGTTCATCTAGCGTGGAGTTAATCGTGATAAAGTTCAACAAAGAACTTGTAAAAACATTTTTCAAACAATCAATCATTCGTTGAAGCGAATGTGTCGCAAAGAGCCGAGTACCACGTATCACAACATGGAGAAGTGAAAAAGCTAATTGCATAACAACTCTAAAGAACAAAACTCTTCGATACAAATTAATGATGTTGGATTACTTGATCGCTCATTTTTAAACCATCTTTCAAATGACGTAGAGTACCTTAATCGTTTCTTACGGACTCTACAATGATTTAGTGAATAATCAATGACATCCAACAATTTTTCCATTGACCATCTCTTTATTTATCTCACTGTTTGATTTGTTTCATAGCGCCGAGCAACCGGAACAATTTCTATGTAGCGAGGCAACTTGATCAGCGTAAACTAAGATTGAGAGAGCTTTTGTTTGATGAACAAAAACAATAGTTTATCGACCAAGTAGTTCAAAATATTTGACTACTTTGAATCGCCAAGGTTTTATTAATCTGTGGCTCTATTAACTCAACGTTTCTTGCTTATTTTATTTTCAAAATCTTTACCACTATCTCATTGTTTATACTTGTCCGACAACTTTGTACCTTTGGTATATTCAAATTCGAATCAACTCCATTTCTAAAACTATCAAGTAATTGGAAGATGCCGAGATTTTTATCCTGATTAGCGGAGACTTTGAATATTATCTCTATACTGAACGTTGAACAAAATATATATATATATATACATACAAAAACCTTCGACTGTCTACATTATCGAATTTTCAAAAGATATACGTAGTTTTTTAAATACATTTTTCACCCACAAATATTTTCGTTTTATACTGTAACTGTTGAAAATAGAATATTAGCTGAGTAATATTGTTGCTCCAGATGGATAGACGTTTACACCACTGATATTATAATGGGCATTGTATGAACTCAAGAGAATTAATTGAAAAGGAGCAAATTTAAATATTTGCCGGGTTTTTAAACATAATGTAGTATTCACAAACAGAGAGGAGCACCTGTAGTCGTTTAAATGAGGACTTTTTCTTTATTTATCTATTGGTTTATTTATTCTTAATTATTTAACACCTGTAATCAATGTGGTATGTAATTGCACTTTTCAACTCGTTGGTAGTTTTTTTTTTCGAATTATAATTACACTAAATTCTATTGAAATAAAGTTTAAAAAAACTCAATATTAACAGAAACAAGTAAAGCGTCACGGTGTAATTATCGACTGTTAGCCTTTGATGGTTTTTTTAAGTAAAATTTAGTGATCCTCATATTGTTACAAGAGTTACCAGAGTTGAAACAAGGACTTACATATAAAATAACTCGCTTCTAACAGCAGTGTACACATTTTAAAGTAGAAGCACAACTCTTAGATGTAGAGCAACAACTCTTATAATAAGTAATTATAAGAGAGTGCTACAATTATTAATCTTTTCATGAATGAAGAATAATAATATAATTCTTCAAAATCCTATTATGGCTTTCCGCTATACATTTTTCTTTGTTAGTGAAAATGTCTAGTATTTTAAATCCATTTTTATTCGGGCACTGTCCTTCTCTGACTAGAGGTGCCTATCTCTGTACACAACAGTACAACTTGTAAGAACGAAATCGTATATGGGTCATTCTGTCAATTATTCGTCTAGGTATGTTCCCGCCAATTTTTCAAGATATTGCGTATGATAAGACATACAAATAATTGAAAAGATCAAAGCGTATAATTTTTTTAATGAATTTATACGAATTACTTTTTTTATTAGATTACGAACGTACTATATACGACTAAACGCATAAGAATAAATTACACTTATTTCTTATACAGAAAAGTCTAAACGTTCTCAAAGAATACTTTTTTTTTTGTAAAGGAATATTTTGTATGTTAAAATAACGCATATTGTATTAAATAATGTTTTTCATGCTTTTTCGTGCAGATAAACATAATTTTAAGTCTTAAGTAATTTGAACTCATGTTTACGGATTGGGATACAAACCCGAAGTAAATCCATGATTAGCTCGCTTGTTTAATAATATTATAAATGCAAATCACATCTTCTTTTATTAATTATTTACTTAAAAAAAAATCGATTTCTTGCAGTGAAAATCATTCCGACGAAAAGACATGTTAATTTTTGCGTCGGAATGATTGAAAAGGTTAGACTTCTGTGCATAAGAAACAATTATTAACATTATTTTTTACGCTCACCGGAGTTTCTAAAAAAAATGAAACACTGATGACCGGGTGATAATTTGAAAAGCTATTAAATCGCATGAATTCGAAAAAAAAAACTTGATAGGCATCTAATATTTCTGGACAATTGAAAATAAGGCGCAGGGTAACTAGAAAATAATGGGCAGAATGAAAATAAAATTTTGATTTGTCTCATTCACAACCACCCGCTCGTCTAGTTAGCGTAGTAGCTCTAGACCCATCTCATTCTACTGTATCTCTTTTAAATGTTTAACCGTCAATTCTAGTACGTCTAGACGTTTTATCACCATCACTACATCATACTATAGCTGTTATTATCTTATACCTCTATCTCTCCTGTGTTGTGTGGTACTCTGAGCTTCCCGCATCTTTATACATCGATCAATTGATTGACTATCTGACTGTTATAATACTATTACCTGTGAACCATTGCGTAGCGACCCTATCATTATTACAAATCACACTGCCATTTTGTCACGATGTTTTGATCGTGCTCTAACTATTGCGCACATGTGACTAATCTTAAATCACCCAATAACATATATACATACATATATATATATATATCGTTTACACATTACCAAGGTTTCATACTTGGCCATCACTCAACCCCTCGGTCTCCACGTTTTTGCCATTCACTTGCACACGCTGACAAAAAAAACAGATTATACAAATAATTTTCTATTTCTCTCAAACAAAAAGTATATTTGCTTTTCGAATAATATTTCGTGCATCAAAATTAGCAATTGCTAAAACCGCCATTTATATAAATAAAATAAAACTTTTTCAAATTGGAATACAAATATTTAATACTTTTAATGCCAATGTGCGAGATATTGTTGATTTAAAAAATCTCTTGAAACGAATATAAAATCATGAGCGACGGATCGTACAGAAGGCATTAGAAAGATTGACAGATTTAAAGAAATGGCTGATTTTCGAATTCACATGTAGGTCTTAGTCGAAAATTGGTAATTTTTTTTTTACGAGGAATTTCACTGCATGATAGGAAAACGGTCCAAATGTAAAGCGACAATAGAGAACCTTGTATATGCTTGTAATTATTATAATGTCAAGCAGCGTTAAGCTCACCGTCCTGTGATAGCCCTCAAAGCTTCAAGTGGTTCATCAAACGGCCCTCGAATATTATATTTAGCTAGTACAGGGTGAAGTCATCACCAAATAAACAGCAAAGTGCAATCACTTGTTTATCAGGTGCTTTAAAAAAAAAAAAAAAAATTCAGGCCGAATGCGACAATTTTGTCTAACAACCGATATAACGAAACCAGTGGAAGTTAGAAAAATCGTGTTTCTGACGAAACCAATAAAAGGAAGGATTCAAATTTTTTAATCCAACGACACCTCTGAACGTACTAGTCTGTCTAGTCTGAATTCACAAAGTTAGTTGTAGGTGAAAAAGTAATCGGAAATTCTCTTGATCTTCAAAAGATACTTGGCTTATTCCCTGACGGCGTTTAATTAGATGTTGATTTCACCCTAATCGATATCGCACGATATCTTAAAAAAAGAGCTTTTTGTGCAAATCGAGTATAAAGATTGCTCCTCGTTCGAGCAGCCTCCAAGATCCATGTTACATTTATGTTTGGACCGGGGTAATCACCACCCGTCGATCGTAATAGCTCCACGAATGTCCACAAAGGAGTGTTATTCTTGAACAATTTTCCTGTTCAATTGTGTTACCATTAGAACGGACACGATACCTAAAAATCACGCACTTAAAAACGTACACCCAAAGATTTTGCCCTTTGAAAACTTGCATGCTCCATATAGATGCCCGTAAGAGCAAAAAAAAACACATTCACTATTTTTTTAACTGCTCTCGAGAACCCTCTTCTATCTCAAATTCGATATAAAGACACGGAGAAATAAAGAACGACGTGGTACAGAAAAGACTAAACTCCTATTATAAAGAACGTTTTGCCGCGTTTAACTTGTAAAATCATTTTTATTATGAACAGAAATTCATTGATAATGTTGTCAATTTTCACCACCATCATATTTTACATATTGTTGCTATAAGTTATAATTTAAAAAACAGAAATCAGTATTGTTCATTTGCCAATCTCGTACGAACGTGAATTTGCCAATTCTAGACTTAGAGAAATCGTTGTTCTCTTGGCAACTGTAAGTGAAGATAATTTCTTCGACTATTCGATAGTTACGATAACTACTAGCTAACGATTGATAACTAATAGTTAATGATGTGCAATACAAGATTTTTTCCTTAGTAGAGACAATGCTCAGGTTGTAACGACATTGACAGATGACACCTGAAGTATTCGAGAGAAATCGACCTTTCGCATAAAATGATTTAAGAGGATTTATTGACTGGTTTTATTAAGATCCGTGTAGTCTTCGTCGTTGTCGTCAGTCTCATCGTTTTCTTCATCGGCACTCACATGATTAGATATATATATATATATACATATATCTAATTTTTTGTTCCTCCCTAGTAACGTCATTATATAAATTTGCTTTTATCAAAAACCCAGATGGTACAGGGTTTGCACTCGCGGTATATAACATACAGTACGTCGTATTTAATACGAGGTACAAATGTTTATCAAAGATTAATAGTTCCGGCGCGTTTGACTAACCAATAATAGCAGGTTGTTGTGCCGAACATGTCCGAATTTTTAACTGGACACTAGGCATTTCGGTTGACGACATAAATATGTATATCTTCGAAACCGAGATATCGGAGCGATTGTAGCATCTAGCATAGTTGGTCGCCAGTCGCTCGGGACAAGATGTGGTAAAGGAAGAGAAAACAAAAGAAAAGATAAAAAAATAACCAAATGATAACCGAATCGAAGAAATGACGATGGAGTCTCCCTTTTTACCGCTAGGATAACAAACAAAAATTTCGTTCGTAATAATTCTCGTGCCACTTTTTTAACGATCAAATAACGTGCTTGTTAACTCTATCCGTTATCGATACGAATGCTTTCCCCGTGATTGCGTATGTGTTATACGACAAGCAGGGATACGGAGACGAGAATGATGTTCGAAAATAAAAAAAAATTTTAAAAACTGTAGGGAATCTATTGTACATTGATTATTGATAAATTAATTATGATATTAATAAATTATATACAAAGTCATTTACAGGCGTCAATAATTTCGCTCGATTTTTTTTAGTTTCTCTTGGTTTTTATCGTTTTCGTTCGTTAGAATATCGTTTTGTTTACGTCTTTATTTTAACGATTCGTTAATTCTCATCCCATATTCCGCTATCTCTCTCTCTCTCTCTCTCTATTCGTATCTTTTATCGCACTCCTGGAATTATTGGTCAGCTGGATGACAATGCCAAGTGTGAGTAATCCCCAAAGGAAAAACAAACCATTCTCTATCTGTGGATAATGTTCTCTCGATGTTTAGAATTCCAAAGGGCTTTTATTGTTATAGCACCAAGTAGGGCAATTACGAATCTGCTTGTCGTCGCCAATATTCTACACAAAATTGCAATTACTGTAATAATTATATATATATATATATATATATATATATATATTACTACAAGCAGTAAAATTAAATTTAATAAAAAGTAAAAAAATATAAGGGCTACGAGCAGATCCGTAATTGCTTCAATTAGAATGAAACAATTCGAATTTGCATACCGATTAATATTTTATTTGCCGATAAGGCGCAGCTTATAGTAAGTCGCTCATATATTTTCCTCAAAAGGGCCGCATATACGTGTGTAATTTTGTTTTGTCATGCTTGTTAAACGATGGGCAAATATTCGGGGTAGGCACGATATTGTGCATGATAAAAAAAAAGCACGTTACAACCCTCCTAATTAATGTGCTCCCAACGTAGTTACTTAATTGAGGGAGTGTGTCCGATCGGTTCGATCCAACCACTCGCGGGGTACGAATTTTGTGCCGAACATCCAAGTGCAAAAAATGTTATATCAAAGTACACATACGTGCACATCGACGAGCGGGACAATCGGGAAAATTTATTACTCAACTTGTTAGAAAGTGCTGCTGCACCGTAGCATGCGTTTTCTTCTATACTTCCCATTACACCGAAATTTTATTCTTAGAACCCTTGATTTCACTCGTGGCTACCCGATTCTTATTATTTTTTAAATTCGGTTAGTGCGCAAGTGAAGTTTGGGGTTTCACACGAAGAATTGATCAATGGCCGAATGACTAACCGAATTCTATTTACAGATGTCGAACCCTCGAAACAGGAAGAGCCCTCCAAGCAAGAGAACAACAATTCATTCTTTGCTGATACGAGAATCTCCGATAAGCAGATAAATGGTGTAGCAGAAATAAACGTTAATGTTAACGTCATAAATACGCCTGATCTCAGTCCCGTGAAAAATATGCGAAACGGTGATGCCGAAGAGCTTGAAATTCGAAAAACGAAGGTAAATCGATTGTTTTTGTAATGTTCTGATAATGCATGATTATTATTTCATAATTTTCTGTTTCTGTTTACCCCAGTTGTTTATTAATTAAAGGCTTTTTAATTAAAGTCGGGAATTTTTCGTGAAGTAAAAAATGATGTATCCCGCATTTAAATCGGTAAATAATGTCGAATTATTGTAATAACAGAACTGAAATAGTGAACAAAAACATACCATTTTGTAACTTAACGCTAATTGGTTAATATTTTTTGACATATATCGTCATTAATACCTCCTTGGATTAAGAGTAACTGTTGTAACACTAATTACCGTTCTCGACATTTATTTATGTATCATACTTTACAGAAGTAATTTTTTTAAATAAACTCAGCTTTGACCAGTGTAAAACGCCGCAATCTTTCTTTACTGCGGTGCCTTTTTATTTAACTCCTCAACCTTGGGGAATTTGATTTTTTTTTTTTTGCAGAGATGGCCAACCGACAAAGCTTATTACATTGCCAAAGAGCTTCTCATGACAGAGAGAACGTACAAAAAGGATTTGGACGTTATAAACGTGGTGAGTACTGACTTATTGCTTAATTATAGGCAGCACAGTTGTTTTTGTATTTTTGAAAAAATTTATCGCGAATGTCTGATGTACAGTGGTTTCGGGAGGAAGTCTCGAGAGAAGCCGATCTCGAGGGAGAAACTGCAGTGGGATTGATAGAGTTACTGGCGGACGCGCACGGTCCGTGCCTCCAAGAAATGGAAGCGCGTTTAGCACGTTGGGAAAGCAACGCGCGGCACAATATCGGCGACTTTCTTTACAACACTCTTCTCAATGTTTTGCCGCTGTACGACCAGTACTTGGAGCACCTTTTGCCGGTCCTCGAAAAAATGGAATACTCAATACGGACCTCACGTAGATTTGATCAACTTTGCCGAGATTTCGAGTCTCAGAAGCACTGTTACCTGCCCCTTAGTTCATTCCTTTTAAAACCGTTGCAACGGTTATTGCACTACAACAGTATTATCGATAGTAAGTTCACGATTTCTATTTTCTAACGCATATCGGAAGAAATACTTTTTTTTTTTTTTTTTTTTTTTTTTTTTCATCGGAAATTATAATTTAACATTGTTTTTATCAGGACTATTGGATCATTACCCAAAGGATCACACCGATTTCGAAGACTGTCTTGCAGCAAGAGACAGACTTGGCGAGACTCTTCTCGAAGGACTCACGGTTCTAAACCAGGCGGTAAAGATTCACTTAACAATCGTTTATTTATTTACCTTTAGCCAATAAAATTCGAATGAGACTCGAAAGAGTTGCCATAATAAATGAGCCCGGTTGGGTTCAATTTCATCGACACGTGATCTATTTATCCAACATTCATCTATATATGCATTTATTATGGAGATAATTAAACAACAGCTAATTCAAGACATCACTGCTTTGTTCCTCAGGAGAACATGGTCCAGCTCTGCGAATTACAGAGAGATATCAGTGGCTTCGACAATTTAGTTCAAGAGGGTCGACGATTTATCAGACAAGGATGCTTACAAAAGTACAGCCACAAAGGCTTTCAGCAACGAATGTTCTTTTTGGTTAGTAAATAATGTCCACTGTTTATTCGATACACCGTAATGTTATATTTTTCGACCAAGTTACTCAAAAGTCACTACTACCACTAAAGTTTTCGTATTTTTTTTTTGTTTTTTTTTCTTCAGTTTTCCGACGTTTTACTGTACACATTCCGAACTCAGCAACCAACACAGTGCTTCCGTGTGCATGGACAGTTGCCATTGAAGGGGATGACGATACAAGACGGTGATAATAAAACCGGCACGGATTTTGTATTTTTAATACAAGGCCATGGAAATCAGTGAGTTGCTCATTATATTCAACGTAGTGGCAATCGAACTCCATTACATTATAGCGGGCGTGATGCGATAGACATGATATTCCGTTATTAAAGGTCAATTGAAATAATTGATCTTAAGTGAATATATTATGCTCATTGGCATCGTGCGCCACATAAATCAGCACATTCGATAGAGGTTGTTATTCTTTATTTATTATTTGCTTACACAGGCCGCTGACCGTGGCAGCGAACAGTGAAGAGGAGAAGGAACGATGGCTCGAAGATCTGAATATGACGATTGCACAGGCTGATACAGTTGAGGGAAAGACACCATATTTGTGTCTAAAGTCATGCAGTAAGTTGCTCTAACTATTATTAATAATTCTACGTCACCTTAGCACCGTGTGTGTGTGTGTGTGTGTGTGTGTTTATTTTTTTCTATTATTATAAATGCAGAGCATTTCATAAGAAAAAAAAAGAATCCCACTGCGTTCATTAGTCCGCAATGCGATTCTATTTTCATCAGAATGTTGTGCGATATACACACGCAGTTACCTTACATTTTTTGAAGCATCGCGAGTATCTCTCTGCCGTTTCCATCTCCTCGAAGATGCCTTATATTTCGGTAGAGATGGGCAATATTCAATGCTTTCGATTGATCAAGGAATACGAAATCTTTCCTATTTTTCGAGCGAAAATAAATTAGATAAAAGATGCATGAAAATCTAGTTTACGACACTCGGTGCGATAATGGAGGTTTTACGCATGTGAAGCTGTTCGTACTGCAAACTCAGACTTGTCAGAAAAAAGTTTAACCGTTTATACTCTATTCAGTTTAACGTAATATAATACTATTGTTTTTGTCTCTTTTCTTAAGGAGTGGTGAAAAAAGATATAAAGACCGTAAAGAACCTAAATGATTTACTCAATGTGTCAGATCGCCTTAAAGTATTAAATGTTTAAATAATTAATGACAAAATTAAATATTTAGGTTCGGCTGATGAAATTGTAACTGGAGGAGGAGGAGGAGGAGGAGGAGCAGAAGCCGACAGAACGAATTGTGGCGGCGCGAAAGCATCGCAACGCAGCAACACGACCGTACACGTATGTTGGCATCGAAACACCAGCATAAGTTATAGCGATCAACTGCGCGCTTTTCAGGCAAGTTTCGAACCGGATTCTCGATACTTCCTAATTCACTTTTTAACGTTTATCTAATTCTTTTCTATAAATTCTCCTTTCCAGAATCAATTAAGTGGATTTCTGCTACGAAAATTCAAGAATAGCAATGGCTGGCAAAAGCTTTGGGTAGTTTTTACGAATTTCTGCTTGTTTTTTTACAAATCGCACCAAGACGATTTTCCACTGGCGAGCCTGCCGCTACTCGGTTACGCCGTTTCGACTCCGTCGGAAAAGGATGCCATCAGCAAAGACTTTGTCTTCAAATTACAGTTTAAAAATCACGTTTATTTCTTCAGGGCGGAAAGTGATTTTACGTTCGGAAGGTAATTATCGATTACAGATCGGTGGTAATTAATAATTAATAAACTTGAACTTGAGAAAATTGATCATAAAATGTATTCCACAGGTGGATGGAAGTTATAAGGAGCGCAACTCAGCAGAGTTATATTCCAGTGAATTTTAGCCGAAAGGAAAACTATTGAAACTCGTATTTCAATGGTTAAAAAAAAAGAGTAATCAAAAAGAATACGTCCACACCATTACGGTTGTTTAGCTGCGGTACACAGCAAAAAAATATCTTCGAATAATCAAATTTGCGGCCTTGGTGACTCAGCGGGAGGGTGAAAAATTCGGAAAATTTTTGATCGACTAAACTTTTGCGTCAAATTACCGTCTACCAAAGGTTTCCATGATATCTTCATTTCCCGCCGATAGAATTGATATATGACATTAAATAATTTAAGATGAAATGGCAGACGCTTGAAAAACGCAATCCGTATTTTCTCGACAATATCTTGTGCGAAGCTATTAAAACTTTGCGCGGCAACGGAGAATAATTACGCAACAGGAATATACACTTTTCGTGTATATTATCACTTTACATTTAGAAAAAATTCCTGTTGATTGCCGACTTTGCGCTGCTGCAAAATTTTTTAATAAATCGAAAACTTTTTTTTTCTTCTAAGTTTCGAAACCTAGAGGGTCGTTCACTCTGTACTAATTTTAAGGTGATTTCTATCATTTTTTTTCAATCGCAAAATGTCGTTTTTGCGAACTTACCGATTGCAGTCGTTACATCATTTCGCCTTAAGGTAGTCCTTTAGCAGAAAATATTTCGGGAATTCTCTTCAAACTATTTGCTAATCTTGCTTTATTATAATCTTTAAAGTTTTTCGAAAACTGGTTTTTTTTTAAATTTCATATATTGAAAGATGCCGCACACATTTATACATTCCTTCGCAACGAGCGAAAATCTAAGCAAATAAATTATTTTAATGATGATATTCGGAATATTTATTTTGAATGAGAATAGTGCTGAAAAGTAATGAAGAAATAATTTCATTTTTTTTACACATCGATTTATCTTTACCTCTGGCACTTCAAAATCGTATGCATTCATAAAAATCAGCAACTTCAGATCATATGAAAGAAAAAAATTAAAAAAATATTTTCTGGATAGTTAATCTACCACTTGTGTGTGTTTTAATTAATATGTTAACAACTTTTCAGCATTATTATTGTTACAAATTGGTATTCGTTTGGGGTAAGGCTATTACTCAATTTCTGAAATAAAAAAATCTTGAAAATGAATAAAACGTAAAAATTAGTGCCCTACTTCCAATGCTCGTGAAAGGACTATCTTAAGCACTCGTTTAGATTTGTAAATACGACTGATTTACAAAAAAATGAAAATGACGTTACGTCTGAAGTTCGTAGCGTTATGAAATTATATATATATATATATATATATATATATATATATATATATATATTGGACCAATTGAATAATCGGAACTATCTAATGAGTTATGTCCATTTGTGGACAATAATTTTGTTGATAATTTTTAGCACTTTTATGAAACAACGTTTTAGACTAATTATTTACATTTATCGAGACTGGCCATTAGGTAAAACCAGGTTTGTATCACAAAATGGTTGTAATGATCTTTCAGAAAAAAAGTGGAAAAAGAAAAAAAGAAAAACATTTTAATGATTTTTTAATTGTTTTGTTTTTACGAGCATATATACAACCGCATTTAAGACTGGTAGAAATGGAATCATATCATACACACTCGGTACAAGATATCTACATAGAGATACAAGCTAATCCTGAATAACGAATTCAAATCCGTATTTAGCTGCATAAATTATTTTCCTCAATACTATAAAGATTAAAAAATAACTGCAGTGCGTTTATTCGGTATCTCATTCGTATTCTTTATGAAATAATCAAACTTGAATATAGTATAAAAACTTGGAATAAACAATGATTTTGTTAATATTTTTTACCTTTAATATATACGTATAGAAGGTAATTGAGTAAGTAAATTTGTATTTGGCACGAATGACGATCGTAGATACGCGTTTGAATTCGAAAGAACAACGTCCATGTGCCGAGACAGGCGCTCCGTACTCACATGCAGCTTTTTCTTATTGTTGTTATTATTCCATTGTACGAATGAGTCAAGTACAAGTTAGGACAACGAGAGTGAACATGCCCAGAGATTTACACGAATTAGTGACTTTACAGTATTTCATTATGATCTCGATTCTTCGAGATCTTTGGAGTAACGATTTAGGGTAGTGCACACTCATCCGAAGTGCATCTGTTTATATGTATAACGTTCGAAACAGCGAATTTGTAATCATTTTGAACCATTAATCAATGCCGTTACGATCTTTTATAATTATCTACAAACAATAGCCACAAAATATACAAAGTATCATTACTTTCAACGATAGTCCGACGTAGTTGTATAATAGGTAGAATCATAAATAATCTCTGCAACGGATTTGTTATTTATATAAAAACGCACTTGCAACGATGTATCAAACTACGTGTGTTACACAATGACACAAGTGTTATGTCTAATATCACAACGAGAACCAATTAATAAATGTTTTATCTGAAAATTTGTGCACACATTATTGATCGAATCCATTGAACCAATTGGTAATGCAATTTTTAATGTTGAAATTGTCTGACGAAGAAGCATTAGATATTTCGGTGTATTGACGTTTCCTCGTAGTTATTTCGATATAGATATTCGGCCCTGTTTTGACATGGTACTTGGAAAATGGCCAGATATCTCTCTCGAACGGCCAGTCACATCTTCGATTACATCTTTTCATCTATCTGCACTTTTTCCTGCTTATCACGTGGTATCTCTGTGTAAAAAAAAACTATACCGAATGCCGTTTTGAGACTGCAGACATTTGAGAGCAAATAAAAATGTCCTGTGCAATCTCGAAGCGGAATTAAAATAGTACTTTGCGATACAAGGGCGAGAAAGCGATCATTATACGCGGATTGGGAAGTTGACGTGCCCCACGAGTATCACAGCAGCACGAGCCGAAGGCGAGTGCCTGTCTGTGTTACGAGTGCGGCGAGTGCGATCAACTTCACAACCGTCGTATGATGATCGCTCTCTCGCTCTGTATCGCATAATACTTTTTGTAACAAATGCATGAGAAGTGCTACCGAGTGTAATGTCGCGCGCGTGCGAGAAGTAAAATAGCATCGATGGCCGTAAAGCGCCATTTACGCCACGTGCGGCAGGCGCGAGAAGTAGCACTTCTCATGCATGCGTTACAAAAAGTACTATTGTAACAAATGCATGAGACGTGCTACCGAGTGTAATGTCGCACGCGTGGGAGAAGTAATTCGCGTGCGAGAAGTAAAATAGCATCGATGGCCGTAAAGCGCCACTTACGCCACGCGCGGCAGGCACGAGAAGTAGCACTTCTCATGCATGTGTTACAAAATTTTATACAATCCTCGTTGGAAAAACTTTTATCGTAATATACTATTTCGATACCGACCACCATGGCATTTGTCATCACTTTAAGGGATCTACTATAGAATCCTCAAAGTTTTCATAGTCCATAGGATATTCGATATTACGCTGGAGTTGATTTTTGTACCGCTTTCGTCACTAAATATACGTGATTTTGTACTTATCTATATGGTCACTCGATATGTCAACATCATTAGTTTTGTAAGATATTAAAGTCTCTTGATCTCACATACGTCAAAACACACTTTACGTCCATTCTTTGAGATCCTCTGAACATTCCAAGAGCTCTAGAATGTTGATTGCTCAAGAGAAATCCACGTCAAGTGTAAAGTGCGTTCACATAGACTGTCCTCTTGTGTTTCCCAAGTTTCATTGCACGGGATGTAGTACACTTTATGTGCAATTTTCATCACAGTAATTCCGACAAACTTGGAAATTTCCGAGAAACTAAAAGAATGCACGCGTCGCCTTTTCTATGACGTATGTAAAATTCAGAAACCTTTATTTCCGGCAAAACGATGTTGTTGGCATTTCGGACGGCCATATTGATTTTCCGAAGACCCAGTAATGTACTATTTTCTTAATTTCTTTTACGTTTTTTTTTTTTTTATCGAAATTCAATTGCCCATTCAAGCGCATATGTTCATATTATAATCCTGCACAATTTAAAGCATATACGTAGAATATGCTTTAAATTGTGCGCCACAAGTAGCGTAAAGTACGATTTTTGTTGTTGTTTTTATCGACTATAGTCGGCAACAAAACATATTCTAGCGTCCCCTTAATAATTCAACAAGTTTTACATAACAATGGTAAAGTAAAGGAAATGTTCCACTACATGCTTAGGTTTTTGACACACACAATTGGATATTCGTGAAATTGAATTAATAGTCATGTTAGTTGAATTTCACAATCGAACTCCCTTGAGATTCCGAAATTTCTAACCACCGAAACATCAAACAATACCGACTCTCGTATTTTGCGAATGAATCGAATTCAAAACGACGCAAAGAACTGATTCATTATTAGCATTGGGTATTAAAATTTCCAAGTGAATATAAAAATCGCGGAGATGCTTATAATGCATAAGGTAGAGATTTTCGGTAGCTTGTAAAATGAAACAAGTATACTTTATTTCGCAGAAAATATTAATTTGTCATCGCCACTTGTGGCCGCTGCTGCACCTGCGTTAGCGTTTGCTGTATTGACAGTATCGTCTTCACCTGCGACTCGAGTTCTGAAGAACCACGGGGAATTTTGTCCATTTACGAATCCGCCGTTATTTCCTGCCATGGAGGATGCCGAAGATGACGACGATGAGGAACCTCCATTACCGGAAGAAGCGGATGCTGCGGCAGCAGCGGCGCTTGCTGTCGCGACACCGTCAACGATACCGGAAGTCGCTGAAGCTGCACTCGAGGCACTCGACGCTCCCGATCCTCCACCACTTGGCCCAAATGGATACGCCTGGTATCCTTGGGATTGTGCCTGAGACTGAGAATTGCTCTGAAAGCCACCGTTGAAGAATTCCGATCCGCTTTGAGAATTCGCCTGAGATCCAAAACCACTTGATTGAGCGTTTGCTCCACTTTGACTAACGATACCACCGTAGTTGGGTTGATTTCCTCGATGATGACTGTTGCCGAATCTGTTCAAACAGGAAAACGTTTGGAATAGAATATCTTAGGAATCAATTTAGTTCAAAACTCAAATGACAATGATACAAAATAAAAATAAACAGCGAACTTGGCAAAAATATTTTTCTCAACTTTTTTCTAGAAAAACTAGACTCGAGACTCGTTTTCAAGATTTTCATAGATTCTGCGATACTTTTTTCTTCATTTTTCCGGTATTTCCTGAATATATCTCGACTATTTTCACCGAATTTATTGATAATGCATGAGTTATCCAGTTTTTCGGAACATTTTAGAAATTAAGTAGCTGTGAAAAGTTTGACCTGAACGACGAAAAATATGCTAAAATGAACCTGGATTTCAAATACTATGGACAGTTCGACTTGGACGACAAAAATAACGGGAGATCGAATTAAGTTCGATCGATTCGTATAGTATCGTTGATGGCAGAACGTAAGAAAATAAAAATGTGCTCTTTTTTAAAACCGAATGATAATTATAAAAACTCTTGACACCTGCTATTACTTCAAATAGCTTTGAGCCTATTCATGACAAAACAAATATTTCGATTGTTATTCTCATATTTCGAGAGAATTAAATCAACGACAGTATCCGGTGTTGTTTCTCTTAAAACAAAGCATTCGTTGATTCTATAGCAAAATGTGCTTTCGAGTTAATTCATTAAACGTGAATAAGGTCTTTACATACGATGGAAATATTACTGTTTTAGTGAAGAAAAAAAAAACAGAAGTTTGAAAATACCATCCAAAAATTTTGAGCAATTTCTCACTAGTCATTCGTAGTATAACGAATCGACGTCTGAAAATAAATACTACAACCTACCCAGATGTAAATTCGCCTTGATTTCCATTATAATGCTCGTTGAATCCCGGCCGATATCTTTTATCACGACCGAACGTTTGGTGGTTCCCTGAAACATCAAGAATACAAATAGCTAAGTCATTCTTGATAACTTAAGCAGGATACATTTTTGAGCCTCATTACCCTGATCGGTGTAGCGGTGGCCGTACGAATTCAAATTACTCCGATCGTTACCTTCGCCGTACCACGATTCGCTCTTCGTTTTGGAAGACACTTGGTCCGGGAAGAGGAATCCATCGCTGAGAGCTTAACAATAGAGATAAACATCAGAAAATATTATATAAGAAAAGTGTCAACATAATCTCCACTAATATACATACATATATTTACAACATGTATATAAATATAAATTAAAAAAATAATTTTTTATTAGATTACGCAATTCGGACGAAAATAAATTGAAGGCATTGCTTTTATTAGCGGGTATCGATGTTTTTTTAAGCTTGGAAATTACATCAAATTCTTCTAAAGACAACTACGAATTCATTCAATCGTTAATTAATTTTACCTTAACAAAAAAATAATCCTCTCTTGGGGAATTACGATAAATGAGAATATTAAACAAAATATAAATATTGTGTGTTTAGTGACTTACCAGCGCCGGTCAACGATACAACGAATATTGTAATTTTCAACATTGCACTTCCTTATTGCGGAGAACTTGTGTGTATAAAATCCTAATTTAATTCCGTGGGATTTGTCACTTTGTGGTGGGGTTGAGAATCGTAAAAAAAAAAGAAAAAAAAGCGAATATTCAGTAGCGAACGATAGTCGGGAGGCTCAAGCTGCTGCCACTGCTCGTTATAGGTGAATCGTTAGCTGAACTCAAGAACATTGGACTGTTGTACCATCACCGATGTCCTCCAGTTTTATACGAGAAAGCATACAGGGCCATGAGAATCGTGAAAGACGCACCACTCGTCCCAGGATTTCGTTCCACGCCCGCCGATATTCTCTTTCTCTATCCGACGCTTACGGTGGATAATTTAATTTTTCGGTGAATCGCTGCTCGCACCAGTGGGGAGAGCCATCAGCTTGCCCTTGTGGCAGTTGTAGCTGTGAGAGCATAATTTTATTCCGTCGGTGCCATTCACACATGCTTCCTCGCTGGTATAAAGGATGTTCAGGCAAGGACGAACTATGCCTTGCCGGAAATTTCCTTATTATTGTATCCGTCGAATAGTCGACTTGGCGAAAAAGTACCCACGATGTGATACAAATTAAAAACCAAAACCTTTTTTATTCTATTGTCGCCCGCTCATCGGGCGCGCGTGAATTTTTTTTACAATATTTCGCGAATAAGTATGACACGTGGTACTCAAGATTTCAATCGGTGCTTGTTATGCGCTTTGGTATATATTTTTTTTCTTTTTCTACTAGCATAAACTTATAAGCCCCAATAAATTATTTCACTGATTTTATCAAGACCACTTTTGATGGTACCACTACTGCTGGTTACAAAGACTCCCTGACTTTGTAGGCATTTAGAATGTGTAGTTATTAAATAGAGATGTAAACTAGCTATTTATACCTGTGCTGAGAGAAAGAAAGACACTGGTAACTATAAATTTATAGTGAAATACAACCTCTGCCTTAACAACAAAAAAGTTGTCTGTGTTAATTATTTATGGTCAATGCAATAGTTAACAACAGTTATCGTGACAAAAAGTATACTATAAAAGAAACCATTTCGTACGAAATTGTTGTTTTGCACATAAAACCTGCCATTTTGCGTTTAAATGCCGATTCAAACAATTACAGCCGGTTCGTTTCACGGTGTCTGAGCTACCTTTCGTCTCACTGAAATTAACAATACCCAGTCATTAAAAAAATCACTTAGCCTATCACAACAACACGAGTAAATTAATTGAGGTAGGTTCCCTGACGGATCCGAGATCACCGATAAATGACTAATAAATGGAGTCATTTTTCTCGATAAATGTTCTATGGGATGACTGAATTGTAACTGATTTTCGGGGGAGTCACCTACCTGCGATTTTTAAGTGGTTTTTAGATCATTTTTAAGGGATTTTTCAGTTATTTTACCGAAAAACTATTCGACGAATAATACCTGAAATTTAAATAGAGCTAGCCCTGTAAATGTTGGGTGTACCAACAGTCATTCTTTAGTCCGATTTCAATTACATGATCGAAAAACTACTCATAAGCTACTAAAACTCAACTTGAAATTTGGTCATTAAGTGGTTACAGAAATGAACATTATGACTTGTCATATTTAAGCGACCCTGGAGTCACTATCCAGTCGATTGACCGGGCAATAACGAAATTTTGACTCCTAAATGATCGCGAACGGTGAGTGACTCGCGAATAACTTCAAAATGACTGAGCAGCAGTCATTTCGGATCCGTCAGGGTTATTATATCAGAACTTTACATTGCCAACTATAAACCGCAAATGAGACCGGAGATTTTGATAGATTTTAAGAGCACTCGGTTAGTTAACTCAAATTTGTTCTAAACAATTAGGAATCCTTAGAGAAAATGCATGTTAAATCGCCGCATGCACGCAGAGAGTAAGAAAAAATTAGCATCGCCAAGAGCAAGTGATCGATCTTACAAAGCGGAATATTAATTATCTTTTAATATAAGATCTGCGGTCACGGCCATCGGTTTCGAGTCCGATTAAAACGTAATTCGATAAAGTTGTTGTTCGAATTACAGTTTTTGGGAAAATTAAGTCAACGATAATATCTGGTCTTCTTTGCAACTAAAAAAGAAATGTCGAACATTGTCCACTAAAAAAGTGGTTTTGAATTAATTTAATCTAAATATATAGTGTTCTTATAGTCAAGAACAAAATGCATGTTTTCGAGTATTTAAATACGTTGGATCATTCCTGAAATATCAACATAGACACTCTAAAAACCAAGCGTATTGCGTGTGTTATTTCCTATCTTTAACATTGTGACCTTTTACAGACTTTAAGCGTGTTGTATTTTTCATATCATTTTGGCTATGTAAAATGTAACACGCTTAAAGTCTGTAAAAAGTCATGATAATATAAAAGATAGGAAACAACACCCTTGAAACACGTTTGGTTTTTTAGAGTGTAGACGATTCGCTTGATGGTTTTACGTCGCGTCGGATTTAAACAAACAATGCCCACACTCGGAGAAAAAATCTTATTAACGTGACTAAATTCATATACATAATTCGTCTTTATTTGTATTAACTACAATTTCTTTCCCATTAAACATACATATATTTCGTTGAAATGTGCAATGTATTGATTTCGACCATATTTATTTATTTCAATCGACTCTCATAAAATAACGGTCACTGAAGAAAAATTCTATTTGTTGTTACTTTAAATTCTTCATTTACACGGTAAAAATATCTAATGAACTTGATGAAATTACCGTACACAATTCTTCTTATTTAATCGAATTAAAATTTTCATTCAAACCAGTTTACATTTATTTGCTTTAATTATTGTACTACATATATTCGAAATAGATTCATTTATTCAGATCAACCTTTATTTGATAACATTTGTCTGCGGACCATTACCATTATTTCTTGTCTAATATCAATAAAATAATATTATTAATATTATTGCATACTGACCCATTGTAAAAGATAGTCCTGTAATAGATTATTAATTTCCACATTGTTTATACTGAGCATGATGAAAAAAATGTATTTAAATCGAAAACATATTTATTTCATATTAATTACTCAACTGAAATAAAATAATTGACTTAAAATAGATACTTCCTTATTAGACCGACATTAAAATAAAAAAATTTATTTACATGAACTAAAATTTAGTTCTGTCGACTAGATTTTTTTTCTCGGTGCACCTATTGCATAATAAGTAGACAATGCTGTTCGGTTTAACCGAAACATTAAAAACGCTGAACGTTAGTAAACCGGGGAAACTCCAAAGGAAGAAGACGTTCGTCACACGAGTTTCCAGAATAATAATTACAAGAAGACTTCGTGGTCGCAAAGACCATTTTATATAGCAGTTATATTTCAGTTGACACTTTGTCAATATTTCACTCGGCGGCCGCCAATAGAGAATTCACCGATTGTAGATGTCCGACGACGTCACGCGGCTCAGACCTCGAGAATTCTCGGACAATTTGCCCGGCGGCGTTTGGGATTTCCTGCGACACTAATATAAATACTATATAATTACCTGTCTATACAGTCACCGAGTCGCCGAGGTCTCTAGCCGCTCGACACTGAAATACCGCGACAAATATCCTTACAATAACCATACTCGCATATCATTTTCACACTTGTCTCATGCTGCCATTTCCAAAAAACCTATTAACCTTTGTCTCAGCTTGACCGATGTCATTCACTCTGTGACTGTTCGAAAGTAAACGTTATTGCGGCTGCTCTTTACGGGACGCCATCACTCGACGAATAGCATGTATATGGGCTATTTCAAGCCAAGTCCATGAATTTTACTCTCTAGTTTTTTCTCCCTCTTAATATTGCTAATATTAAAAGGGGGACAAATACTCGAAAAACAAACGAAAAATTGACAAAATCTAAAAAATTATGTTTTTTTGTAAAATTAAAAAAAAAAAAAACAAATGAAATCTTTGTCGTTCTCTTTTCTTCGACGATTTCAATGTAAAAAGACGTTGGTATACAGTCTTACAGGAGGTCTTCTTCTTGGTTAATTGTAGAATCATTTTTTTACACATTTGAATGCGTACTCAATCTTTATGTTTAATTGGATAAAGAAAATAGTATCTTTTCATTTTTTTCTGGTATCCGAGTGATTTAATTATTAATAATATTATTTAAAAAATGAAAAAAAAATCTTTGCAAATTGCTTCCTCATTATTGTTGGGTTTTTACAAATCTACCTCTATGAGGAAAAGCATGTTAATCTATTTTGGCTTCCTCATAGAGGAAGTTTTGTAAAAATCCAACAATAATGAGGAAGCAATTTGCAAAGTTCCACTTTGCAGCCTTGTTTAAAAAAATTTTTAATGGCATTAGTTTTGAACCCCTTGACGGATTCGCGCCAGATTCGAACTGATGCTTAGTTTACCCACACTCTACTTGTGGACTAAATTTAAGCACGATATCTTAAAAATTGCGAATGTTGGAGTACGAACGAAAAATTTCAAATTTTTTTTCAAAATACCATAAATTTAGAAGCTCGTGACGGATTCACTCCAAATTCAATCCCATACCTTGTTTAACTACAGTCTACTTGTGGACCAAATTTGAGCCCGATATCTTAAAAATTGCGGAAGTTAGAGCACGAACAAAAAATTCAAAGTGCCATAAATTTAAAACCCGTTAACGGAATGTCGTCAAATACACTCCCAAATTTTATTTAATAACAGTCCAGTTGTGGTTCAAATTTGAGCCCGATATCTTAAAAATTGCGACAGCTATCGTGCTAACAAAAAATTGTGCATATACGCACACACATATACAGACACTTTTTCTAAACCACTTTTCTCGACGTTTTAGACCATTCTAAGTGTCCTGATATGAAAATATCGAAAAAAAAAATTTCACGAAAACAAAGCTTCCTCTATGAGGAAGGAAAAATACTATTTTCTTTTTCGAATTGAACATATAGTTTCAATATGCATGACAATTACAATGTGGAACTATACGAACGCCTTTTTTCATTGAAATCGTCGAAAAAAAACATAAAGTCAACGGATACCACTTGGGATTTAAAAAAAAAGACATTTTTTTTCTTTTTTTTTTCTATTATTTTTGTGATGGAGGATTTTTTTTTTCAATTTTTACCAATGACAGAGTTCGACGGCAAAGTATGAAAATAATTCTAAATTTTTTCTTAGCCATTTTTTAAATGGTAATAGTCAGTGACATAGAAACAAGTCCAATGAAAAATATGAATGGTTTAGACGTTCATCGAGTTGACTTGGAATCCCCCGTACACTAATACTCGCAAATAATAATACACTAATACGTCCAACAGCATCTGTAATTATACTCTAGCAACTAAGTGACGTATCGACTACATGAAAGTTTATGTACGAAGGCTCTGTCGGCTCAACGAGTTTAAAACTGATATCTCCCTAATATCTCTCATGATTTGGTAGATTTGACTGTTACCTGTGACTTTTACCATCAGCTGATATATTAAATTTATTACACGTTTGTAAGAAAATGACAAATTTTTATCTGAAATTTCTTAATTTCATTTAGTAGAAAATATTGTAATTTTACATCTCACTTGAATATCGAATTTAATATATCAGTTTCTGTAAAAGTGATTCCCTTACTCCCAGTACGAATTTACACTAAATATTTTTAACAGTGTAGACTTATTTTAATTAGATTAAAAATTATTATTTAATTAATATTTTAATTATCTTTTTACTGATATAAAAATGTTAGTTTTATTGTTTTCATCACATTGCTATTATTAACTACACTTTTTTATCATCGAAGAATATGACCATGTTGAAGAAGAGTGCCTTGTTAACCACGGAAGCCTGGGAAAAAGAAATCATTAGAATCAATAATTTATCCCAGGATTACCCAGACATTTAATCGATCAATCAAAATATTAACTACCACCGCCTCTGCCGCCCATCATTCCACCTCCCAAGTAATTAGGTTGTCCGTATCCCATTCCTCCTCCATATCCTCCTTGTCCATATCCCATTCTTCCTTGTCCGCCACGCATTTGGCCTCCACCGTATCCTCGCCCATAGCCTATTAATTATCATCTTTTTCATTTTCTTTACTTTCAATAGTTCATTAACTACTTAACCCTTTGCGTCACGTTTATTAGAAATAAATGAAATTTTATTCGATCGAAATAAAATCCTATTTGATCGGAAAATTAAATAAATACCTTCTTCAAACACTAGCGTAATACGATTTAATTTCAATAGAATATAATGTATTTCATTCAAATAAATCATATTCACTTCAAAATAAAATGTATTATCACTAAGTGATCCACCTATTGTCGCTTAGTTTTAAATGTTTTCAACTAATTTCCGACAATACTTAATGCGTTTTCTCATTTCGGAAAGGAAAAATATATGGCCCAAAGGGTTAAGTAGTTGAGATAACAATATAATAATATAAGGCTAAAAGGACCGTCTCCAAATGTATATCAATAATATTAAGGGTGCTTTACACATATCCATATACCGAACGAAACTTTGATTCGATCAAAGATTTTTTTTTTATCTCTTTCTCAGAATTTCAGTACCTAGCAGGACACACCGAAAAAAAGATTTCATTAATTTAAAATAAGTGGATGAATTGTAATCGTAAAGTACGAAATTTCCATTTTTTACTGACCATGGGTGGTAATAGTACATTACGATACGAGTGCGAAAATTTTTTTTCTGACGAGTGTGAATATGCAGCACGAGCCGAAGGCGAGTGTTGCAATCACACGAGTTAAGAAAACATTTTCGCATGAGTATCGTACAAAATTTTATTTCACGAGGTGTGTAAACGACGTTTGACGCACGCGAAGCGTGTGTAAAACATCGTTCTACGTACTGAGTGAAATAAAAACATTTTATTCATATCGCAGGAATTTTTATCATGTTGCACGAAACTAAAATTCTGGTTAAAACAAACTTTTCATTGGAAATAATACTCTCCATACTCCAATGAAATATAACATCTAATTTTATTTGGATCAAATACATTTTATTACAAGTGAATATGATTAATTTGAATGGAATACATTATTGAAATAAATTTTGAAATATTCTATTGAAATAAAATTCTATTATTTGAAGAAGAAATTTATTTAATTTTCCGGCCTAATAGGATTTTATTTCGATCAAATAAAATTTATTGCATACCAATAAATGTTATTAATTTCAAATAATACTTATTTGACCGAAATGAAATTTCATTTATTTCAAATAGATCCCGCGTTTAATTGAAATAAATCCATCAGACCGATTTCTCGGAATGTATTGCCTTCGACAATTCAATAAAACTTAGCAAAAAAGTGACGTTTCAAGTCATACCTTGAGCCTCGCAAAAGACGAGCAAAGCAGCCAAAACGAAAAATAGTACAGCGATGATCTTCATGTTGTTTGTGGGAAGAAACTCTATTCGTCTGAAGAAAGACTGTAGTACAGCACACGCAAACTCATCCTTTTATACGTTGTTTGTAACCAATACGCAAATACACGAATTCTATTATTGAATTCCGACACTAATGATTTCCGCAATGCAAAAGATTTTCTTTATAACGGGTGATCATAAAATACACAGTTACTCGCACATTGTTTGATATTTCACTAAAAACCGACATCTGTCATAGGTAAAGTAAGATGAATGTACGCTTACTTGGACATTTTTCATTGTCAGCACTTATTATAATTATTGTCCACAGGTAAAAAATATTTTTTGTCGTAAATAAATCGTCATCGATGAAATAATTTTACGTATTTGGGCCGAATTAAATGATTAATAAAATTGAATATTCATTGAAGGAAAACAAAATATTAAGTCGAGAATTTTTTTTTGAGCGTCAGTTCTAAAATAACACGAGCTTTTCTTTTTCAACTGATTTTCTTAATAATCACACGTTATATGCATATTTTCATTGTCAACGGCCATTCATTCAGTTTACAGTGGAACCTCGATCATTGTTCTTTAAGTTGTCCAGAAACCCCCGAATGAGATGTTGGAACTCCGTGCAGGGGGATTAATTGATGTTCTTAAGGGGATACTGGAGTCAATTTTTTCACCGACTTTGATCGCATTTTACGTGCGTTACGTGTTTTTGTGTTATCGCCAATCCAATGATCTTGGAAATATACGGAGAAACTCATTGAATTTGTGTCCAGTCTCGTTTTTCGAATGTGCCCTAGCGAAAACACCCACCAATGGAAGCCACCATGTAGCTGACATAGCCACCTGTGTGCCATGCCATTCTGCCACCTCCGACTTTGCGTTTTCCACCGTGTATTCCACCACGAAATAAGGCTCCGTTGATGGCCGGATACTGGTGTATCCCTCACCGTTATTTCACCGTGTTTGCAACCATTATTGAACGGACCCAAAAATGGGCCATAGGTGGGATACATGGTTAGACCAGCCACCATAAATGCTACCGTGTATTCGACCGCCGTAAGCACTTCACCGAAAATGTAATACGTCATTAAAAAACAATTGGTAGTAATTTTTGCTCTAGTGAGCCAGGATAAAAATATTCATTCAGATCGCTACATATAAGCATGTTCACGGGGCCTTTCGCTTGCGGGAAACGGTCGAGCCCGTTAGCCACCTGGCGGTAGCGAGACCAATTTTGTTTGCGTAATGGCAGCGATGGGATCCACGGTGGCCTAGTCACGTAAAGCTTGTATCGCTACCGCCAGGTGGCTCTAACGGGCTCGAACGTTTCCCGCAAGCGAAAGGCCCCCCTGAACATGCTTATATGTAGCGATTTGAATGAATATTTTTATCTTGGCTCACTAGAACAAAAATTATTAACAACTGGTAATGAAGTTTTTTAATGACGTATTCCATTGTCGGTGAAGTGTTTACGGCGGTGGCTACGCCACGTATCTCACTATCGGCGAAGTACTGACGGCGGTGGCATTTGCGGTGGCCCAGCCTCGTATGCCATTATCGGCACGGTACTGGCGGCGGTGTGAGACACGGTGGCATTCGCGGTCGCCCAGTCTCGTATGTCACTATCTGCAAGGTACTGGCGGTCGTGGAATACACGGTGGCATTCATGGTGGCCTAACCATGTATTCCGCCTGGGGCCCATTTTTGGATCCGTTCAATAATGGTGGCAAACACGATGAAATAACGGTGGAATACACCAGTATCCCACCAGCCACCAGGGCCTCATTTCGTGGTGGAATACACGGTAGAAAAGGCAAAGTCGACGGTGGCAGAATGGCAGGTACACACCTCGTGGAATGCATGGTGGGTCAGAACGTTGATATAGTACAAAATAGGTGGTGTTGACAGTTCGAGCGGCCATATTGGTTTTCGATTATAAATTTACGATTCTCTTTATTTTTCAAGCGATTTCACCCGAAATTCTAGTGGAAGAAAATGCGCTTATGTTGATATTATAATTCTATGCAATTTGAAACATATTTGTAAGATATTGACAACGTAGTTTGTAAACTACGAAACCGAACCTTTTTACCGACCAAAGTCGGTAGAAAAATGTATTCCACTGTCCCCTTAATGCGTGTCCGCATTGCATCACGTAAAGCATAGCTTGCCGCGGCTCATACTCTTCGGTACTTCGAGTCCTGCTGTCGAACATCGAATGCGGTTCTACTGTATAATTAACGGTCCTGATCAATTGGATGCGCATTAGCTCTTACGCAGAAAAAATACATTTTTAACTACTGCAACAGCGGAAAGTCACTTTACAATAGCCATTATACGCAGGTAAACAAGTGCCGCCACGAAGCGCTCGCAGTTGACACGATAAACGCGACTTATTCCGTACATGTTGCGTTTATGATTAATATCGAACCCTGGCAAGCTGTATCGCCGAAGTGTTAACCGAAAATAACTCAAGTAAACCGACTTATTAACCGAGAAAAGATAAGTCTCGATTAGCCCCTTCTGTCACCGGCTTTAATCGATTAAAAATCTTTCGTTCGGTTAAATTGTCAATTAAAATCTACTGAATTCGTCATTAAAAATCGCTTAAAAAACAACAAATTGGGTTAAAAAGTTAGTTAAGAGGAGGGAGTCAGGCCAAAAAAATTGATTTTGGAAATTCAATATCATCCAAATCCTATTGCATATAAAAATGCCCAATGCACTATATTGTTGGTGCTCGATGAAAGAATTTTTTACTGTCGTTTAACTTGCATATGCTTTTCAATATTGTCTTAAGCAAAGTTCTTAGGTTTTCCATTCTGCGCATGATTCAGATCAAACTGCAAGGCAGATTGGAATCATTGACGTCTCATTTTCTTCTTCATGAAAAGATACACCGGCTAAATGGAGCAAACTATTTTTTTTCATTCTGAAAGCAAAGTTAATCACTGATTTAGAAAATAGCATAAAATTTATTTATTAACAATTATGTTACTTAAAAAATATTACGTTTTATTAACAATTGCTCCATTTAGCCGGTGTATCTGTTCATGAAGAAGAAAATGAGACGTCAACGATTCCAATCTGCCTAGTAGTTTGATCTGAATCATGCGCAGAATGGAAAACCTAAGATCTTTGCTTAAGATAATATTTAAAAGCATATGCAAGTCAGACAAAAGTAAAAAATCCTTTAATCGAGTACCAACAATATAGTGCATTGGGCATTTTTATATGCAATAAGATTTGGATGATATCGAATTTCCAAAATCAATTTTTTTAACCTGACTTCCTCCCCTTAAACTAAGTGAAACAGGGGCTAATCGAGACCGATTAAAAAGTCGTCGACGTTTTGCCAGGGTTTCATTATGCAATAATATTATTTTATTGATATTGGACAAAAAAAAAGGTAATTACCCACAGACAAACGTTATTAAATAAACGGTGATTTGAATAAATAAATCTATTTCGGAATGTATGTAGTACATAGACGAAATCTATATGTACTACAATAATTAAAGCAAATAAATGTATACTGCTGGATAAAATAAAATTTTAGATCGAGTAAATAAGAAGGATTGTATATAGGAATTTCGTCAATTTAATTAGATGTTTTTACCAGATAAATAAAGAAATTAGTAGCAACACATAGAATTCGTCTTCAGTGACCATTATTTTATGAGGGTTCATTCAAATATACAAATATGGTCGAAATCAATACATCGCACATTTCAATGAAATCCATATTAGTTTTATGGAAAGCAAATCTTAGTTAATGCGAATAAAGATGAATTAAATATTTGAACTTGGTCACGTAAACTAAAAATATCAGCTTGTCTCATTATGTTTCTGCTTTTTTTAAAACTTTTTAAACAACGAGATTATGAAATATGTACAGAATTATGGATAGTCGTTTATTTATTTTTTTAAAATTACATTGCCATTAATATACGCATTTTCATCATTCGAATGTCCATTCGCGTTGACGAAGACTCTGTCATTATCCAAGAAAGATACCTGTGGAAAAATTCTCAGAGTTATTGTGGAATATCGGGGCATTTGATTAGATATTTGAAATTACCGCTTACCCCCTCTGCCTCGTAACCAAAGAACTCCTCCAAACCCGCCTCCACCAAATCTTGCCCCTGCATATCTTCCACGTCCAAATCCAAATCTTCCGAATCCTCCTCTTCCAAATCGTCCTCGTCCGAATCCAACCCCTCGAAATCCCCCTCCATGAAATCCTCCGCCGTGAAATCCCCCTCCGTGAAATCCTCCTCCGTGAAATCCTCCTCGTCCTCCGCCAAATCCGTGTCCACCACCTGTTATTTGTCGATCATGCAGTTGTAGTTATTTTGTCAATAATCAATAGTCTGACGTAGAATGGCTCATATTATTATTATCACTATTATTAGCAGCTTTATTATATACTAGGCCCTAATAGGGTCATGTAGGCATCAGTAAAATAACAATTCCTAAAAACAGGGTACAAAAAAGTAAAAAAATAAAAACAAAATAACATAAACAAAAACAAATACAAATAGCATATTGTGCGACAAGAGCCAAATTCGGCCCGCGTCGCATAGAATACTTTCTATAATAAGTGCATGCGTAAGGCATCGCTGTAAGATATTGAATGCACATATGAGAACTCTACAAAAAAAGCTCTGTCGCAGGTGTCGTTTTCGACCCGTAAAACAGGGGCGAAAGAGAACGAAAATTCTCCCCAGTGTTGAAGGCGAAGCAAGTACATGCAACGCATGCGCGGGCCCAACTTTTCCACCCTAGCGTGAAACTAGCTATTTACGGGCAGTAAAACTGCCATGAAAATCACCACTTTTCATGCACGTGTAATAAATTTTTTTTTAAATAGTAGCAGATTCCGAGAATTTTGTGAAATCCAACAAAAAGAAAAACAAAAAAATGATAACTAAAAACAGACTATAACTATAAAAATAAAAATAATCCCAATACCTTGTTGCTAAAAACGCAAGAGTAATGAATTACACTTTTTGGTCCATTCCTATAAAAACGGACGGAAAAACGCCCCTAGCAACTGAAGATGACACATTAATAACACTAAAAATGACAGATCATTTTTTTCTACTCGCGGTGATGATGTCAAAATAACAGTAAAATGATGTCACAAAGAGCTTGAGGGTTTGTCATTTTATTCGTGAAATGATTATAAATTGTCGTAAAAAATCACGCAAACTGAACTAGAAAAAAACTTCGTCATTCCGACCGTAATCAACTTGACAGATAAAGATTTGTCATTTTTGTCATCATAAAGCCGTGATTAAACCGTTAGCACCATTTCTCCTAGGGTATACCTCAGATACGTGTAATAAGCAGTTAAGGAGGGTCTTCTGTTACTTGTGGTGGGGAGGCCGAAGAGCGGTGAGACGTGAGACGGAGGTAGCTAGCCGTGCAACAATGTTGCGTCGGAGGCGGCAAACTCGTGTAACACGAGTTATACTTAGCACTTTAGTTTCAACAAAACGGTACAGACGAATGTTTCGAAAATTGGATATGTAGTTCTGGAAAGTACGTCGCTTCAAGCGGTATACGTTTCCAAAAGAAGACATCACTCCTTCTATTTATTTTACACGATCGAGAATGCACTATTTTCCATAAGCCCAATGTTAAATCTCTTAACTTTGAGAATTAATATCTTTAAAACGGTTCAGACAACCTCATGAAAACTCCACAGTTTGATGAGAGGATTACTCGTGAACATGCTGTCCAAATTTCAAAACGCTGACATCACTTCGAGATAACAGAAGACCCTCCTTAAAAAAAGAATGCCAGTAGCGCATATCTATGTTCAGTCGCTACTCGCTTAATACATGCTAAGTATTAAGGTTGCCTCACTATATTAGAGCCATTCGGCGCATCTCTTTTTCCAGCTTAGTCATTTGTTGGAAGTTTTGCACTCGGACACTTTTTAAGTATCTCTCCCACACTACCGTGAGTTCTTGTCCTATTATCCATATATGTGTGACATCGCGTTAAGCACATTACCAAATTTTTTCTGACTCCTCTATTAACCGTCAAAATTTTCAAGTGTTCAAGTGTGGTATTAATTGAAATAAGATATGAGAAGCTGTACCTTGAGATTCGCAAAAGTTTAGCGCAGCAACCAGAAGGAGAAAGATTATTGCGATGATCTTCATGATGTTGCAAGTGCAGCCTTTTATATTGGTCTCGACAAAAACTGTGATACATCGCACATGAAGTCATCCTTTTATACGTTTTGTCCCGGCCAATACGCAAATGCACAAGTTCTATTATCAACTTCCAACTAATGAATCTTTGTAGTGCGAAAGATTTTCTTCATAACGGGTGACCGAAATATGTTTTTTTTAAGTCTATCATCGACCGATAAAATTATATTTATTCTTCAAGTATTTTTGACTATGAGTATTTCTTTATCTTATAACGATAACTAACAATTATCATGAATTGAATATTCATTAGCTCTTATACAGAAAATGCTAACGAATTACATACAAATTCTTTTATTTACCGAGTAATCATAGTTAAGTTGCACTGTTAAAAACATTCAGGAAAGACATACACTTTCATCGCAAGTTTATTATATTCATAAACGGGTATATTAAATTCAATGTACACTCATATAGTAACATTATAGTAATTTAAAAAATTAAACTTGAGTTTTTTAACGAATTTAATATACCTTTGATTAAATTTACATCATACTTGTATATTAAATTAAACATTCCGACTTACGCATAACAATTTTCAATAGAAGTATATTAATTATCATAATGATAATTTTTACAGTGTGATGCGCATTACATTAAGGAGATTATGACATATGTCTATTTCTCTTAAATGGCTATACTTCCAAGCTAGCCTGCTGAATCTTCTCGAAATATTCATCTCCGGCATGTAAAACTTTTCGCGTATACTTAATTCGGAAAGTGTTCAGTGCAAAATTCTTAGACGCGGAGAAACGCGTCTCTTCTTTTGTTCGGGAGATCAATTCTGACCGAGAACAAGCCTTTACAAGTTTCTGTTACCGACTGAGCACTAGCACATCACCTTAAGGGGGCGGGGGGCGACACCTACTCAGGTGGTGACAAATACTGTAACCAATTTTTCCAAGGCCACCGAAAGTTTAAAGAAAAATAAAAGAAAAGTCTTACATCATGCGTCTCTCAATTCTGCATGATTTAAGACTTTCCTTTTTCCCAAAGAGGATAAAGTTTTTGAGAATTCTTGATCCAAAAATTATTCGCTATGCCTCTTGCACTCATGGACGGTTTGCTTGCCCTTAAGGTGATGTGCTATACCGACCGAGTCACCGTGAGTGCGAGTGAGAAATCGTTATTGGCGGCCTCAGTGGAGCGAGAAAGTACGACAAACACGTGTAGCACATCACGTTAAATTGACAGATAACTAATCCTAATGTGAACTGCTCGAATAAGCGGAAGCGCTCGCACTTGCGCTCGCACTGCTGGAAGCCCAGCTGTTACTCCACCCTGAGGCATCAGCGTTACTGTATGCTTGACTTTTTGCATGAGCGCTGCTTTCACCACCTGTAAATTATAAAAATAACGCTGAATTAATTAATAGTTTATACCTTACACTGAAAAAAAAATTGGCTGAATAGGCTCCAAGCGACAAAATTGTTTGGCAAAATAAACTGGTTGGTCACAGAAACAAATTAATTAATTGAAGCCGTGAAACCATTTGGATGGGCCAGCAAATTAATTGGTTGCCGATTAACAAATTGGGTATCATAACCAACTAGTTTGTCGGGCCAATAAAAAATTGGTTAATCTAGCCAATTTAGTCGCTTGGAGCGTATTTAGCCACGCTAATTGTTAGCGTAACCAATTATTTCTCTCCGTCCATATATCTGAGTATTATCTATATTCTGGTATAGAACCTACCTCGCGGTTAGGTTCTAACCTTCAGTGGTAATTGTCTGCAGAAGTTAACAAGTAAGCTCACCGTGAGCGATGCTCTGAGTTTCATAAAAATTACATAGTTGATTAATATTTTATTCGAGTAATTAAGTTGTTTTAATAATATATCCTAGCAAGCCTTGCGACCTCGAAACGACAATAAACGACCGAAGTAACGACCGATCGTTAAATGCAAAGAAAAAATCATTAAAAAGAGCCAAATGACCAAGAAAACGTTCATTGAAATTGTTGTTGGTGAGAAACCAACTGACAAAAAATAATTTCAATAGTTCTTTCTTGGTCATGTGGCACTTTTTTTTTTTTCATAACCGGCTGTTTTTCAGTCGTTTGGCCGCGCATTGGACCGGCTAGGGTATTATTATTCATACTACTATTATGTAAGATCATCTTGTTATGGCTATTGACGTACCTGCGCTGGAGCTCGCAATGGCGTGGGCCTTACTATAAGCATCCCAAGACCCATTAGCATCTGCCGAAGCTTTATCTCCATGACCAGAGTCATGATACTTGATGGGCACTGAACTTTGTGGTCTATAAGGAGAACCTCCTTTGACGCCTGATTGATGGGTTTTCACTCCATCACTTGGTCCGCCAGATGTATTTTCATTTCCAACTGCATCCAAATGCTCGACATCGTTTCCTGCTTTGGGGCCTTTGGGTTTGCAGGAACCATGCGAACATCCCCTAACTTCGTCATGTCCATAATGCGTCGGAATAGGGTTTGAGGGTCTACTTTGTTGGTTGTGTGGATATCGATTGGAAGGCCCAGTTTCGTCGCTACCATTTTGATTTTCCAAATCAGTTGCATCAGCAGTTGATGGCGATGGATGTTGATTGTGAGAATTTAAAAATAGATTTGAAGGATTGGGTTTGCTATTGGGATATTCATCGGAAGGTTGTCCCAGATTGTTCTTATTTGGTTTTCCCGAATTATATGTGCTACCGGACGGTGTTGGTGAATGTTGACTGTGAGGATTTAAGAAAGGATTTGAAGGATTGGTCTTGCTTTCAGGATATTCATCGGAAGGTCGTCCTTGATCGTCATAATTAGGATTTTCCGAATGAGGTGTACTTCCAGTCGGGTTAGGCGGTTGTTGACTGTGAGGATTTAAGAAAGGATTTGAAGGATTAGGCTTAATTTGAGGATATTGAGTGGAAGATCCTGGTTTATCGTCGTCATAGGGATTTCCCAAATGGTGGATACCACCTGTTGATGTCGATGGATGTTGACTGTGTGGGTTTAAGAACGGATTTAAAGGATTCGTCTTGGATCCTGAAGGTTCGGGGCTACTTCCGGCAGATTTTACAGCTTTTTGGATTTCCGAGACGTCTACATCCCCATTGAGAAAAGGATTTGAGGTTCCTGGTTTACTCCCGGAAGATTCAGAAGTACATGACCTTGATCCTGGCGTAGCAGAATTGCCTCTGCAATCACTGCCGAGGTTTGGTGACGGAAGTGATGACCCAGCAGGTACATCAGGATTTTTGTTAAATGTTGGATGCTGATGGCTTCCCTTCACATCATCTCTTCCTCCTCCTGTTGGTTTCATTGACTTGTGTCCTCCATAGCCACCATCGGAATTTGGCAACGGTCGTGATGAGCCAGCAGATAAATTAGGATATTTGTCGTACGATGGGTATGGATTCGAAGCACTAGGATTAGTAACAGGCTTTCCCGAATTGCCGGCCAACTCAACGTCTTTATCCTGCGACTGATCTGGATGGAGACCATCAGGCTGACCTCCTGAACACTTTCGCGTCCCAGAAATGCAAGGTTGTGATGAACCAGTAGATAAATCGGGATGTCCGTTGTACGATGGGTGTGGATTCGAAACACTCGGCTTAGAAACAGGTCCTCCTGGATTGGCAGTATTACCTCCCCAGCCGCCATTTAGATTTGGTAATAGTTGTGATGAACCAGCAGATAAATCAGGATGTTTGTTGTACGATGGGTATGGATTCGGAACCCCTGGCTTTATAACAGATCCTCCTGGATTGGCGGTATTACCTCCCCAGCCGCCATCGAGATTTGGTAATGGTTGTGACGAACCCGCAGATAAATCAGGATGTTTATTGTACGATGGGTGTGGATTCGAAACACTCGGCTTAGTGACAGATCCTCCTGGATTCGCGGTATTACCTCCCCAGCCGCCATTGAAATTTGGTAATGGTTGTGATGAAACAGTAGACAAATCAGGATGTTTGTTGTACGATGGGTGCGGATTTGAAACACTCGGCTTAGTAACAGATCCTCCTGGATTAGCAGTATTACCTCCCCAGCCGCCATTTGGATTTGGTAATGGTTGTGATGAACCAGCAGATAAAGCAGGATGTTTATTGTACGATGGATGTGGATTTGCAACACTCGGTTTTGTAACAGGTCTTCCCGAATTGCCGGGCAACTCAACCTCTTTATCCTGCGACTGATCTAGATTTAGAACATCAGGCTGACCTCCTGAACATTTTCGATCCCCGGATGTGCAAGATCGAGATCCTGGATTAGCGGTATTACCTCCCCAGCCGCCAGCAAGATTTGGTAATGGTTGTGATGAACCAACAGATAAATCAGGATGTTTATTGTACGATGGGTGTGGATTCGAAACACTCGGTTTAGTAATGGGTCCTTCTGGATTGCCGGTATTACCTCCCCGGCCGCCATTGAGATTTGGTAATGGTTGTGATGAACCAGCAGATAAATCAGGATGTTTGTTGTAGGATGGTTGTGGATTCGAAGCACTCGGTTTAGTAACGGAACCCCCTGGATTGGCACTATTACCTCCCCAGCCGACATTTGGATTTGGTAATGGTTGTGATGAACCAGCAGACAAATCAGGATGTACGTTGTGCGATGGATGTAGATTTGAAACACTTTGCTCATTCACAGGCCTTCCCGAACCTGCTGACAAGGGATTTGAAGTTCCCTTGCCATGATGATGGTCATCATGGCCATGATCATGATCATGGTGCGACGGATTCGGTATCGAAATACCAGGTTTACTTCCTGAACATTTGGGACTACCAGAAACGCACGGTCGAGATTCTGAATGTGCAGTATTATCTCCCCATTCACCATTTACGCTTGGCGGAGGTTGCAACGAGCCAGTAGAGAAATCGGGATGTGCGTTCTTATTGAGTTGCGTTTTCGAAAGGCTTGGCTGATTTTTCGGTTTCTCCGAATCTACCGGAAACTCACCATGTTCGGAGTACGTCTGATCTGGATTCAGAGCATCAGGCTGGGTTTCCGAACATTTGGAACTTCCATAAGTGCATGGACGAGATCCAGGAATGGCTGCATTACTTCCAGCAAGGTTCGGCAATGGTTGTGATGAGCCCGAAGATAATTCAGGATTTTCATTGTACGTTGGATAAGGGTTCGAAACACTAGGCTTGTTTTTTGAATTTCGGCAATTTGAATCTCCTGGATGACACACAGTTGCAGGATTAGTTGAAGGATTGATACCCGGAGCGGAATTCCCATTGTTACCGCATCCGCCGTGTCCTGCATTCGCAATATGTTGATCCCATCCAGGAGTTCCGTCTTGATGATTAGTAGTTTTGTATTCAGTGTCTTTCTCTCGATCGCTCGATTGATCAAGGACGTCAGATCTTCCGATAGGATGGTTAGCATTTGCAATCGCGCTGGCGCTTGAGATGGCCTTCCCGATATTTCCCCCATTGGCGAATGCATTAGCAGTGGCTGCTGCATTGCCTGACCTGGTAAAAATAAATAATAGAAAACGATTTTTAAAAATCCTATCGTTCCGAATACGAACTTTCTATCATAAACTTACAATCAAAATTCTATATGTTTCTTCCATATCACATAATATTATTATAAATAATATAAATTTTGTATTAAATTTAATAATAAAAATATACGATCGTACGAGTAATATTAATAATATTACATTTTTCATTAAGAAAAGTTTCATCCACAAATGTTTGGATTGAAATATATTCAAGATTCAATTAAAAGTCAAGCAGCATAAAATTATTATATAAATTATAGAAAACTGTTTCATCTGTATCAGGATTTTACGATAGATTATAATAATTCTTTCAGTCTAAACACATAGAATTTATTATTACGATATACTTTCTATAATTGAGAGACGATAGAAAATGATAAGATCGCTCTACTGATGCCATTTTGATTGCGAACGATTAATGTTGAATCGTATATTTAGTATATAACACGATACATCACAAACGGGTAAAAATTGACAAGTGACGAAACGTAAATGCAATATAAAATGTTATAAATCCGCTGATGTACATACCGATAATGGATCTATCGTATTTAACGCATAGAAAATGAAAATTATAGAAAACTAATAACAACGATACAATTTGTATAAAATTGATCAAAGTCCAAATAGATAGAGATAACATACGATTAAATCCCATTAAAATTCTATCGATCTGTTTCAGTCTGTATAATTTATTGTTACCAGGGTGTACCACCGGTGTTCGCATCTGCACTTGCGGTCGCCGAACTTTGTGCTATTCCGAAACCTCCGGAACCAGTATTTGCGAACGCGTGGGCACTTGCCGCTGCATTTGCTAAAAGAAATGTATTTCCATGTTATAGCAATAACGTTCCTCGGGTAATGAACAAAATTAGACCTCATAAAACAAATATTACAAATACCTGTTGCTCCAAAGGATTTTACCCCTTTAACACCATATCCATCTGTATGTATAAATTGTTATATGCATAATTAGACATGAATGTTCTATAATAATTACACATCTGTCAAGCATGCATTAGACAAGAATTGCAAACCAAAAATTTGATTACAATACAATTCTACTTTGCAACAAGAGAAAAATCGGAAAAATAATCAACGTCATTAAAAATATTTTGTCATAATAATATAACAAGGTAATTAATTAATTAGTAATAAAAATAAAAATTCAATAAACGCCCTGCAAATTTATTATTTTCACATGAAGTAAATCAGCCGATTTTTTAAAATATATAAATATGATATAATATTTATTGAATTTCTTGAGTTTTTAAATTTATTTTGAAGAATGCTTAAAAATCCGCGAGTTTTGATATATTTTCATATACAAGTACGATATTACACATTTGAAGTTTTCGAATATTTGAACGCATCGTTTTACTAAACCAATGGTATTTTTAAAAGCTTCAACATCATTAAAAAATTCTTTGAAAAAACTTATGAATCCGAATAAAACTATGTTATGAGATAAAAAATTAAGGTCTTACAAATTTTATTAAACACTCCATTTCTTTTTCATAAATTTATAACGTAGTATATTAAAGGATCGTAGTTTTTCGCATGTTATTCTCTTGTTACAAAGCATTTAAATTCTAATTTAATTAAACTTTCAGTTGGAAGCACATCTTTAATAGAATGATAGAAATAGCCGGTATACCTGGGCGGGCATATGTTGCTCCCAGCAACAGACTAAACGCGAGTACATTTTTAATTCCGCACATTTCGCCAATTATAAGTTATAAAAATCAGTTACTCGAATACTTATTATCCGGTCATGTCGCTTGTACTTCAGAACTTTGATACGTTATGGTTGTGGTCTTTGGAAACCACAGTGATACAGTAAGTCCAATAAACGCTTGAAGCTTATATATACGGAAGATCACCACCCCCACTGGTGAAAGGATCGATTTCAAATGATGAACCGAGTAAGCGGCTTATGGTAGTACTTTATTGTAATACAATGCGCACATCTCTTCGAAGAAAAACGCGTGTGGCAAAAGACAAAAGAAAGAGAAAAAAAATCCAGTGTGAATCAAAGGAAGAAACATGATTTCCCAATGAATGACCACTTTATCGACATTATAAACTTTATTCATAGGATTTATTTCAAGGATAGTAATGTTCGGGGAATCAAAAATCTTTGCATTTTTTCCTAACGCCGTTCAATTTGCACCACATCATTTCAATAGTGTGTTACACCATGCATTGTCGTCCAAAAGTTTGTTCGAAATATCAACGTTGTCAAGAACATGGATTTTTTAATAACAGTAATGTCAAAAAATATAAATTGATATTAAATTAGCGAAATGAAAAAATGTTCAACCAACTTTTAAAAATCTTTTTTTTCGTTGTTGCTTTTGTTTTTTCACGACTTTGACTTGGTATTGTTATATTTTATGAAATAGTTTTAAAATTACGAATTTTTCGATACGGTTTCGTGGAAAATTTCTATATTATACATTAAAAGTTTTACAATTTATAAATCTTCGATCTCATTGACTTTCTTTTTTCATTTTTTTTATGCCGGGTTATCAAAATTCTGATAGAATGAAACTTTTGGATGGGAATGGATGTGTGAAGCATCCTTAAACGGAAGGTTAAACTCTGATTGAATATCGGGAATTCCGCGGGCGTTCACCACATTCGGCGAATATAAAAATGCTTACGTAATCGAGGAAATCTCTTTCTTTAGACAAAATGAAAAATATATAAAATCAACAGGGGAATGATTTCACAGCAGCTTCCTCATGCCAAGACCGAATCAACTTCAGTATCTAGTCCATGTTTTAAAAAAAAATAAGATTATTGCTTTCAGTTTGTTCGAAAATAGCATGTTCAAGTCCCGGAAAATTAGGCAACGAATTTTATTTAACAATATATTGAAACTTTACATGAAATGCTGTTATGTTTATTATATATTGTGTATTTTTTTTTTTTGCACGACGAATAGTTGTCGTGGAAGGAAAGGAACGATGGCTTTTGGTATTTCTTACCAGCGAAAATATGCAACCTAAAATCACACTTGAAATCCTGGACGCTTTGAACAAATTTCTAATAATATAATCAGAATTACATCATGAAAAAATCGATTAGCGGACTTGATGTGTTTGACTTATATATATTTCCTTTATTATCATTTGCTTTATGATTTATGATAATTCGAATAACCGACCGTTGTCGAATACAAATGGAAAGAATTTTTTCATTATTATAGGCGAATCTTGTTTGCACCGTTACGCAAGATCGATGCATATAAAAACGTCGATGTACGTTTAATTAAAGGTGCATCTAACATCTGTATGACTCATGACAGCTATTACGGTTTTTTTTTTTTCATTTACGGAATCTTGATGTTTTTTTTTTGCCCGCATAAGTCAGTTGACTAAAAATAGAAGTGTGTAAATGGTTGATATGAGGAATCTTTGTGCAATATCGATGTGCATGTTTTTTTTGCGGCAATAAGGAACTTAGACGCCGTGGTATAGTAAATATGAGGTCTTGAAAAATACAAGTTTTTTTTTACATAAATATATATATATTATAGCCATTGTACGAATGTGTGGGACAATTCAAATTGCAAAAGACGCAATATTAAATAGTAATATACAGTATTTGTCTGGTTACACGTAGCTTACGCATTTGTTGTAGCGGGCAGCATTACTTATCTATTATATACAATTCAATAATCAATCAACTGAGAGTTACATTATATTGAAACTATGTTCAACCATTTGTCAGGCTCCCCAGCGCAATCACGGTATTAAAAAACAATAATTACATCACCATGAAAATATCTTTTCTATTATCATCCTAAAAAGGACTTTTTCTTAAGCAAAAACAATTATTTTTTATAAAATCCTAATCAGAAATATTTTCTCTTGCTTCATATCCTTCATAATTTAACACGAATGAACCTGTCAACATGCATTTGATATTCCACCTCTTATTACACACAAAGTGGGCTGCAGTTCTTAAACAATTAGCTGGCAATATATCCGGATATCACAGAAAATTATAAATTTTACGTTGTTATTTGTTCTCTATGACGAATTCAACGCCACAGGCCAGAAGAGTTTGTCACCTCGTAACGTGCTTGTGAAATGAACTTTCGTGAAACAGCGTCAACGCTGCAAAATACTCATTCTTTGACATATTGTTGTGCATATTGATAAACTAACACTCTTTATTCGTAAAACGCGGAGAATGTTTTTATCGTGACCTAAGTATAATAATATTAAAAGACGATTGGAGAATTCCTTTTAAGAATGCATTAAATATATATTCCTAATTAAAAGTTTGACGCTGTTAGGATTTTCGAACGTCGAAATTAAAGAAAAATCGAGAAAATATAAAATTTAATGCAGACGTCGAGAATATTGTCTTTGCATAATGATAATGCCAAAAAGTCATTAAAAAATTATGTTGAAAAAATGAATAGAACTGACTTTCGAAAAACTTTTTTTTCCTGAAATAAATTCATAAGAAAAAGAAGTTCAACAAAGTTTCGTTGTATAATTATTTTTTCAACTAATTAATTAATGACTTTTCGGTGTGAGCTTTATTAAAAATCAATATTCTTCGCATCTTCAATGGCGTTGATTTTTCTTCCGCGAAATACACAAATTATAGAATCTTTGGCCATGTATGTGTGACGTATTTTTAACCCCTTCGTTGGGATTGACACAATAGTGGGTCATAGCACTACAGGAAAATATAATAACTGTAGAGCCAACTCGCAACGCTTAAAGTTTTTGGGATACGGTAAAAACGCTATCGGCACTTTGATCGAAACGCTGATTTTGTTCACACACACAGAATAATTCCGCATGAATTTCAATCCTCGACGATTAAGACATTTTGACGAACGTGCTGTTTGTTGTTGATTAAAGCCTTCATTGATTTTCAGTCTGGATATCTCTTTGTTACTCCATGGTCAAGAGAAGATCGTCTCCTTCGAGCTTTTGCCCTTTGCTAACGTCCAGAGTCTTGATTTTTCCTGCCCTCGGTGCTTGGACGATCATTTCCATTTTCATGGCTGATATAACGATCAGTGCTGCACCCTTTTCCACAGTGTCGCCAACCTTGACCCTGATGTCGATTGCAGTTCCTGGCATAGGTGCTCCGACTTGGTCCTTGTCAGATTTGCTTGCTTTTGGATGGAAATGAAGTTCCTGCAAATAAGCGAGGATTTATTGATCTAGAATTATTTCAAACGGAATAAAAGTAACGGAGTAGCAACTTGCAAAGGCTAAACAAGTCAGATGTAACGAAACCTTAAGCCTGAAATTAAACGCACCTTAACTGCTTCCTTGTCCTGAATAAAAACGGATCTCAGCTGACCATTCATTTCAAAGAATACCTCGCGCTCCCCATTTTCCGTGAGATCTTCGGCCATTGCGAGAGTCTTGATTCCCAACGTCTTACCCTTCTCAATAGTAACATCGAATTCCTCACCAACTTTGGGTCCGGTTAAGAATATTCTAGTGTCAAGCTTGTCCACGGGACCGAAGCTTTCTCTGAATGTCAAATAATCCTCGGTGACTTGAGGATAGAGGGCCGCGGACATAATGTCCTTTTCCGTAACTTGTGGATGAGATTCCTTGAGTTCCATTTCCAATTTCTTAAAGTCCAGAGGTGCTAGACTCGCGCCGGGTCTACCTTTAACGCGGGGCATGTCCTTGAGAACCTTCGATCTACGAAAATAGATTATCATTGTATAACAAATAAACATGTTTTTGGAAGCTTTTAATGCACATATCGTGTTATATCAATGTCGGGTTATTATTTTTCAACTCATCCTATTTGGTTGATGTGTTAGTTTATATTCATTATCCCTTCAAATGATCCACCATAGTGGTAGTAGTAAAATATCGGATCATTTATTTGGGAGTGAAAAACAAAACTAGTTTTTTTTTTTTAAAGAAATTCAGTTGCCACACAGTTACGCAAAATTAACAAGGGTGTATCGTTGCATCAAAGTCAAATGAGTGTCGATTTAGCAACGAGTTAAAAAGAAACCAAACGAATGATTGTGAAATCATAAAAGTAACTTTAGTAATTGTATTACCCAAGTATAAGAGTAGTTTTATTTAGTAATATTAACCTAGGATTTTATGCGGCTCGGGCTTATAGTGATAATAGAAAGGGATAAAAAAATATTTTAGTTCCGAATTTCACACAGCCTTGGTCAACCATTGTAGTCTGTGATGAGCTGCAATTGGTTGACACAGTTCGGTGCCTCATCATGGTCTCAAATTCGTCTTGATTATCAACATGCCTCTCCTCATTCCACCAAATCAAACTTTTTTAATATGCGAATAATGCAATTGAACAATAAAGTGAACATTTTTTTCGATAAACACCCATTTTCTCAAATAAAAAGTCTGTAAGAAGTCTTGTGTTCACGAGAAAAAAATTTTAACGACTTAAAGATATCGTTTCGTGGCATTGAAGTTAAATTTGCAAGTTGGTTCACGAACGTGTTCACTGTTCACCACCGCGATAAGCCATTCGATGGAAGTAATCAATATATAATATAATGTATCCGGCAAATGAATAAATGGAATGAGTTGAGAAGTAATGGAATGTTTGACAATGGAAGAAATGTTGACGTTCCGCGTACAAACCTCAAAGGCTCGGGGAATCCTCCGTGCGGTTCACCGATAGCACCCTGCAAAAACTCCACAACGGACTTGGGGAAAGACAACTCCTCGGCTTTGTTGAGCACGTCCTCGGCCGTTAGTTTGTTCTGCACCATGAATTGTGCGAAATCACCAACGACCTTGGAACTCGGTGTAACTTTTATTATATCACCAAGCAAGAGATTAGCTTCTCGATATGCCTTCTTGACATCCTCGAAGAATTCCCCAAGTCCAAGAGAATAAGCCTGGAACTGAAGATTCGTGTACTGTCCACCGGGAATTTCGTTGAGATAGACATCGGCATTTCCGGATTTCATTGTCGTCGTACACTCGAATGGTGCATACAGTGTTCGGGTCTGTTCCCAATAGGCCGAATAATCAGATACATCTCTCAGGTCGTATTTCGTGTCTTGAGGCGATCCTGAAGAAAATAAACAACGATCGTTTACTAAACAAACCAAAGCTCTGGACAAAGCATTTCAAGCACACTTCTTTGACCCACCAATGCCAGATTTCTCGTGTCGACGGAAAAATTGCAAACCATTTATTTAAATGTGCCTGTGTGACTGATTCAAGAAACCATTTTTTTTTCTTCAGAGTTTTTAGATGCATTATTTTGGTCATTAAAAAATATTGATAATAAGTACTGTGCAATTTTTAAGACGAAAACTATCGCCCATACGATAAATCATAAAAAGATTAAAATTATCATCGTTAATGTTGATTTCAATACAAATATTTTCTCTAACCACCGATATTATTTCGTACCATTTTTAAAAAATCAAATCAAGTTCTCTTTTTTTTTGGAAACGTGGTCGTTTATTTTTCTGAACCTCCCACATTCTTTTTCTTTTTGATACGATAAAAAACTGTAAAAATATTATTTACATGGTGTACATATGATTTGTTCCTAAGCGAAAATTTATGAACATACTTCCTCATAGAGGTAGATATGTGAAAAGTTAAAAATAATAATGAGGAAGCAATATACAAGGTTCTACTTTGCATTCTTTTTCTGAATGGTCTATTACCTTGAAGCGATGCAACGACAGCTCCCATGGACGGTTGACTGGTCATTCCAGACATGCTGTCGACTGCAACGTCAACGACATCAGCACCGGCTTTAGCGCACTCCAGCATCGAGGCAACCCCAGCACCGGAAGTATCGTGCGTGTGAATGTGAATCGGTACATCCGGATGTTTTTGTCTGATCGCATCGATGAGAAGTCCAGCGGCTCTGGGTTTCAGAAGACCTGCCATGTCTTTGATCGAGAGGACGTGGGTTCCAGCTTTTACGAGTTCGTCAGCGAGCGTTGTGTAGTATTTTAGATCGTACTTTGTGCGTTGTGGATCGCTTACGTCTCCGGTATATGAAATAGCTGCTTCGACAACACCACCGGCTTTTCCAGCGGCTTCCATGCCTGAATAAATGAAATCATATATGAAATATTATTGATGCACTATTATTCTCCGTTCCCTAGAAAATTAGCAGCTGTTTTATTGATAATTATATCTCTCTATATTATAATGAGATAAAAAAAATCTCCCCACTGCCGCCGCCATGTCAAAGACCAAGCCATATATAGGGCATTCCATATCAAGGCCATGTACCCTAGTGGGTTCTGTCGTCGCAAAAAAACCCCGCAAAACCACCTAAGTGTTTTCTGCACTTTTCCGCACAACACAATTCACCGCAAAACCACTCAGCGTTCTTTTTATCTACCGTTGGTGGTTTTTCTGTTTCGATCATCGCAAAAACACTGATGTCAGTTTCGAAAAATTTCGAAATTTCGTAATATTTTGTAATTTGTATAAATAATGGTAGAAAATCACGGACCGAATCACAAAATATCACGAAATTTCGAGATTTTTCGAAATTTGCATGGGTGTTTTTGCGGTGATCGAAACAGCAAAACCACCGACGCTAGAAAAAAAAAATGCCAGTGATTTTGCGGTGAATTGCTGTGCGTAAAAATGCAGAAAACACTGAGGTGGTTTTTGCGGTAATTTCAACCTGAAACGACGGTGGTCGAACCCGCTAGGGTTCGATTAGCCCACTAGGCTGAGGCCCTCGAGGGCCTCTGAACCCTGGATTATTCCAAGTCCCCCAAAGGCCTCCGAAGCCCGGATTAAAAAAAAACGGCAATGCGAGCACGCGATCCATAATAACATAAAAAAATATATATATATATATATCAATTATTACCGAGAATGAGATTTGGCAGGTAATTGAGCGAGTCGAAAACTCGGAAAATGTCCATGCCACATTTTACAGCAAGATCGCAAAATTTGAAGACAACGTTGTCCGGATAATTCGTATAACCAACAGCGTTAGCTCCTCGAAGAAGCATCTGGAAGGGAATATTTGGTATGGCCTTGCGCATATCGATCAATCGTTCCCAAGGACATTCGTGAAGGAAACGAAGAGCTACGTCGAAAGTCGCGCCTCCCCAATTTTCCAGAGCGTAGAGATTATTGAATTTGTGGGCGACGAAAGGAGAGATCAGTAGAAGATCGTGCGAACGAACTCTCGTTGCGAGCAGAGATTGATGAGCATCACGGAACGTTGTGTCCATCAAAAGAAGGCCCTTTTCTTGGCGAACCGCTTTGGCAAAAGCTTCAGGCCCCTTCTCCGTGAGAATGTGACGTAAGCCTCGTGGCGGTTCCAAGATATCTGCAATTTATTAATTCTCACTTCAATATTTAATCCTATTGAGGAGATTGAAGCGCTTCACGCTAGTAAAATCAGTGTTAAATATTTTTTAAGCGCTCCAACCGCCCTTCGTATCATTGTATATTTTATTTTCTCTTCAAAAATTAAAAATTATGGCGCTGCCATTTTTATTATTAGGCAAGGCTTATGTGCACGTAAGCAATACAAAAATAATTAGATACGTACAGTTAACGATAATATTACGATTATATTATTCAATTAAGTTAGGAGTTTCAAATGGAATGAAAAAAAAAAGAAAGCTTATCGACACTGGCATACCTGTGAGATCCTCGTCGTCGGCATCTTCGACGGCTGCAAGCTTAGAAAAGTCTAAAAAAACGTACAAATAAAAAAAAAGATAAAAGCATGCACGATAAGGTGTAAATGAAAAGTGGTCGCAAGTGCTGGACATAGATATATTCGTCGAAGTGTAGATCTAAGATATTGTTAATTTTCTCAAGTGACTAATTGTAAGTAATCGACAAATTAATACATCATGAAATGCCAATTAATTGACGTTATTCACCCGAACAAAAAAACATAACTGCTCTTATTTATTCTGTTAAAAATGTTTGTTTGAAAATTCATAAAATTTATGTTTTTTTGTATATACAGCATATGAATTTTCATTAAGAAGGTAACATGGATATTACTTTACCGGCATATTGAGAGCAATAAAATATTTATTTAATATTCATAACCACAAGAATATCATATTAATATTACAGCCTGAGAATTTTGCCAAGTACATCAGAAGATAAAATTTGTAAGTTAACGTTAGTATATGAAGTCTAGATTGCCCGTAGAAATTTCAAAAGCAAGTATATCAATTTCAGAATATAAATTTCTTCAATATCGGCATCTATTGAATTTTCATGTCATTTACATAAATTTCAATATACAGCTGTTGATTTCAAGACTAAAATATTCAGTTTTCAATACACTGTAGATAAATTCTGTTTTGATATATCTAAATTTGTACATTTGGTAGATTTTATGTATTAAATTTGTTTCAAGTATCCAAACATTTTAAACAGTCTAGATATGGAAATTGTTCACTCCAATACCGCTCGATTGTATTTTTCAGTCGGACTTCAGTCCCATTGAAACGCGTAAATGATTGAGCAAGTTATACAATTATCAGTTCCGAAATGTGCCAAATGATAAAAACCATTCATCGAAATCGAGCCAATTAATACCCAAAATTTAGCGAAGCGTAAAAAAAAGCAATAAAAAAATCGAATCAAACATAAGCAACGAAATTTTTTGAAAAGATGCAAAACTAAATAAGGTGTCATTCCACCCATCTAGGTAACTTTTTGGCCAAGCCAAATTTTCCTTGTCCAAAAATTGGTACACTTTGTTTAGAGCATCCCTTAAACTTCGTGTTCTACACATATGAATATCTACTTTGTGGTATTGAAACGAACACCATCCTGACTTACTTTTACGAGGTTTAATAACAACGTAGAACGACGAAATTTAGTTGTTCGAAAAATATATCTGGAATATGAGATCGATTATTTTAGCCTTACGTTTACTTACCAATCGGAATTGATGGGACGAAGGGTTTTATTTCGGCGGGTTTGAGCCCCGTGGCTAACGGAGTACTGGGTCCATTCACGAGAACAGTTCCTAGGTAATTCAACAGTTTCTGCGCACGATTTTGACTAGGTTGGAATTTGAAAAGCTGAGGATTCTCATCAATGAAGTATGTGTCGACGATGCCATTGAGGAACTTTTGATTTTCCAGGACGTTTAAGAGGAAAGGTATATTGGTTTTTACGCCACGAACACGGAATTCGCGGAGGGCACGGTTCATCTTTGCACAAGATGATTGAAGATCTCCAGCGTGAGCGATAACCTGACGATAATAACAATTGTCATGCATTTCAATTAGTTAAAGATAGATACAAAATGGTTTTTTTTTGTTACGTCCTGGCTTTTTTTCCTAATATAATTAATTATTATTTCATTTCGTTCTTTCCAATATTCAGTCTGAATTTCTGCTGATGTAAATCCGTGCCGCAATCCCGTGCTTCGCTCGTTGCACTTGTATATTATTTTTGCTGACAGCATGTCTCGTGTCTCTTAAATTTCGATTCACTCTTTCATCATTTTTTCAAACATTTCACTCTTGAATCTTCAATCAACAAACGTGGAATAAACACATTGTTAACGCTGAAAAAGCGTAACTTTCAGATATAAGCTTAATTTATTGTATTTAGTAATTATCGTAAACGGCGATAAATAACAAGTTCTTTCCTGTTAAATCGATTAATTAAACGTGTTAAATTCGGTTCTGTCAATAAAGAATATACATATGTGCCGATCCGAAATTTGAGTTTAGACTCTTAATCGAACAAGAACACCCAAAAATATATCCGTTTCCAATGTCTAGTTAGCTCGGGACGTAACATTTTTCCATTTACGTGCGCATCGTAAAATTGATAATACGTTACCTTGACGAGAAGAGAATCGTAATAAGGCGAGATTATAGCTCCGGCAAAGGCGGACGCACTGTCCAATCGGATACCCATACCCTCACCCGAGCGGAACACTTCGATTCTACCGGTATCCGGCTGGAAGTTCTTTGCCGGATCCTCCGTCGTAACTCTGCACTGAATTGCGAAACCTTGTGGTTTTATTTTGTCTTGGGTCATTCCTAATTCCGGTAGAGTCATTCCTTCGGCGATGCGGATCTGGGATTGTACCAGATCAATCCTAGTAAAATGGAATAATCATAAATATTGTATAAAAAGAATTGCCTTATTAGTGAAAGAAATTTTTTATCAATTCTTCAAGTGATTAGCAAGTTATAGGTTTCCCATTCGTGGCAAAATTGAAAAACGTACATCGTAATTGGGAAGACTTTGTGGATAACTGGTAAAAAAATTCAAGAAGCAATGTGTAAGCTTCTACTTTGCAACTTTTTCGTACGTACAGCCCGAAACCTATTTAGCTCGATAATTTGAAGCTTCACTGCAAAAAAAAATCTACTTGAAATTTAGTGTACTTTTACTGGAAGTTTTTATTCATAAACTAATATATAGTAAATTTAGTATACAAGTGTAATTTAAAATTAATGTACGGTACAGCACATTTAATAATTTACTTTAATTTTACTGAAAAAGTACATGAATGTTATACCACAATTGTATATTAAATTTCGATGACGAGTTTATGAATAAAAACTTCCAATCTTTTCTAACAGTGCTGCCGACGTTAAAGTAACTACAAACAATTGTTACAAAAATATAAAATTCAAGCCTTGAATTAATTTCTGAATGTACAAACATCCTCTCAGGATCTATACGGTTTTTGGCCATTTCTGTCGGTTTCGATCAGTCCTTTTCGATATTTCTCAACAGGGTGTCCCACAAAACAACTATGCAAAGCAAGACTAATTTATGCAGCTGGTCCAAAAAGTGTCATTGCCATACGATATACTATTTTTGTTTGTTTTCTCTTGCAAGCGAAGACTTTCTCGATAAGAAAGCAGGTAGGCAACAGAAGTTCTTTCATCATCGAACTAATTCAGTTAATTACCCAGTAATTTCTTCTGTGACGGTGTGTTCTACTTGAAGCCTAGCATTCACTTCGATGAAGTAGAAATTTCCTGAATCGTCGGCCAAGAATTCTACAGTTCCGGCATTGGAGTAGCCAACGTGTTTAGCCAGTCTGACGGCATAGTCCGTCATTTTGTCCCTCACTTTCGGGTCTAGTCTTGGTGCTGGAGCTATTTCCACTACCTATAATAATAATCCAGCAAAAAAAAAGAACAATAAATAATTAACAATTCTTTTGGTTGACATTGGCTAGAGCTTTTCTGTTTTTACTTTTTGATGACGACGCTGGACCGAACAGTCTCTTTCGTAGAGATGAACAACGTTTCCTGCTTTGTCTCCTAGCAGTTGAACCTCTATGTGCCTTGGTCGTTCAATGAATTTTTCGATAAACATTGAACCATCCCCAAAAGCAGCCTTAGCTTCGGACGAAGCTCTCTCAAACATTTCCTTTACTTCTTCCATTTGCTTGACGACTCTCATACCTTTATTTTATACGAAGATTTAGTCAATTGATTTGATAACTTATCGCCGCGTTTAGCCGAATCTTTACCTTTTCCACCTCCACCGTACGCTGCTTTGAAGATGACCGGAAGACCGTGCTTCATGCAAAACTCCATAGCTTCGTCGGATGTCGTTACCGGGCCATCGGTACCCGGAACTATAGGAACACCAGCGCCTATGGCAGCTTGTCTCGCTGCGACCTACGTGCATTAACATTATTTATCCTCGTTCGACTAATCAAGTTTTCCATCGAGAAAAGAGATTTATACGTGTTAAATAAATGGCTACTTGGAATTCACAAAATTCATTATGATATCCGGTGATACTTTGTAACTGCTCTATCTCAGTCGTCGTAACTTATAATTTTCTGAAAACTATGATCTTCAGCATGTTCGTAGCTAATATTCACATTGTGAAAATTTTTTTGCAAAAAGTATTAAGGGGATGCTGGAGTAGATTTTTTTACCGACTTTGATCGGTAAAAATAGGCGATTTCGTAGTATGCACTATTCATCGAAAATATGCTACAAATATGCGTCAAATTTTGCAGGGATGTAATAAAAACATTCATGTTTGGGTGTCCGACCGAATTACTGTTCGAAACATACAAGAAATGTAAGAAATTGTATATTACTGAACCTCTGAAAAACCAATATGGCCGCTCGAAATGTCAACAGGTCCTTTGAGGTAAGATAAAAACGTTTCTGGAACTCAGATGTGTTAAATAAGACCGGACACCCATTCTTTGATTATTCCTGAACCTTTCAAAACCATCGGAATGTCGATTACACAAACGAAATCCACGAATAGTGTATACTACGATTGCAAAGACTGTTTGCTTTTCCGTCATTAGGAGACAGGTGGCGCTGACGTAGTCTGTTTAATTTTGACAAAAGCTCCGAGCCTCTGCAATGCGACCGTACTATACACTATATATGGATTTGGTTTGTGTAGTTAACATTCTGATGGTTTTGGAATATTTAGAAATCATGACAGAATTGACGTCCGGTCTGATTTTACATATCTAATTTCCAGAAACAATTATAACTTACAGCAAAGATCTGTTGACATATGGTGTGCGGCCATTTTGCTTTTCGGGAGTTTCGGTATCTTTTGCCAAAAGTAAACAGATTACGTCGGCTCCACCTGCGTCCTAATTGGGGAAATTTGCCGACCAAAGTCGGTATCAAAATCTACTCCAGCATCCCTCTCAAGTGATACAATAATATTGGCTATATTTAAGGATCGCAATCATTTAACCGACTGGATTATTTTTTCTTCGTGTTAATTCCCGATCGTATTTTAGACGACGTCTATTTGCATTTCCTCCGGCCAATATTGAACTTGGAATTTAGAGGCCAGTAACGACTAGCCACTAGACCACCCCACCATTTTTAATCTTTCGTTAAGATAAATTCATAATTTCATGAATATAAATATAAATTATTGATTCGTCATTGAAATACATTTTTTTAATTAATTTTTTTTTTTACTTCTAAGTATGCATGTGAGGTATTTTTATGATTATTACCTTGTCTCCCATCTGCTGGACAACTTTGGGACTTGGCCCGATAAATCTCATTCCAGCATCAATAACGGCTTGAGCAAAGTCCGATCTCTCCGAGAGAAACCCATAACCAGGATGTATAGCGTCTACTCCATTTTCTTTCGCAACTTTGATGATCTCCGGGAAGTTGAGGTAAGCTGCTACTGGGGTCAATCCACGGCCCACTATGTAACCTTCGTCGGCTTTTTGTCTGTGCATCTGCATCTTATCCTGCTCAGAGTATATCGCTACGGAGCGTATTCCCAATTCCGTGCATGCTCGAAAAACTCTGATGGCGATTTCACCTGAAAATTAAAATTACAAAAATTAGTCATATTGTCGCAGTTGATGCGACGAAAAACACGTTTTTTTGCTTCGAATAAAATAAATGAAAACCCATCTCAATTTTCATTTTTTACTTTTTTTACCGCGAAAATATTGTGCAAGACCTTTCACGATTTTTTTTAAGTTTCTGGAAAATGAAAACACATTCGAAGGTTGCATTGAAAATGTTTTGAAAAAGCACCGAAACGCTTCTCAAGTTTTACTGTAAGCTAACTATTGTAGAATCATTGAAGAGGTCGACGAAAAATAAATGGCTTAATTGATGAAGAATTCAGCTTTTTTCATGATTCGTTCGGGACGACCCTTGAACAACAATAAAACTATTCCATCCACTGTTATAATAAAAAAATAAATAATTCATACCTCTGTTTGCCACCAGAACACTTCTGATGGGTTTGTACTGGACATCAGTTCCAAAATTTTTTCCACTGGTATATAATATCTGCAGGCTGGCTCTCTGTTTGGCCAAGGCCGCACCAGCTCTGTGTGCGGCATACATCTTTTAATTGTACTTTGTGCAGTGCCTTGAATATCGAACGCGATTGGTAACAACCTTGAGTCTTTTCAAAATGCAATCGCTCTTTTGTTGCGTTCGGTTTAAAGCAGTTTCTCTTTACCGCACCGTTTTTTTCCTCATAGTTAAATTTATAAAATGTATCAATTTATCGGTCCGCCGCTTAAAAACCAACGTTTCTGACTTTCAACGCCCTTTGCTGGAACTCGATGTTTAAGTACCTCGTCTTGTATGTCCAAGGTTTTCCTTACTTCGGACCGTATATTTGTCTATATACTATGGGCACGGTTTTCTGCAAACAATCAAAGTCAAAATTATTATTCATATCGCATAACTTTTTATGAATTATAAATCTATCATGGTGTTGGTTGAATAATTAAAATGTCGGATGATTTAAATATATCCTTAAAGGCTTTAAACATAATAACAGGTACGGAATTGTTACTGACTATTAAAAAAAAAAACGGTAAACGTGTTAAAAAGTAAAACTACAATGACGAACGCTTGAAGAAATATTGGTATTGCCCAAGCAGTCGGTCATCTGTTATTCAGAATGCAAATTGCCTGTGCGAATAGATCGCCGGTACCGAGTATCTGCGAGAACTTGGAAGAACGGCGGACAAGCGGTACATAACAGTATTTGCAATTTGATCGTATTCGCCATCGCCGCCGCAACAACGTCATCTTATGCAAACGAAAAAGCTTCGTTCGTGCGGTACGCACGACTGTCTTCGGTTCACGGCGGGGTAACAAACAACTGCATATATTTCGTCCGTTCCATTTATTTATCGAGACCAACTACAAAAGCCCAAAGTTCTCCAAATTCAACTGTTCAGCTGTAGTAGGCGTATTCTCCTTTCGACAAAATATTCAATGTTTTTTAAGGATCTATTATAGGTACAGTCCCACCAAATGTGAATTTCAGAGAACATTTCAAACACCTCCCGGGATGGGATCGAAATCGAAAAAAAATCAAGCACGTAAAAGGTGCTGAAAAGATCGATTTTGCATAATTATGATTCCAAAATATTATTAACAAATTGATGAATAAAAAAATTGTTGAACAAACCACCTGACAACCTAACTATTTTTCTCGAATGAGAATGATTTGTACATTTTTCCGTATACATTCAAATTTTTTCTTTATTGTGATTTTTTTTTTTAATTTTGAAAAATGCGCGAAAAATAACGAATTTTGGATATGCGTTTGGCAACAAAAAAATGTTGAGTCTAATGGATGGTTTTAAGCCAAACGCATATCCAAAATTCGTTATTTTTCGCGCATGTTTAAAAAAACAAAGAAAAGAGGAAGAAATAATTCTGAAAAAATTCATATGTATTCGGAAAAATGGACAAATAATTATCATTCGACGACTGAAAAATGTAACCGAGTTGATAAAGAATCTCGCTTATAATTCTTTCTACAGTATCAACTTGTGTACTTAAACCTTACAATTGCTGCGAAGAAGGGAGTAGACATAAGAGATTTCTGTGCTGTTAATGGCTGACATTCACTTCGTTTTACATGGCCTTCGTCTTATGGCCAAACAACGGGCAAGTTTTTAAACGCAAATTGGGCCAACCGCAACTATAAATTTCATTCAATGTGACGTGGTATCGCTTGTCGCATAAAAGGGACTACTGTGCGGCGCATACAATTCATTCATAGTATGACCATTTCTTTAATCATAAATAACTAACTAACGCGAATTCTAAATACATAACTCACTCTCATTGAATTCACGTAGTTTATCTCAAGTTATTAACACACTCAACATCATAATGTGAAGAATTCGAAAGCGTTAATAATTAAGAAGAAACATTGCAAAGTAGACCCTTGCACATTGCTCTCTCATTATTTTGGCCAGTCATTCACAAAGCCTTCGCCTAGATTAAGAACGGATTCTTAATGTTAAGTTCTTCATAAAAGAAGCTTTATGAATGACTGCACTGTTAGACATTTTTCTATGAAAGTTAATATAAAATGGTACACGTTTTTTTACGGGTACGCGTATAATAAATTTAATATACAAATATTAATTAATATACAAAAAATTGTTGTAAAATTAAAATACAGTATACTAAACACTTCATAGAAGTTGTATTTAATTATTGGAATTTTACAACATATCTGTATATTAAATGAAATAAGAAGAAACGTTATAAAACGTTACATTAAATGAAGTTTAATATACCGTATCTGCAAAAGAACTTCCAATACATATATTAATTTTCGGTAGTCATACCCCAAGAGCTTCAAAATTATCGGGTATTTCCCGAGAACTTCGTTGCATACAAACAAGGGTGTGAAGTTTTGCAAGTTAAAAAATCCCGAGCGCTAGCGCGAGGGAATTTTCTGCAAAAATTGACACGATAGTTTGTATGCAGGGAAGGTTGAGGGAAATACACGATTAATTTTCAAGCTCGAGGTGTATTTGTCGGATTATTTTTTCCATCGAAATTTCGGCTCATTCTTCAGATCACGTTCTAGTTCTCGTTAGAAGTTTGACAGATGCAAAGAATTCTCAGGTTAAAAGTTGTTCGGAAATTGTTTTTATTGCTTAGCAACGTTGTTAGGAAATATCCGAAAAATATCCGAAATAAAATCGACTAGGTTCCCCCACATGAGGCCAAATGCGTCGTTTCTATAAAAAAAATGAAGGAGCAATGCCCAAGAGTCTACTTTGTAATTCTTCTAAATGTTTTATTGGCCATAAATATTATCAAACATTTTATGACTCTTTTGTATGCAAATTTTATTTCCTTTATGTAGAAACTTTTGCAGTACCAGAATCTTTATTCGTTAACGGATATATTAAATTTAATAAAACGAGTGTCAGTAAAATAACAAATTTTTATATTCAGCTTGTAATTTGTAATTTTACATCTCTCTTGCGAGTCAAATTTAATATGCCAATTTCTGTAAAAGAGATTCCTTTACCCGTCATTGAAATTCATACTAAATATTAACAGTGCAACTCAGCTTTTGGGCAAGTCAATACGAGAACGTAAATTAGAAAGAAAAAAAAATCCTGTACAAACTACTCTATCAATATTTTTCAAACTCAATATCTCGAACAACTGAACATTAGTTTGTTTCTGTATAAAATTTCATTGAACTTTCATAATTCACAAAAATCAGGTGATCGAATTTGTTTTTTCAAAAATTCAAAACCTCATAAAATTTGAACCTCTGTATAGAGTTAACTCAAATTCACTGCCAATTGCTCTCGAATAATACTATAGTTGTAAAAAAATATTTTGCTTGACATTTCACAATTTGCAAGATCTAGAGCATTTATAGACTTTATCGAAAAATTCAAAGTGGCGGATAATTTAAATCCTTGTTCAGATTTCAATGTACATAACGATAAACAAAGAGGTTGTACTGCTTTACTTGGCTGCAAAATTTCAGCAATGTCACTCAAACCTTTCTCGAGTTATTAACGATCAAATTTTACAGGTAAACGACGCATACATACACAAATACACATATCCATAAAACCGGCCGTTTATTGTAAATGTTATTTCTGGAAATTTTGGCATATTTCGAAACCACAGGCATTAAAAATATGAGAAAAAAAATGTTACAATGACACAGTTTCTATGCAATACAGTAGAGTAAAAAAAATAAAAACGTAAAGAAAAAAAAACAGAAATTATTCTTATCGTACTAAAAGCAGACGCCTCGCGTGTGAATTACGTAATAATTACTGCACGTTTATCTCTCGGTATATACAACATGTCAAGAGTGTCGATGGTAGCTTAAGACGCTGAGTGTCAGTCTAGTGCGATACTTTACACAGCTGAAGCGTGAAAATGTTTGAAGATTCCGTTTTCAAATAGCCAGACTAATAAATAGGAGGCACGAAAAAGATAAAGATAATGATAAATGAAACGGTGTGTAATGCAATCTGCAGAAAATATGCCACTCAAGTAAATAATATGGAAATCAACAACTAGGTTGCGTAATAAATTAACGAAACTGAGATGAACGTAGAGCATTGGAGGGTAAACCGAGAGCAGTAGGAATGACAGTGTAAGAATATACGTCTTTTAGAATTGGCAAGTGACTGTCGTGCGTCTAGTGAAATTAGTTCAATGTTGTTGGCCGTGCCCTCGGGCTGTGCGTTTTTCGCTCGAAAGCCAAACCAGAGTTGCGGCATTCTCGTTACTTCTCTTCATTCACTTCTTCATATGTACACATATATGTATATACATTTTTTTTCAGACGTATTCTATTGGCATAAAATTGTCTGTAAAATAAATAAAATAAGCGTTTTCATAAGCGAATAATCATTCATTAAAAATGATGGATTGTGGATAATTTTTAATGAATTTGCTCTTTATCTTAAAAACGAAGCAATTCATCTGTGCGCATTCTTCATCAACATGTGATGTTCAAAGTGTGATGTATCACATATTTTGGCAAACCTATTGGACGTTTTTCAAAAGTTGACAGTTTATAATAACTGCTTGAGATAAACTTTGATGATTTATTTATGTTTTTTAAGGAGGCTTTTGCGTGCCACACTAGTCAAATGAGTGCTAAATTTTTTAAAGTATTTCTGCAATTTCTGGCGGTTTAATAAAATATTCTGAAGCGCCACTCATGTAGCAGCATTAGTTCTTAATCTAAAAATACATTCACAGCGGTGGTATGAAAAGTAAATCGATTCATATCTGCAATGTCCAATGTCACGTTTTTTCATCCAATTTTTAAAAACCGTGAACTGTAATATCGGTTAGATTATGACGAGCAATAGTTCATTTTGTTTATGGAAGTATGCGATTATCGATCGGCGGACTAGATTTTTTATATTACTACTAGTTCAAAATAGAATAGAAACTTAAATTATCCTGTCCTAACCTAATATCCGGTATACAAATGACTGTAACATTTTTATATAACTAACACTATAAAAAATCTGGACGCCCAATCGTTTAAAGATCTTCCAATAATCAAAATGAGCTATTGCTCGTCATAATTGGACTATTATTATGGTTTATTCTTTTAAAGAAGTGCTCGAAAAAACTTGACATCGGTCATGTGTATATATCAGACGATTTTCTATTCATATTAAATAGAACCACAAAATAATGTAAAAACGTTTTCGAAAATTTAGCACTGATTTGACTACGATTTGAAGCGCAGAATCCTCCTTAAATGAAACGTTTAAGAAGATACGTTTTTCCTCCGTCGATATTTAATGGAAACTATCAGGTACTGGGGAAAATCTATTCACATATTTTTTCTACTACCCAATGAATAGCCATAATTTTTCGAATTCGGAAGGTCCACTTGTGGAATGAAAAACTTTTCCTTTTCGCCTAAAAATAATTCATCGCTTATTTGGGTGGCAATTTTACAGAGTGCTTGGCATTGTATGCAGACTCTGAATGAAAAAGTCAACATATGATCTACAACATTTGCGTAATAAAAGAATATTGTGGATCCTATTCTGCACCGAAAAAAAGTGCTTGGTTAGAACTACCAAGAAATTGGTTTAAAAAGTTACCAAGAAAATTTGGTAGGTACAACCGAGTTATTATTTGGTAAGATAATCAAGTACTTACTGCCAATAACCAATAACTTGGTTGTGCCTACCAAGTTTCTCTTCGTAGCATTTTTAATCAATTACAAAAACCGATTAATTAGTTAACAAATTTAATGGTTATCGCAACCAAGCTCAATGTAATACAACGAATGACTTGATTGGTTATTATTAATTAGCTAAATTTTCTAATACGCTAAACATTTTTTCGTTTATTCTTTATCCGAAGCTGCATATAATGTCGAATATTGAAATATAATGTGAGACTATTTTGTGTCACAAGAGCGAAACTGAATTGGAAAGACTCCACATTCACTTGTAATACCTTAGAATTTGTGTTAATGTATTATCGGTTGTTTGATCCGGCTACTTTTTTTTCCAAGGATATTTTTACCCCTTGCTATTTTTTTCTGAGGATTTTATATTCTTCGAATTTTTTTCTGTCGTGTTATTTTCCCAGAGATATTTTTTCTCCACTCTTTTTACCATGGATTATTTTCTCCACGGCTATTGTTTTCCAGATTCACAAATCTTAACCTAAATCAAAATCTTGTAATAGTCGATACATGAAATTGAGTCTCTCTGATGCCGTTGATGAACTTTGTACGTTTGAACGTTTGTACTTGACACACGACTGCAGAAAAAGTGATAGTAGTAATGACGGTACGAATGAAATTGAGAGAACATATATCGCCGCATTTTTGGGCGATGAAAAAAAATCTCTTCTGTTTTTTGCATTCTTTCGTTGGCTCGACCCAAATCGACGATAAGATTACAGCTATGAATGGACGTGACGGAAAACTAGATCGATTATGATATTTCCTCAGATTGCAAGGCCGGATTATCGACGTGGGTCAGCGAGAGAGTAAAAGCCGTAATGAAACGTGCACGATTGCAAATCCTGATAAGCACATGTCGAACATCCATAATATATGGCATATACGCTTCGATAGAAAATCCTAACAGTAGATAATACGTGCTCTAGACATGATCCACAATAAGAGATTAACGTGAGTAAAACGCAGCTGTTTCCACGATCGTTATGCACTCGAGTCGTAATTGCGACGCAGTGTGCGATTAAAAATCGCAATCATGCGACGCAGGGAATCCCTGTATTTTCAAGGGCATTGCTAAGGTGAATTTTCAACGATTCATATTCTTCATAACTATAAAGTTATTTTCTCCAGATTTCAAGTTCTTTTTTTTCGCTCAGATGCTTCGTAAGTAATGAAGTTATTGTGCGGAAATTATTTTTAATGTAATACCGATGACTGTTATTTTTTTGGCAGTTTCTTTGAAACACGACAAAATATATGACACAAGAGGTTTGTATATTTTTCCAACAATTTACTGTCCACGAATTTGCACGCTTTCACTTTGTTTGACGAACGGACCGTTCGACTCTAATATCACAAACATAAATTTGAAAAAAATATGCTATTGCTACGATAAACAGAAAGAAAGGAGAATATATTCTTTTCAATATATTTATTGTTATTTATGCATTGCAAAATTAATATTCAAAATGCACACCTAAATGTTTCTGAATACTAAAATATATATATATATATATTTTTTAATGCTAATTTTCGCTTGCTTCCCCTTGGAAATGCGATAATCCAAAAATGTATCTTACATGCATTGTAAAAAAATCCACTTGAAATTTAGTGTACTTTTATTGGAAGTTTTTATTCATAAACTAGTATATTACATTTAGTATGCAAGTGTAATGTACAATTAATGTATGGTACAGCACATTCAATAATTTACTTTAATTTTACAGTAAAAGTACTTGAATTTTAATAATTTGCTTTAATTTTACTGGAAAAGTACATGAATTTTATACCACAATTGTATGTTAAATTTCGAAGACGAGTTTATGAACAAAAATTTCCAATCTTTTCTAACAGTGTGTAGAACTTATCCAGCATATATTTCAGATATATTTTTCGCTTTCATATATTTCCCATATATCGTAAAATATATCTGAGCTATCAAGACTCGCGGTAGCGACTCGATACCAAGTTAAAAAAGAAAATTAATGTAATCTTCACACGACGATTCTGTCTGATCTTGACTAGATGCTACTCCTGACTTAAACGGACGCCACTGCTACTCTATTATTCCCGAAGACGGTCACTCATTGGATTTTTCGTAGAAACTATATCTTTTATACTTAAGATATATCCTTCCCATAATCTGCATATACTTTATTTTCAGTTGGAATGAAATAACAATTTTTCCGTGCAAAGAGCTAACTTATTTATTTATTTTAATTGAGTCAAGTACTTGTCGTCGAGACACTACCGCATGATGTCAAGTATTGAAAAAAAAAGTAGTCGGATTAAAAAACGATCATTATATCTACGAACCACTGCACTGCGAGTTTCCAAATACATTCTTACGGCGGACAACCGAGAAACTGAAATTTTACGACTAAAATACAATCTGATTTTTTTTTTCTTTTTTTTTCTTTTTTTTTTTTTTTCAGAAAAATATTTGCAACGCTCTTGTTCGCTGAGCAATGCTCATTCTTGCCTCTGCATCGTAGCTGCGACAATAAGCTTTAAAGCAAGGACGTTTAACGTAAAGTGCGATGCCCTTGTATGTACAAGCTACATTCTACTGTGTTTGACCGAGTGAGTTGTACCTCGTGTGATGCCGTCTATGGGGCATTATACACCGATCGGACCACCTTTTACCACGACCATCGTCCATATAGTTGATTATTTTTTTAGTCATTCACCCCAATGGATGGAGCTTGCTCAATTTTTTTTTCAAATTTTTAATCGTATATTTCGCGGACTTGTGTATTTCCAACGATTGCGTTTAAAAACTTTCGAATGCACATATCTTCTTGGATATTAGTCGTATCGGAAAAAAACGTATATAACAGTTTTTCACTGGCAAGTATACTTTTAGGGTAGAAGTGCCGGTTGTGGCCACCCCTACACTTAAATACGTTTTTCGTGGCTATTTTAATTCTGTACCTGCATTTAATCATAATTTTTCATAACGTTGTGTATTTTGGAAACATTTATCGTCATGTTGACGTCCGTTCGTCTCCATTACAAAAAGTACTGTGTCAGTAATTAAAGTATCATCAGCTGATTCATCAAATTGTCAACTCCTTACGGAATTCGACAAGATTTTGACGAAAGCTCTAGATACATATTTGGATTATATAGTTGGCGAATTGCATTCAGCTTTGCACATATCAATCTTAAGAGTCATCACTGCAGATGTTGATGTACTAAAAGTTTGAAATAAAGCTATACATTGATAAAAAATACGATGGCCACAACTGGTACATGGAATAAGCATGATGCCCCGGATATGGCCATGATAATATAATCATTAATTTTTCGTTAATTATTACACAATCAATTCATAAATTCGTAAAGAAGAAATAAAAAAAACGAAAAAGCGCTAAGAAAAATATATAATTAGAAATGTATAGTAAAAAAGAAGGTAAAGCGGTGGAACACCTTTCATGTTGAAGATTCCCATCATTATTCAATGCGAAAATCTACTTTCGGAAAGAACTCTGGTAAAAGTAAAAATAAAAGTGTAAAGAGTAAAACATTAATATAATGTATGACTATTTGTGACAAAGAAAGCTGCTACGAAAAAGTGCAAAACGAAAGAGACGAATGTCAAAAGAGGTTAGTTAGGTTCACAGATGGCATCTGTGCTTTAAAGACATTTTCGTGTAGAGGAATTGGATACTTTCATAAGAATACGATTTTGATTTATTAAACACACCTTAAAAAATGTTTCAAGTGCAATGAATATTGAGTTATTCTAATTTTGAGCATGGCCAAAACCGGTCCATAGGTGGCCAGAACTGGTGAAATGGCTATGCTCCTACTTTTTTCTATTTTCCAGTGTTTTCTCGATACATATGAAGATTTTAATGCTAGAAATCTGAAATTATATTCTTCTCAGATATGAAAAGTATAGGTCCAAAACAGTTTTACGATATTTGGTCCCAATCACAAGTACTTGAAAATGAGAAAATTCTTAAAGTGGCCATAACCGGTACTTCTACCCTATGCAAATTTATTTAAAAAATTCTTCAACACCTCCGAAGAATTGATTTTTAATTAATAAACATAAAAATGGATTTTTCAAAAACATGAACGTTTTTTTTATCTTTTCTGAAATAATCTCTAAAATACTTCTCATAAAGACGAACATTTTAGGCATAGACGCGAAGTGGGCCAATCTTTTAGTCGATTTTTTTATGAGAGTTTCAAAATTAAATTAAAAATCGAAACTCTCATAGAAAATCGGAAAAAAATTATCCCACTTTGGGACAAAAAATTGGGAGTAGGATATATTTTCTAATTTTAAAAAATGAAAATTTGAGAAATAAGAAGAAATTTAAACTCTCGTAAAAGAACATAAAAAGCTTGTCCCACTTCCCGGTTAAGCTTCAAATGTTCGTCTTTATGAGTGGTATTTTAAAGATTTTTTCGAAAAAAAAAATTTAACAATGTTCAAATTTTAAAAAAATCGATTTTTATGTTTATTGATTAAAAACCAATGCTTCGGAAGAGTTGAAGAATTAAAAAAATTAATTTGCATAAAAGTATACTTTAAAATTAAAAACTTTTAGATACGTTTATTTACGATACGAGTTTTATCAAAGAAGATTCGTGCTTTCGAAAGTTTTTAGAGCCATTTTTTAAACTTCACAAGTGCGCGAAATATGCGATGAAAAATGTGAAAAAAAAAGAAAAAATGGAGCATGCTCCATTTTTGGAGCATCCCATCCATTGGGGTGAATGACTAAAAAAATAATCAACTATATCAACGATGGTCGTGGTAAAAGGTGGTCCAATCGGTGTATAATGCCTCATATGAGGCATTCTTTATCAACTGGGCCACTTTTTTCCGTCGACCTCCCGAATATTTATTAAAATTGAAAATTAAAATAAAAAAATTAATAAATTTTTTCCTGCCCGTTTTTTCCAAATTATGTGGTGCAGTCCGTCGTCCGAGAAGTTTCATTTTATCTTTTGGAAATGTGATGAAATCGGCTAGGGAGGAAATCCAATGTGGCACCTCCGATTCTTAGGCAGGAAAAAATGTATTCACTTTTTTTATTTTAATTTTCAACTTTTTACTGTCTAAGAATTGGAGGTGTCACTTTGGAATTTTTTTCTCAGAATCTTCATACAATGCGAAACACCTTGTAAAATTAAGACCCGAATCAAAGATGCTTTTTTCGTTAAAAAAATTATTTATTGCTTTTTTTTTTTTTTTGCGAAAAATTGACTTTCTTCCGTTGGAAAAATTATGATTTTATCATCACTCGAAAGTAGATGGAAAATGAAAAAGTTAATGTTGTTAAGAATTTTTTGAGAGTCTAATATTTTCTGAGATATAGTGATATTTAAAAAAAAAAAAACGTAAATCCTGAACGGCGACCTTTAAAAATCTGAAAAAAATCACAAACACCCATCTCTAATAGTACAATAAACTGACAAATTTAGAAAAATATCCGGGAGGTCGAGCCAAAAAAGTGGCCCAGTTGATAAAGAATGCCTCATATACGGCACTCTCCGTGTGACTGTGCGCCGCGACTCGGATCCCTCAGCCCCTCTCCGCCCCCTTGTTGCCGGTAGCACCTAGCGATACCAATTTGTGCGGTTTCACTTTCAAATCTTGCACAACATCCCTAAACGGTGGTGGCTTCGCGTATGCCGTCAATTTATAGGATTGTCAGAAATAAAAATAGTCACAAGTCGACATAACTACGGGAAGAATGCGACGCAAATCAATCAACATCATGATGATTATCATAATGATAAATATAATCACTTCCCATCGAGTAACGAGTGAATAGGTGTAAAATAATGAGTTAGCAATAAATGGGTGTGAGTATTACGAAATCCGAAATGATGTTGATAACATCGAAATACTTGATCGATTTCGATTGAGATATTTTTTCCGAGATTCTTTGAATTACGATAAAATAGTATATGACGCAAATAGTACAATATAATAAAAATAGTCATATAGGAGTGTCCAATTGGGCCAGTACTGGGCATGAGTTGGTGGCCAGTCTCTCAGTAACGGCGCGTCAACAGAAACCAGCACTGGCTCATTGCTGGATAACTACTGGATGATAACTTGGGCCCAGTCAAGTAATGACGGGAAATATTCGGTATAACCAATTTAGTAATTAATTATTTATTTAAAAAGATATATTTCCTAACGGACCGGCTCCAATAATTTTAATAATGTTATTCTATTATCATTTTAAAAAAAAAGCAAATCGTCCACGGATACAATTTCTTCGATAGCTTTCGGGAAAGTGATGTTGGCGGGATGTGAATCTACGATCTATACGATCTACCTAAACTACCTAAACAGCATAACCACTAGACCAAACCGACTATGTGGATTTCTGATACTTTAAGTCCATAATAGTTGCATCTAGCACAACAATCGTAGGGTCATCAGATAGATTTGGATAAAATTTGGTACTCGGATGTTTTTGAAGCCACTGATTAAAGAACTGAAATCTGAATTCCGAAATTCAAAATGGACGATCCAATATGGCCGTCCAAATGACAATAAATTATATAATTTCTATGAAACACGAAACAGAGAGCCTTTTTGAATCCAATATGGCGGCTAATATACTAAAAGTGACTTCATTTTCATAAAATTGAGTACTCAGGCTTCTTAAGATAATTGATTATCAATCTAAACTCGAAAATAAAGAATAAACAATGGTCGATCAAAAAAATTCCAAGTGCAAAATCTTGTTTAAATCGTAAGAAAGGAAATATGTTTATTTTTTGCTGGTCGTCGCTAACGTGCCGACGGTGCGCGATATTGAGTTTATGTTAATCATTGGCATGAGGGTAATGGCCCATGTCTGCCCACGACTGGCTAAAATGCGTGAGAAACCTATTGGAACTGAGACAATGGCCCCCAACACTGGCACACTGCTGATAGCCTTTACTCGGCCAGTAAACATTGGCCTATGATGGGAGCCAGCACTGGTTCGGAGTATTACCAATAGTGGCAGCCAAACGTTCGTAGCCATTACTTGGCCAATACTGGCAACCAACGGTTGGTAGCCATTACCCGGCCAACGATTGAGATTTATGTCACTGTTGGCGTTTCTTATATCGGATCTCGCATCTCAACAAGTGTTAACAATGTTATTCTGGTATTATGTTTGCTTCCTATAAATGGCGTTTTGCTCACATGAAACTTTTGTTTTCGAAATTTTTTACTCGGGATACTCAAAATAGTTTGAAACATCGAGAAAAATGGTGGCTGTACATTTACATTTTTACTCCCGACTGCCCGCAAGGCAAAAAGACAGAAGTTGTGATTCACTGGCATGACGCAAATATGTATATTTCTATTAGTACAATGTTCTCTGAAACGGTTAAAGATGTCTTAACGGACGAAGACAGAAGATGTATTTTTTTCACAGATTGTATATGTCCCTATTAAGTGTGATTTCCGAAAGACATAAGCATTTAAACAAAGAGCCTGTTTATCTGTTTGAATATATCGAAATGCCACAAGATGACCGCCATTATTGTGTATTCCGTGACTCATTTCATAGCGTTTATGATGAAGTGTTAAAATTACTCTAAAAACGATTAAATAAAAATAATGTTAAAAAATTACAATACTCCCGACTGAAAAAATGAGTGTAATTAATCAACTAATTGGGTAAATGAAAAATGGTTAAATAAGAATCATTCGTATATTATAGTTGAGAGATTACCGAACCCTTCACGAATTAATCTCCTGTCTATAATATGCGAATGATTCTTATCTAACCATTTTTCATTTGCCCAATTTGCTTATTAATTACACTCATTTTTTCCCCCAGGCGTTTTTCAATTTATATAAAATTATTTTTGTAGAATGCAACACTACACATACAGCAGCTTGTACACACGTAATTCTACACAGCCATACACTCCCCGCGGTCAACTCGCCAGAGTAGAACTGTATACCGCGCAAACTAGACACGTCGAAACTCCACACATCGTGAACTTGGTACGGCGAAACTCTATAGACCACGAACTTGACACGGCGAATGTCTACAAATCACTAACTAAAACATGGTAGAAATATACATCCAGCCAAACTCAACACAGTTACTGCGCGTATCCCTCTATATTATAAACAGATCTCGCCGCCGCCGCCGCCGCCGCCGCCGCTGTGTAGGATGATCGAACAGGCCGGGGTCAAATAACACACGCAAGCCGGAATTATTCCCAGTCCCCCAAGGACCCCCGAATCGCGGATTTTTCCAAGTCCCACGATTCTTGACGCGGTGGTGGTGGCAAGATCTTTTTATTGTATACTTCACTCTGTATACGATATAGTATATATATCTCTCTATATTGTAAAAAGATCTCGCAGACACCGCCGCCGTGTCAAGAATCGAGGCACTTGGAATAATTCGGGCTCGGGGCTTGGCGGAAAGGGGTGGGGCTAAAGGCTTGGGGCTAGCCCCACCCCTTTCCACCAACCCCCGAGCCCGAATTATTCCAAGTCCTTTTCCAAAAACATAGGTCCCCCAAAGGGTGGGGAGGCATCCTTACGAGGGGCACCCTTCGATGGGGGGCGATTGCGAGCGCGCGCACAATAGCGGGCGCGAGCCACAATACAATCCTAGTATTATATGTATATATTTTATTTATATATAGGGGTGACTCGCAAGACTTCGTTTAAATATTTCGAAACATTGTTTTTTTATGTTCCAGTTCCCCCCGTCTGCAGGCATTACGTCTATTACCAGGGTCGGCCCGGGTCCGTAGCCAGGCTCCTATGCGGCCGCATCCGACTTCTCCCTCTATATCGCATTCGTCATAGCATTTCTGCTATGGGCATAGGAAAACTGCAGAAAACCTATGCCGATATAGCCGGTCCCGAGTTCGCCTCACGGCACCGGAGCTACGGCACGTTTCGTCGAGAATGTAAACACGGACTACAACTGTTTACATGTGACCCCCACAGGTAGAAATACCTGTGTGGATCTCATGTATACATCTGGAGCTTCATCGCGCCCGTATTTATATTTTCGACGAAAATCGACACCGGGATTCGAACCCGCGACCTACCGATGCTCTGGACTAGATGCCAGTACACTGACCACTAGACCATCGCACCGGTTAATATTTCGAAGCTATCTTTTTTTTTTTTTATAATTTCATCGCCAACTTGATACCACTCGCCTCAAAATTCGTCCATCCTCAGGAACCTCTCCCCCCTCCTCCATCCTTCAGCAACCGGTGGTTTGAAGTCAATTTTTCTAAGTACCTTGATTCTAAAAAATATTGTAATTAAATTTTTTTTAAATTTCGATTTTTTGCAATTTCGGCAGCGTCTAGATCTTTTTATAATAGTATAATAATAGAGCTGGGCATAAAGTACTTAAATCACTAAGTATTTTAAGTGCTACATAGTAATTGAAAATTTGTATCGAACGTTACGCTGGCTAATAGTAAGGAAAGTCCACCCTATCAGAGCAGCATTGAAAATACTCAGTACTTTGCCTCAGTCGTCTGTGGCATTCCAAATATTTAGTACTTGAAGTACTTTATGCCCAGCTCTGATATATGTATACTAGGGGCCAGAGTTTGAATAAAATTAAAGGTTCTAAATGAACAAAAAAGAGAATAAACCGGGTCAGGAGGGCCATTCATGGAGGGACTTGTAATAAACCTGGTCGGGGCATTTATGGGAGGACTTTAATTAATTCGGGCCAAGGGTACTATAAAAAATAATTGCTCCAGTGAGCGTAAAAAAATAATTGCCATTTTCACCCAGGGTTTCAGGCTATGGATTAATTACCCATAGCAGTGAAAAACAATAACCTACTATTTAATTCTAAATAAATCGTAGCATAAATAAATAAATAAACGTTAAGCATGTAAAAACGATAAAAGGTGCCATCTGAAGCATGTCCGCAGAAAGGTTGCGTAATATTATACTCCATATTAGCACGATTGGAAAAAAGGCGCTGTCAGTGGCACAAGGTCAGACTGTTCGACCTCAAGAGATAGGTAAATGTTGGACCAATAATGCGTTAAAGCTTCGAGAAACGGGGTGAAACGAGACGTTCAAGCGATCGGTCGATCGAGCCACAACACTGTGTGAGCGAAAGTGTGAGAAGACTCGCAGGAAAGCAAACGACGGCGGCGGCCGCCAGACTCAGTTACGTAAAGCGATTTTTCACTCCGAGTTATCGCATAGACCTCTTGACCTCTGAACACAATACAAATATAGCACCGGACATAGCTCTGTACTGATCATGAGACTAGTGCGCACAATGTTTTCTCAATGTGAATTAACGGTTCTGCGTGCAACGAAAAGGTATACATAGCCGAAGATGATTTTAGAAATGCTATCACCATGAAAATGTATAGGTTATATCTTATCATCGTGTGTTTCCATCGTACGTTCCTTTTTATTTAAATCCTTTTCTCAGAGACCTCCCTAAAAAGCAGACCCCCTTTTCTCTTAATGCACTACTGTATCGTAGCCGGGAACTACACAGTTAGAAAAGACTGCAAGTTTTTATCTTTTATATTTTAAGTTTTTAACTCGACATCTAAATTTAATGTACTTTTGTAGTAAAATTAAAGCAAATCATAAAAATACAACTACTTTTACTGTAAAATTGAAGTAAATTATTGCATTTGCTAAACCATATGTTCACTTTACATCAATCTTGTTTATACATAAAAACTTCCAGTAATAGTATATTACACACCTAGGGCAGTAAAGTAAGAAATGTCTCAGATCACATGTAATTGACTAACATGTGATCTGAGGCTTTCTTATTTACTGCCCGAGGAGTGTATACGATTTTTCTCATCGACGGAGCCGAAAACCGGGAACTTCGTTTCGCGCAGCGGAACGAAAGTTGTCGCTTTCGGCCCGGAGGTGAGAAAAAGTACATTAAATTTCACACTGTTAAAAATAGTTTGAAAATTAACATATGCATTGGAAGTTCTTTTGCAGATACGGTATGTTAAATTTCATTTAATATACAGATATGTTGTAAAATTCCAATAATTATATTATAAACACAACTTTTATGAAGTGTTTAATATACTGTATATTAATTTTACAACCATTTTTTTGTATATTAATTAATATGTGTACATTAAATTTAACGTACTTTATATATATTTTCCAATACTTTATATTAACTTTCATAGGAAAATTTCTAATAGTGCAAGTAGATTTTTTTTTACAGTGTATGCAGCCCGGACTATTGTTATTTTATCTCATTTTATTTACTTTGGACGAAACAAGACGTTGAAAAAAATTATATTTGAATGCAAAAGGGCCGGACAAAATACTTGCAATAAATTAATAGATTCATACATAGTTCATTAATTATTTTATTTTTTGTAAATACTATCAATGAATATTTGTATTATTTACGAATAGGTGATAACTATGAGACAAAGCATTCTTTCTTTGTGAAACATTTTCCCAAGGATATATCTATTTTTATTAAATTCTTATCATTTTTAGGAACAGTTTGAGGTTGCATAAGAGATACGTTATCATTGTCGCAATGTTTTTCGTGTATGAATAATTTCCTTAATTAATTACTCGGCAACCATGTGGTCGATTGATACCCAGACAACACGAAAGGGCCCATTTGTAGAAAACTATCGCTCTACTCCTGACCGTCCATTTATAAGCTTACGATGTCCAAAAAAGCATTCGTTGTTGAATGCTAGTATTAGAACAATAGTAGAGCCCAATGTTAGAGTACTCTAAACTGTCAAGTCTCAATCACCTACAAGCGACCTAGTGCTAGGCAGCATGTAGGGAGCACCACTAGGGATCATTATGTGGTATACATTTATATCGCATTGTGTGAATTTACTTATGCGCTGAGAATGACTAATAACTGTCACTTCATTATAAATAATATTACAATTAATTATTAATATCAGGGCATTATATACTAATATTAACAATTATATTCTATTAATATTGCAAAAAAAAAAAAAGAATCGTCTTCGTCGACGGCTTTTCCTAACAATATTCGAGAAGTGATGCACGCGGGATTTGAACCCAAGACCTACGGGATCTACCTATTTACCTAACTACCTAACCGAGTACGCTAACCACTAGACCAAACTGACTATGTGGATATCTCATACTGTAATTCCATAATAGTTCATTTTACGATAACAGTATAAGGGAGTGATGTGAGAGGGTGATATATGGAACCAATATTCTAAGGTGATTCTGCCAAAAACTCCGAATTAAAAATGGCCAACCTTATAAGACATTTGTCTGGCACACAAGTGACTTGAACTCAAAACTCGTAAAATCAAAATGGCGGATTTCATTATGCCGGGCGAAAAAGCAAAAACAGACATGATATAGATAAAATTTATTAATTGGGGTTTTTCGAGGTCGCTGGTTACGAAATTGATTTAAAAACGTAAAAAAAAACAAAATGTGTACGGCGGATCAAAATGCAAAAAATGAGTTGATTTGCATGAAACTCGGTGTTCAGAGGTTTTTAAACTGGCGCAGACTGGTCGCTGCCAGTTCGGTTGAAATCTTGAAAATATGATAAACATATTCTAGAGTAAAAATATATATCTAAATGATAGCAACAGTAGGAATATACATGTCGAATATACATGTAGGAATATACATGTCGACAAATACTAGAAATCATTAGTATACTAGCAGTGGGTTTGATTTTCTAGTACTAAAAAGAGTTCTTATTGGAACCTCATCTGCGCAATGAAAATTTCGCTGCTCTACGTAGCGATCTACAAGTAACCTAGTTGTAGACGACTTTTAGTAGTTCACGGATATATTGCATAATGGAACCTACGCACACATGCAACACTGGTTGTTGACATCTAATAGTGAGCTGGTCCTAGGTTACTTAATGGAAACCTTAGGTTTGTTCGTCTACAATAAGGATAGCCCTGAAGACTTCTATACCTAGATAACAAGAAGGCCGTAAATAGTACACATTTCTTGATTATCATTTTCATGCATCCTAATAGGGAGCATTTCGTACGCTACAATGAAACATTTGTGAAGTACACCTATTTGGGTCATAGTTCTATGCTTCTACATGGCCACTACACTAAGTTTCCATCTTCGTGTTGTCTGGGTGACTTGAAGTTTTTCCATTCCATGTGATTACGATAAACGAAGAACCTCCAGAAATTTGAACACTTTTTTATCATTTTTAATTGAGCTACCAACCTCCTTAACATTGGAAAACGCCGCACACACCGAGAAATCGAACTCATGAGTTTATATTTAATAAATGGGGGATGAAATAAATATTATTAAAAACTAATACGATTTATTTATATACAATAAATTCTATTTGATCGAAATAAAATTCTGTTATGCCAGACATTGAATAAATTTCTTCTTCAAATGCTAGCATAATAGTATTTTATTTTGACCAAATACATTTCATTGAAATAAATCGTATTAATTTCGAGTAAGTTTTATTTCATCGAAATATAATTTTATTAATTTGAAATAGATCCTGTATTTTACTTCAAATAAAGCCACCAAACCGATTTCTCTGGGTGTATCGATGATCTCGCATCCATATTGACAGTTCCTCATTACAAAAAATGTGATTTACAGTATTTTGCCGTTAGTTATAGTTACATTAATGCGACCACATATTTTTTCTTTTAACCGTGACCCAAACAAAAAGTTTAGTAATTTTGATACTCGAAAGGAATAACAAATAAACTACAAAATTCAATATCGGGTGCGTGGCTCGTATACATATAATTAACGATTCGGGTGTCCGAATGATGATCGGGTCCAAAGTGCGAAGGCAAACCTTCCTCTACTCGACCTTTGAACTTTGACGCGTTCGCACTGGGCGGCGGTCGTCTCGTTGACATTGCGAAGTATGTTCGAAGTTCATGATGTCGGGGTAACGCAACAATGGCCGTAAACATGCCAATTTCGCAAAAAATGTAAACAACTTTTAATCATCATCGGTGCTTTTGAGATTTCTAAATCACATTATATTTAATGTGATTTCTACATTACATTATATTTAATGTGATTTCTAAATCACATTGAAGATTGCATCATTAGATGCATTGGGAAAAAAAATGTTTGAATGAATTAAATCGACGTACACCTCGTTCAAACAAATTTTTTCGTTCGGCCAACCGTTTGTTTAGTTTCGTCGATAATTATTAAATTCAATTGTCTAAAATATATTTGCGGTAACCAAAGTAGGTATTTGTCATACCAACTGAAAGATGATCTAAAAACGCCGATTTAGTTAGTAAAAAAACAAAAATTTCAATGTGCGTCGATTATTTTGGGGTGCTCGTTCATGCCCAAAATATCCCCTTTTCGTACTTATAGCGTGTGGTGAAAGTAACGTTTTTGTCATAGATATCTACTGTCTACTTTTCCGCATACTTTTTGCGAAAAAGCTACTTTTCAATCCTCCGTCTAGAAAAATTCACTTTTTCAGCACGATGGGAATAACAGTGACCCTGTTCTCTTCCCTTTTAACATTCGCCTTCCCTTAAGGTGATGTTAAATGTGTATACATTGGTGCGAGAGAGACAGAACTAGTCTTGCGAACTCAAATTTCTCCGCGACAATTGATTTTTTAAATAAAATACGAGTCGCCCTACAGAATTTTTGGTCGAAGGGCAACGTTTTCAGATTTCATTCAGAAAATCAAACATGGCAGAAAAATTTGGATTACAGTTTTTGTTACCAATCGAATAGTTTCATATGATCTTAAGGGAAGGCGAAACCTCCATGAGAGCGAAAAAGATAGTCAATAATTTTCGGAACAAGAACATGCGGATTAAGAAACCAATGATGTAAGACTTCGTTTTTCCCAAAAACGTTCGGCGTCCTCCGGTAGATTGGCTACAGTTTTTTTACCGAATGAGTAGGTTTTACCTCCCCTTAAGACGATAGCTACATGTTGTCCGGTTCTCTCATGTTGCTATAGGTGCGAGAGAGGTAGTTGAATCTTCCCGATGCCAATTTCTCCGCCTCGGTTGTATTCTCATCTTTTATCCGAGAAATCAATCGTGACCGAAAACAAAGCTTCACTGTTTCTTGTTATCGGCCGAGCAGTAGCGTTTCATCGTAAGGCAATTTGACTCGCCTCTAAATAAAAAATTAGGTGGGCACAATCGAAACCGACAGCGGCCCACCTATTTTTTTAACGGTGTCTAAGATTTTTAGACTACATGGAAAAGAAAAGATTAGTTGCCATAACCAAGAAATGTGTTGACACAACCAATCGATTATTCTATTTATCTTACAACTCAAATGGTAATACCAAAGATTCGAATGGTAATACCGACAATTCAAATGATAATACCGACGATTCGAATGGTAGTCCCAACTATTGGATTAGTTAACCTAACTTATCTCGCGAGAACTAATCGCGAATAGTTGAGGTTACTATTCAATATCGTTGAGGCAACTAATTTTTTAGACATTGTGTACATCAAATCGAAAACGTAGTTGCCACAACCAAACATTTCATTCCGTGTAAAGCCATTTAGGTTCACGTACGAGCAAAGGACCCAATACCTATTTTTTTGTTATTCAAAAAACTCGGGCACTTTTGAAAAAATAAGTAGGAAGTTCGCGATACCGACAGTGAAAATACACGGAAGATAGTGTGAAGGCATATTTACTTTTCTTTTAAATTTTGACATGATGTGAGCAAATTGGATTATAGTTTTTGATACCGATTGCAGTTTCCGAAGTTGTGCCACCACACCACCTGAACACCCTGCTACCCGGTTAGTAACTGATCGAAGACTAAGTTGGTAATGAGTCGAATGAAAAATGTCAACGCAGTTTATTCACCTGAGAATGACAATTTTCCTTTTTGCTTCCTCATAGAGGAAGCTTAGTTTTTATGAAAAAAATTTCGACATTTTTATGTCAGATTACTCAGGATCGTCTAAAATATCGAGAAAAGTGGTTCACACAAATTGTCCGGATGTGTGTGTGTGTGTGTGTGATGAAAGGCCAAAAATTCATTTAACTGTAACTTTTGAACTATTCGACCGAATCAGCTCAAATGTAAACAAAACGTGCAGTACTGCCTAATCTTTAATTGGTATAAATTTCGGAAACATCGATCGACATATTTAAATTTTATAAGAATTTTTACATTTTGAAAAAAGTACGTAAATGCTCTAGCTCGAACGAATTTTTAGCTACCGGGCTGAAACTTCGTATAAAAATGGAACAAAGTGATGCGACCTTTGGTATTGAATTTGGGTGAAATCTGCAAAGCGGTTCAGTTTTTATGATATTTTGAATTTCTCGAAAAAATTTCATTTTGCTCTAATTCAGGTAAAATTTCAACAACTTCAACTGAAACTTTTTACACTGGAACATTCAGCCCGGCTACGGATCAAATTTGGTGATGATCGGTAAAGCGGTTCGGATTTTACGTTATTTTGAATTTAAAAAAAATTGACTGGTGTCGTTCTGCATTTCGTAAAACATCAGAAAATGAGAATAAAATACAACAAGGATGCAAAGTAGAACATTGATTAACATACTTCCTCATAGAGGTAGCTTTGTAAAAAGCGAAAAATAATGAGGAAGCAATCGTTCTACTTTGTTTTGTAACTAATACGGCATCAATATAAAAATGGCAATTTAATTTCTTTTTATTGCAGTAAGTCTTAGGATATAAGAAAATTCGCGTTTATCGCAGTCGTAATATCTGTCCGATAATAATAAACTCATTTTGGTTGTGAAAAGATTCTTTATCGATTGGCTGTCTATATTTTTTAGAGTATTAGTAGTTGGAAAAAAAACCAACCGTTTGTTTGCCCTATCTTAACCTAACATCAGACACACAAATGGTTTTAACTATTCAACAACTAATACTATAAACAATCTGGACGATCAATCGATGAAGGATCTTCCAGTAATTAAAACGAGCTCATCATGATTGAACTATTATTATGGTTTATTCTTTTGAAAATCTGCACGAAAAAACATGGTATCGGCCATTGAATGGGATTTAATCGTACATTATCATCTCCGTCTATTCGGACTTTTGACTCCCACGATCGTATATTTTTATTATTAAATTTAGTACAAAAATTATATTATTTGTAATAATATAGGATTTCGATCGTAAAATTATGATAGTACTTCCTATAAATTCGCGAATTTTTAAAAATCATTTTCCATCATTTATTTTTATAAGGGCTGCGACTAGTTCTGTTACGTGAAAAGTCCCTTGAAACTTTTATAATAAAACCAGCAGAAATCGTAAAAAACATTATTAAAATTTAGCACTGATTTGATTAGTATAAAGCGCTCCACTCTTCTTATCTGACGTGCGTACAACATCTACTTCGAAAGTCTTCGTAGTAATTAGTACAGAATGGAAACCATAGATAAGGTGGCTCTAAACATGTGTTATTCCGATCGACAACTCATTTTAAACTGTCTCCCGGGGTGCTGATGGCGTCGACTAATCAAAACTGTTTTCCGATGTACTTATTCCTTGCGCACTTTGTACAGCCTTAATTGAATCGTAGATACGGCTTCGCGCAGCGCTGTGCACGTCGAAACTTTAGTTGCGTCATATAGTATGGTAATTGTAGACACTGTTAAAAAATATTTTCTATAAGTTTCGATTACGGCTAACGGAAGCTCTTTTACATAAACTGGTATATTACATTTTTCACATGCAAGTGTAAAATTACAGTATTTTCTACTGAACCTATGAACGCCAGGAAATTTAATACATAATTTCGTAATTTTACTACACTGGCGCATTAAATTTACTATATCGATTGACAAATCTCAATTTTTCTGTAATGTAAATTCGCAAATATTTTTACCAGTGTAGTCACCCTTCTCGTGAGAAACATTTAGCATATAACTTATATAAGCAGCGATGAGAAATATTCGAATAAAAAAAATATCGGAAACACCTTTATTACTCAATGATTATAGATTATTACAGAATTCATTTCAATCGCACAAGTTTTTCTTTTTTTTAAATTAATTTTGGGTCGCATCAACATCTGAGGTTATTAGCGACCGTGCTACAAACACAAATAAAATAAGTAATAGTAATACAAAATAATGGTAGAGGTAACAATAAATGGCGCTAAAGCAGATCGATAATGTTTGTTTTCCCGCAGAATTCTAAGACTCAGGCATTCCTGGAGTGTTGGCGGTAGTTTGTTTCATTTATTTTATGACATATAGAAGATTTCCATCAATTTTGTTCAACTATATTTATTACTAACTTGTTGTCATTATTATTATTCCAAATTAATGTTCTCAATATCTTAAATGGTGTTAATTTTTCACAAGATTTTCCTCGTGTCAAGTCCATAAAATTCTAATTCAACGAAAAATGTTATTTTGAAATGTATATATAAGACATTCTTGAGATCATCGATTATAAAGATGCAAAAAAAATCGGATTGTCGATCAATCAAGGAACATCGCTCATCCCTAGGGCGCACACCGGCTCACCTAGTGTTATGGTGGGGAGACTAACGACACGCACGCGCGCCCGCGTTTCTCCTTTTCTGTACAAAATGCTTTAAGCTCAAAACAGCTGTCTACTGCCCTTCTAAATCGGTCAAGTAAGTGGCACGCGACAGGTTAATGTGCCGGTGTAACTTGGCAAATCGATAAACCCACCCGAAAAATCTCAATGTTCAAAAACATTTTTTTTTTTTATGAACGCGATATCCATTGTACGGGTATTATTTGCGTAAGCTTGGTAGTGTCCTTAAGTAACTGACGCGGCAAATCATCACGTCAATTTGTATATATTCACTGGTCTATGCTATTGAGCGATGGTACGTGCAATTCTCGCCTTGAATCGTCAGATGGACGAGAAACTGAAACGTGAGACTGATAAGTTTGATCCAGTAAGTCGTGGAGACCTTAAAGATTGTGTCAATGTTGTGAATTGTAAGCGCGGAACACGCATATTTGCTCTGATATATGTTATGCAAATAGATCAGCGGTGGCAGCGGTAGATTTCGCTAGGAAATTGTGCTAAGTACCAAAGCACCTGCCGTTGTTATCACACTGTTCCGTTCCGTCCAATATATACGTTAAATGCACGAAATTGATGATTCCGTCAGCCGGACGAATATATTTCATTATTATTAGGAGCTACCGATTTAATTGGGATTAATGATTAATCGAGTCATCAGATTTTATTAGTTGTTTTTTTTTTTTTTTAAGTATTTTGATTGTTCCATATAAAATAGGATGAATACGATAGATACACGTGTAAATGGCAATAGTGCCTTCGTATAACGAGAAAACCGTTTTAAAAAAAATGATACCCATTGAATTTTTTGTTAATAACAAAAAGAATAATTTTCTCGAGATTAAAAAAAAATTCTTATGTAATTATGTATTAGTTTGCAATATTTATCGAAGATTATTTTATCACACTGCGGCAATTATATAGATTTCGAACGAAGGGTGAAAACCGTGAATATTAATTTTATTTATTTTTTTCAGAATTTTATCACTCGCTTTATTATAGTCACGTAATAATAGCACGACAGAAGATTTTATTGCGTAATTAATCACTCGTTTTGCGTTATTTATTTCACTGATGTTATACTTACATGGTATTACGCCGGAGACGAGGTTGTCCAGCCCGTCCGGCTAAAGTCTAAACCGTACTAAAATCTTGTTTAACAAATGCCCTGGCACACGCGTTCGACCTCTACAGAAATAGTGCAAGCACTGGCGGCGCCGAGTGTGCGCTCAGACGCTCCTCGACGTACAAGTAGCTCCATCGTGCGGCGATTTGACAGGTACAATAGCTAAGTATCGACTGAAGAGACCAAAGCTCGACTTGAATATTGACTGGCTAGTTTCCGCACGGTAAACAATTCTCAGAGGCCATTAACCGTCAACTGGGCCTGAGAGATATTTATTATTCGTCCCTTGGATACTTTCAAAATTTGCCAATTTTGTGTTCTACTTTTTGTTTGGTTGATTAATAGCGGCTACGAACGATTCATCATCAACTGGGCCTGAGAGACTTTTATGCTTCGTCCCTTGGATACTTCCAAAATTTGCCAATTTTGTGTTCTACTTTTTGTTTTGTTAATTAACAGCGGCTACGAACTATTTATCATCAACTGGGCCTGAGAGACTTTTATTCTTCGGCCCTTGGATACTTTCGAAATTTGCCAATTTTGTGTACTACTTTTTGTTTTGTTGATTAACAGCGGCTACGAACGACCCGTCGGCACATTTGCGAGGTGGAAAATAATTAATGTGCGATCTCTTACATTTTCATTTTACGTTTCGGCCAAATTGCTGGCCCTCTTCGGAACAGGCGCTTGACAAATAATAGCCGGCATTTGAGTACCGCCGTAGCCGTTTCCGAAGGATAACAGACGTCGTATTAGTCGATGATTAAATATGTAATCGCTTTTAAAATGTTTCACTTGACATTCACCAAAAAGTCAGTGCTTTTAAGGATGTTATACAAGTAAACAATTTTGAAGATTGTTGTCCCAATATTTTTTATGTTACAGAGAAAAGCACGACATGAAAAAAAATAATTTTTATAAAATTTTTACCCACATACTTTCTCAGTTACAAATTATCAAAGTTCAGCGATTTAACATAGGCAATACACGGTGGAGCATGAGGACTGTCGTGTTTTCAGCGAAGGCGCATGTTTGCAGAGAATATACCATGATAAATTTTTACTTTTCGTGTACATTGGAGTCTGAGTTTTACAGAACACTGAAAAAATCCGCGTGCGCCTACATTTTATGAAAGATATTAGGTTAAAAGTAAACATTGCCTTTTTCGCCTCTCTCTTGTTCATGTATGTGCATGCCGTCCGCACAGTACCTCCGTCTCCCGCCCTTGCGCCGCCACCTTGCCTATCCTCCCCGCGGTAACCTGTATATAACATCCTTACATCGATAATACTAATAACTTGGACATAACCTGAAGGATGTACGTACACAAGAGCGCACAAATGTCTCTCGTTGAGAAATTAGGACGAAATAAATTGCTGAAGTGGGCCAGCAATTTGACTGAAACGTAAAATGAAAATATAAGAGATTGCGCATCATTCTCCACTTCACAAATGTACCGACTGGTCGTTCGTATCCGCTGTTAATCAACAAAACACTTGTGTTCATCGACCGCTGCAAGCCCATCTCAAACTTATATACTACTTGTTTATTTTTTTATTTTTTTATTATTACAGTAAATGGGACAAACCCTTGAAAACCATACAAATTGCAGGGAGAAAAGCGAATGACTTAAAAAACGAATAATTTAGAAATACCATAACACAAAATACGAAAAAAGCCGCCTAAACGGGCTCAATGAGCGAAACAAAATTATGAATAGCGAGTATAAATAGAGAGAAAGGGCGAGTGAGAAAATCGACAAAAGCCGACGCTACACTGCCATTACGGTATATTCTTGTGAGGGGTTCATGGAAACCGTAGTTAGTGCGATGACTGTGAACATATAGTCATAATATTGTTTTTATTTTCTTCCTTTACTTAATAAAGTCATAGTCATAATTTTTAGTGTACAGTACTGCACGGAGAGGAATTTCTGTATTGTGTTGCCACATAAAGCGAGGACAACAAAAATCGTTACGTTAGGCTTACAAAAAAAATTGCTCAGCTCAGCAAAAAGATTCGTCAGTCGAACGAAAGATTTGTTAGTATAGTGAAACTGATTTGTCAGCCGAACAAAAGACTTGCCAGCTTACAGTAACGATTTTTGTTGTCGTCGTAGTATTACGTTGTCACAACACAGAAATTTCTCTCCGTGTGTATGGTGACTGCAAAACAATACTCAGGATGGCCCTGCAACAAAAGTTCGATAAAATATGATAGAAAACAAAGGATTTAAGAATCAAAATCACGGGTTTGAAATCCTTTGTGTGCTATCATTTTCTGTAAAACTTTTTTAGCTGGGCGGTTTACAATATTTGGGTAGAATATAAAAAAATAAAATAAGGATGTAAGGTTTCGTACACAACCACAAATTGTCCATACTCATAAGGATGTAAAGTAGAACTCTCCATATTGCTTCGTCATTATTTTTAACTTTTTACAAATCTACTTCTATAAAGAAGTAGGTTCATTAATTTTGGCTTCCTCATAGAGGAAGCTTTGTAGAAAGTTAAAAATAATGAGGAATCAATATGTCGGATTCTACTTTACATCCTTGTTTTAAATAAATTCGAAAAACTGAAGTTTACCGAAATTTTAGTCGCCAAAAAATAATAATAACAAATTCAAGTTGCTATATAATTCGATCCCTTCTCTATTGATCCCCACTGAATTGTGTATCTAGCATCACTGAATTTGATTCCGGTTTTGTACAAAACTTCAACTCGCTAGTTCGTGTTTTGCAAAAGTCAATGCAATAACGTGAATTTTTAGAAAATTTCAAAACTCTATAGAAATAAATATGCCTGCACTTATGAAGAACTATTTAGCAAAATACAGTAAATGTTAGGGATGTAAGTGTAACCACGCCCCTTTTTTTTATGTAAAGGGCAATAAAATACGAATTTCTGCAGACATTATGTCGAAAATTGCAATAAACAACTACTGCTTGACTTGTGTGCCAAATTCCATATCAATTCGCTGAACGGTTCTTGAGTTATAGGCAATTGAATTTTCGGAGTAGAATGCAATCACATTTTTTTCGACAACTCTGAATATGCTTTCATGAAATTCTCATTCAAGCACATGCGCGCGATGAAGCTTGTTGTGCGAGAGGAAAAATGACCAAATCTCCTCTCAATAGCTTTGGAAGGAGAACTAAGTCCCCTTAAGAACTCGTACTAATTCAACTCACCCGATTTATTTATTTGCAGCATCGTTGATTAGATTTTTTTCATATACCCGATCTCATGAGCAGTAAAATATAATAAAATTTAAGGAATAAAAAAAAGCACAACACTTTGTTTGAAATTTTGTGAAGAACCGGTTGTCGATCCACGCGTATATGTTAATTTTATAATTCTGCAAAATTTGAAGCATATTTGTAGCACAACACTAAATAGCGTAGGGTACAAAATTTCCTGTTTTTACCGACAATAATTGGTTAAAAAAAATCTAGTCCATCATCCCCTTCAGGATGCGGCTTGTTGTTTTTTTAGTTATTTCGTCCATCACAGTTTATATTTGTATATATTTATTTATTTTTCGTCTTAAGGGCACATTCAGTACATTCAACAAATGTTTAATCGTAGTAGATTGATTTGTAACGTTTGTACAAAAAATGTATTATTTTTAGTAGTCATTTAACCAGACATTTGGTAATTAGCAATCCGAACATGAAGTACGTGCTGAATGACGGAGAACAGTATTCGGGAAAAATGGAAAAGAATCTTTGGTCAAATAAACGATCGTAAATGTGGAAAATTATTCTTTATCCTCGGGATCTTGGCTCTCGGCGAGCAACGTTGAATGCGCTTCATCTGGATTTTCATTTTGGGTTCCCTCAAAGTTCTGCAAGCTCTCGATCTCCAATCTCATGCTACGCAACAACATCACTAACAGTACAAATAGCAAAACAACCACTATTATCATTGCTAGCGACCTTAGATCTCGAGTGTACAGCGCAGTCGTTCGCTGTGAACACAAATATGACAATATATTTATTTATTAATTATGTGTGCGTACAGAAAAATTAGGTGAAATTTTAAAAATTTGTAAAATAAAAAACAATGTTCTTTTATTAAAAGGTATTTTTTTTTCTGGTCAATCATAGCTGAAATTTTCATGCTAGAATTGGCCGTTCTAGATTTTTTTAATCATTCAATTGATTTTCACATAATTTAATACAAATCAGCAGTCTATAATAGTCTGCTCGTGAACCAAATTTGAGCCGAGTATCTTGAAAAATGGGAAAGTTATAGCGTGATAAGCGCTTTTAGAAAAAATTCAAAATGTCATAATTGTTTAACCACTTGACGGATTTGCGCCAAATTTGAATTTAGCCTTTGTCTATCCTCACTTTACTTGTGTACCAGTTCCAGGGCGATGTCTTGAAAATTGCGGACACTATTGTGCCAACAAGAATCTAAACGTACACACACGCACACACACATACAGACATTTCATACAAATCCCTTATCTTGACGTTTTGAATCATTCTGAGTGTTCTGACATGGAAATCGAAAAAAAAAATTTCACGAACACAAAGCTTCCTGCATGAGGAAGCAAAGATAATTTTAAGACGCTGCACTTAATTGAAAAATTGGGTTTAGATTCAGTTTTAGATTTGGAATAGTTTATTTGGAACTATTCACGTTTTATATGAAAGACATTTTTTATCAACTAAGGTACATCCTTCGATCCCATCGCCCTGGCAAACACTGTCACCGACTTTTTAACCAGTGTTTTAACCAGTCTCGATTAGCCCCTGTTTCACCCGGTTTAACATGACCTTTTAATCGAAATTGTTATTTTTTAAGCGATTTTTACTGGTGAATTAACCAATTGTAACCGGCATTCATACCGAATTTAAAAAAAAACATTAATTTTGTTTGGTGAGTTTAACCGATTTTAACTGACGATTTAACCGAACGAAATATTTTTAATCGGTCAAAATGTCGGTTAAAGCCGGTGAAACAGTGGGCTAATCTAGACTTTTCTTTTCTGGGTTAAAAAGTCGGTTAACTTGAGTTATTTTCGGTTAACACTGCGGTAACACAGCTTGCCAGGGCGACGCTTTTCAGAATTTGCCAATTTTTCAAATCCTGGTTTTAATTGTACACATTCTTCGAGCTTTTGCGATCCCCACTGCCCTTTTCTTCCCCTTTTAATTTCTGGAGAAATCCTTCATCGAGCGCTGCCGCAGACATTCTTTCTAATGCATTACTGTGTCGCATTTGCACAGAGACACAGGAAAACTGCGGACAATCGGCTGACACGGGCGGCTCTATTTTTACGGAGTTTCCACTGTTAAGGAAAACGGCTCAGTTTCTGACATCTGTAGAACCGCGACCCCGGGTTTCTATTATTTACGAATGCGTTACATTACGAAACTTAAAGAAAAATCCTTTGACGTATACATTGAGTCCTTCCGAATGACATTCATTCGGTTTCGAAGTTAAATCATTAAGAAATAATAATTAAATTATTGTTTTAATTATGATCGTCCACTACCGGGGTTATTGACACTGTTGAATCTTTCATGTCGCAGTTTGTGACACCAACAAGTCCCCAGTTTCCAACGCTTCGACAAAGCTCATGCATGCATTGTCAGAAACTGCAACATAACCTCAATTAGGTGAAGTCCTTACTGACCCCGAGAATTTATGGGAAGAACTAACCTTTGGGTGAACTTTTACGTATCAGATCTATAGTGTGGTTTATTCTGAAGGTATTCATATCATTGTATAGTATTTAATACTCAAGGGTATAAATCCGAAATTGCGCATGTGCTTGAGCTAGTGCCTTCTGACTACGAATGTCGCTCGGAAGCCACTAAAACGTCAGTCGCAACTCTCACTATTAAATTTCGATATAAAATATTCAGTAGTAATAGCCCAAGAGCTTCAAAATTATCGGGTAATTCCCGATAACTTCGTTGCATACAAACACGGTGTCAAGTTGTGCAGGTTAAAAAATTGTCAATGAAAATGAAAAGAATTTTCAATGAACAAAATCTCGCCGGGCGAGATTCTGATAGTGATTCTTTTTATTTTCAGCTACCTCCTAAAGAACCTCGACGAGATTCTAATAGAGATTTATTTTATTTTCAGCTACCCACTAAAGAACTTGGGCGAGATTTTGATAGAGATTCTTTTTATTTTCAGCTATCCACTAAAGAATCTCGGTCAGAAGCTGGGCGGGATTCTCTCGAATCTCGGCGAGATTCTGATAGAGATTCTTTTTATTTTCAGGTACCCACTAAAGAATCACGACTGAGATTCTTAAGAATCTCGACGAGAATCCCAGCGAGAATCTTGTTAAAAATCTCGGCCAGATTTTTTTTTCTACGCGGGAGGAGAATTTCAAATATTTATAGTAATCGTTGCGATTACCCTGGTTCCAGTTACGATACGTATCGTAACCAGTGAAATACTTAATACGAGCTATTATGGACCATAAAGTCGATGTGTTACCGCCGTACCATATTTTCTGCGCATGGCACCTATATTCGCGGATCCATTTCTCTCCGTGTACAGATATATAAATGTACCGTCAGTGTCAGGAATTGGGCCATTTACCTTATTACAGTACTTTTATATTAAACATGACTTTTTAAATGTGTTTAATATGCCGTGTATTAATTTGACACCATACTTGTATATTAAATTTAATATACCTGATTCTGCATAAAAACTTCCGACTCAAGTATATTAATTTTCATTATGAAAATTTTAACAGTGTGAAGCGCAGAAGCCTCGTTAATGAATAAAAAAAGAGCTGCTCACGACAGATTATGCGAGTTTGTGGATTTCCACGCGAGCTTACCTTTCCGTGGAATGTGTCAATCTCTTCCTGTTCAAAAGGCCATTTATTCTCCCGCCAAGGATTAATGGTACCATCGGGCGTCTTGAATATGAGTCCTTCGAGTGTGAGACCTTGGGCCAAAACGCTGGTCGTTATTTTACCCTTTTTGTAGGAAGCTATACCAGTCTTCAGATACATCTGTGGAATAGTGTCGGTTATCCTCGTAAGTTTGAGCGTAACTCTTGAAATTTTCAGCATTATCAGTTTTGCGAGTATGTTCACAATACTGTTAGTCGGCGCGGCGCTTAATATGCTTGCCCGACTATCCGTTGATTCTTTCGCTACCGAAGATCCGCCATCGGCCAACGGTGACACCGAAGATGATGAGGTTATCTTCTCCGTTTCCGTTGAAGGAAACAAGGATGCCAAATGCGTCTCTGGAGTAGAAGGTGACTGCACCAGTTCTGCACAAATAATTATAAAATATCATTAACCGTTGGCAGCTCGAGAATAGCCTAACATTTTAAATAATGTATCTGTAGCGTGTAATTACAACACCTTGTACAATAGCGGTATATCATTTTTACCAGTGAAATTACTTTTAAAACTTTCTATGAATCCTCCTATTTTTACTCCCCAACAAAAAAAAAACGGGAATTATGAGTTTAATGATGATCGGCTTAACGTTACAGTTTTCTATGACGGCAATTATTTTTTAAAAATAGTTCTTATGATCGTAATATTGTTTTTAATATGTAATAATTCACAGTAAATGTAAAAGACGTTGAATCTTGAGAATATTTAAAACCCGTTGAAATAAGAAAAGTAAGCAAAGTATAAGCTTTGCTGTAGTGCAAAAAAAAAAAAACCGACATATGAGTGTGAGGATATTCAAACACTTTTCAAAGTTTTTTTTATACTTACATCGCTCATAAGTTGAGAATTGCATGGACTTTTTCACACCTTGTCAGATAAAATTTTGTACAATACTAGTTGGAAAAACTTTTTCTCGTTTTATAAACTTATAACTCGAGGGTTAAAATTTGCAATACGAGTGGAGCACTTGCAATCCGATTATCGTAGTGATTTGAATTGAAATTTATAAGCTGACTCAAGTGTAAATAGCGAGTTATCGATTTGCAATTTTCGGTACAAGTCTTAGTTACGATCAGAATTGTTTGGGAAATTCGTTGGCCCGGATCGACAATGGGATACAAAATTATGAAACTTACTGTTACTACTATATGGGTAATTTCATACCAAGTGGGTAACGCAAGTTTAGTATAGTCGCAAAAAGGTTTCATCACGAACATCTACAAATTATTTCAGAATTTTAGCACGTATGCCCAAAATTTAATAACGATTTTTTTTATTTCTTTTTTTTTTAATTCGCTATATACTTAAAATTACCGATCATACAAAAAATGTGTTCGTGTATAAAATGTAAGTTTTTGAATGTACTTTAAAATAAAAAAAATTAACATAGCCGAGCAAACAAAATTTCAGACCTTTTTTAACAAAATAAAGGAATAACTTTTTTTTTCGTTGAGACAGAGCATTCTGATATTTCTCAAAATTTCACAGAATTTCCATTGTTATGATCGTAATATTGTTTTCTCTTGTAATATCTCATGGGGATGATGGCTTTGTCAAAGATGTCAAATGATATAGAAATATGTAAAGGCCGACGTTCTCAAATAGTTTGTGAAACAAGATAAATCTTTGTCCAACTCAATACAAAGAATATGTTAATAAGCAACGTAATTAAAAAGTAATAAACTCAAAATTTATTATTGTAAATATATATAACAGGGGTAATTAATCGAGGGTTTAAAAAATATATAATGCATCTTTACTTCCACATCGTGACCTTACCGCTCATCGGGAATTCGAAATTACTCGGTTCTTCTTCAGAGACGATTGAGGAAGAAGTGCTGATCCTATTTGATAAGCTCGATGGCTTTTTATCGGATAATATTCTGGCGTCGTGTAGGGTACTCGAGGGGTTTGCCATCGTTGTGGTAGTTTTTATCGTCGTTACAGAATCATCTTTTGCCTGCATCTCATCTTCATTATCACGAGTGTTATCAGTTTTTGAGTAATCATTTTTCAACAAATTGGCTGCTTTAAAAGTTTTAACGGCACATCGGCGATTAACCATTTCATCAATGAAATAGGCACCTATTGCACAGCTTATGAACATAGTAACGATGAGTAGAGTCAAGCAAACCGTGCGTGCAGTCGTTATTCTGAAGCGTTCCTTTAATGGGCATTGATGAACGTCCTTGACCGGAGATCCGCTCGGTGGACCTGATATCAATGACATTTCATTCACGTAAAGTTGATCGACTTGTGGGAGAATCGTGTACTGAAGACTGGCATCGCCGTGACGCACCGTTTTATACATTTCGGCCACCTGTCACTGAATCAACACGATTATTTATTTATTTTTTTATTTTTTTACAACAAACCAAATCTAATATAATAAAATAATATTTTTACTAGACTGTAACAGTGAGTACGAAAAGTATGGTAAAGTTAAAATATAATTTTCATTTCGCTCTGAGCGGATTTAAGAATACAATGGGAAAAACAGTTTTAAATATTTATATAATAGTAAAAAAAATATTTATGTTATAGTAACATACTTAATGCACTTAATTCTTCATTTATATATCAGTTTTCTTGTTTACTCCTGACTAGTTACATTTTAATAACGATTCGCTAACGCTTGATTTTTACACTTTTAAATTATATCGAGAAAATACATAGAATTAATTACGTTATATTACTATCGCAGGGTAACAGCTGGATCTACGAAATATTTTTCATCATCTGGACCATTATTTGTCAGCCGGTCTCACGGATTTTCAAAATCCGGCAATTTATAATGCTACTTTAGCGGAGCTTCATTTTTATTTTTAACATTTTTATTCCAACTAGATGTGTCATGGAAACCAACGGTCAACCGAAAAGTAAATACATATATCGATATTTGATATTAATCATTTTTACGCCACTGAAAGATCTATTTTTGGTAACGGAAAAAAAAGAAAAAATATATTTTTTTTATCTCAAAACGCACAGTTTATTTTGGTACTAATATTGAGTGTTCGGAAATCTATGTAGCATCTAAAATAACACGGGATATGGGCTACACTATTCGCGCTGTGAAATAACGCGAATGCTTGATAAGCAAAAATTCGTAAAATTAAGTTGAATTATTAGTTGATTAAACATGTAGGTACCGTTGCTTTCCTTGTATTAATTGGCCCTTAATATACAGATTCCTAACTCTTAATATCCTAAAAAAATATTAACAATACGACGTTCTCCTATTATACGAAATATGTTAATGAAATAAAATGAAATACGGATAAGCAGTGATAAAGTCTATGTGTGCCGTCAGTACCCAATGAAAACTATTGCTTGCAATGAAAAATCGATCGTTTTTAATGACGAAATAAATGTAAAAACAACAAAAAAAATAACACATTTGGTTGATTCGGCTCAGCCAGTGCATCGATTTAACACAATGATTAAATAGATTATCCCAAGGAAGTGGAATCGACGATGAGACAATGAATAATTTACAAAACGGGTGTAATTAGTGAGACTTACGATTCAAGTTTTCGAAAACTGTACGTCTAAACTTGTCACTTAATTTTTTTTCTAATGTCCCAGGAGCTGAGATGTTGATTTGGGCCAGGCAGAACCTCGCCTGGGAGAAGATCCTGTGAAAAGTCGCAGATACCTCCACTAAGAGAGCTCCGAATTTGTCACGCACGCGCATCCTTGACATCCGGCGGCTTTGCTACGTTTGAATGCCTTTAATATCGCCTGCTATCGCTATTGAGCGCGTGCAACGCAATTTGTCCGTTTCTTATTTTATAAGTTCCTTATTGTAGATATATCCTATCATGCATTTTTGCGTAGTGATTTTAAGGATAATTCGCTTTCGTTGCGGCTGCTCAGGTCAGCATTTGGTGCTTTTCTACAATATGATTCATAATCGCGTTGACTCTACTAGTCTACTTGAGCTTGTGACTATTTCTGCTCCATTAAGAACTGCGCGAAATCATTTACTGCGTTGTCACAGGACCAATTAAGGAGTTGATGAGAGCCAATTACTTAATCTTCTGGATATGCTGCTGCTGTTGGTTTCGTTGACTTTTTCTGTAGGCCGCTTTCGACATTTTTGCGGGTCTTTGGTAATTACATTGAAATGCAGGATGTCTAACTGTCATGTCTCACATCTATTCTGATATCGTTTCGGTCTTTACATATTTGTGATAGTCTATATTTGTCATTGTTTGTTGTATAGTCAGCCTGTTTGACCGTAGCCACTAAATCTTTTGGCGAGGGCTTGTCCCGTTCAACGGATTAATAATTAATAAATTTAAAAAATTGCAATCAAAGAGCAATCAAAGAGCGCAATAAAACTTGTCCAAATAAAGGGAATTTCTCGCGAAAATTCGTCTTAAAATTGGGGTCTATATAAAGACATGATTTAACGTGAACGTACTGTATTTTATACAATGGTAATACAAAAATATTTTAAAGACTATAAAGCAACATGGACAACAGCCACTTTTGTAAGATTACATTAAAAATGGTGAACGATTGTCCGGTGTTTGGTGCAATCGTGGAAGACAAGTTGATATAACAATTATGGGTAGTTCTGTCGACTGGAATGCGTAAACAATTCCGGAATTCCAAAATTCGTGGCTTAGAAAATATTACCGGAAGAAAAGATCTTTGGAATCAATTCTTGGTCTTGAAAGAGCTCGTTTTAAATGAATTCTATTGCATTGTAGGCATAGCAGTCGAAGAATCAATTTCGGTGGCATCTCCGGCTCTCCAAAGTTGAGTGACGGTCTTTGTTTGAGTGTGGAAGTTGATTCCCTGTAAAAAATTAAAATAAAAAATTCGGTGTCTTGCTATTGTATAAAATATTGATACACCAAATGTTCGACGACTCACGTTTTTTCCATAAAAGTTGACGTCACCGAGGAAGGAACCTTTGTTACCGGTGAAACTGAACATCGGAAGAGGAACGGGAATCGGAACATTAATGCCAACCTGACCAGCCTCGATTTGATGCGTGAATCTTCTCGCTGTTGCTCCGTTGTTCGTAAAGATCGCCGTGCCATTGCCGTACGGGCATTTATTTATTATTTGTATCGCTTCGTCTAGGCTATTGGCGAACATACAGACGAGAACAGGACCAAAAATTTCTTCTTTGTAGCACTTCATGTGTGACTGCAAATTACAAAAGCAATAATAACTACGACAACATCCCACTTAATAAATGGGTCAATATGTTGGGACCAAGCTATGATTTCGAAAAAAATCAACTATCGTAAAAATCTCTTCTATTGAAATGTTTATTAAAGAAAACCACCATCGTAAAATTGATTTAACTTTCCATTTTACGACTTTTAGCGATTGGTCCAATGGAACGTTCAATTCAGAGCGCAAACCCCAATTACTTTATGAAACGAACATTTATGATATCATTGATTGTTAAATTATTATTTAATAACATTAGCCTGCAGTGCTTATAAAAAGATGTTGAAAATTTTGCGTAATGGCAACAAAAACATTATTTTCTATGTGTAATTCATTTAAAAAATAGATGAAACATTTGAACAGAGCTCACAATCTCAATCTTCAATGGATAGAGCACATAGCCACCATTTTTCAACAAAACTTCCGTATGATTTTATAAAAAGTCAATCGGTTAAATAATTATTTTTAAACATTCGATCTACCGCTTCTTCGCCCGAGAGGATTTTTTTTTACTAATCAGCAATATGCCAATGCATTCGAATAAATGATATTCCATAATTAATTCAAAGGTACGTTCGATACTCATTGAAGTTGCGCTTAAATTGACAGTTACCGATAGTCGAACTAAAAATGTTCACCCTCTCGTCGCGCAGACTGATGGCAGAGTTAATTCTCCTATTCAGAATTATCTACGGAATAATAAATTGCCCTAAACTCTTAACGTCTGTCACTATATCTGCTCGCTTGCGTAATGTTCGGAATCATTCTGTATTTCATGTTCATAGTCATCGAACTAACTATGGCCACACTGTTAGAAAAGACTGGAAGTTTTTGTGCATAAACTCGTCATCGAAATTTAATATACAATTGTAGTATAAAATTCATGTACGTTTCCAGTAAAATGAAAGAAAATAAAAATTCAAGTACTACTACTGTAAAATTAAAGTAAATTATTGAATGTGCTGCGCCATAAATTAATTTTACATTACACTTGTATATTAAATGTAATATACTAATTTATGTATAAAAACTTCCAGTAAAAGTACAATAAATTTCGAGTAGATTTTTTTTACTCTGCATAACGAGCACCTCACGAAGATGTACACCGTGATGGTAATATTGCCTCAGCTTTTATTGATCTTTTTAGTCGGTCTTTCTTGCGATTTTCACGTACCGTGGACAATTATGTATCACTTAGTGAATCTATGTAAATCTATTTGTTAATTTTATGTACTTTTACTCTTCTCCCATTATTTATAATTATTCTGAAGGGCTTGTCCCCTCCAATACAGTAAATAAATGAATATATAAATAAATAACCTTGACATCGGTGAGAATCGTTGGCCCAACGAAATTTCCATTTTCGAAGCCTGGAACGACGACTCCTCTGCCATCAAGGTCCAAGCGTGCTCCATCTTTAACACCAGATTCTACAAGTTCGCAGATCCGTTGTTTTGACTGCGGAGAAATGACAGGTCCGATGTCCGTGCCGGGAACATGACCCGCATTTACTTTGAGTCTTTTCGCTGCTTCCACTAATTCGGGAATCCATTCCTTGGATTTCCCGACAAATATGGCTACAGACAGAGCCATGCAACGCTGACCCGCAGCACCGAAAGCTGCACCAGCTAGTTGTGAGATGCTCTTGTTTTTATTTGCATCAGGCATAATGACGCAATGATTTTTTGCGCCCATGTTGCACTGTGCGCGCTTTCCGTGTGCGCTGCTTTCTTTATAAATGTATTCACCCTAAACAAAATAAGTTAGAGTGTTTATTAGTCGGCATTACAATTGATCTCTGCGTTTATATTTTAAATAACCACCATTAATAGTTACATAGTTACTAAATAATTTCCAAAAAAAACTGCTCAGCCCAGCAAAAAGATTTGTCAGCTGAACAAAAGATTTGTCAGCATAGCAAAACTGATTTGTCAGCCGAACAAAAGATTTGCCAGCCTAACGTAACGATTTTTGTTGTCACAATCTCGTTTTATGTTGTCACAACACAGAAATTTCTCTACTTTCTCTGGGTTTTTTGGTTCTTCAGTTAGTTCTCTTTACACCGCATTGACATAAAAATAGATGTAAACGAAGTATATCTTGTTAATTTTAACCCGGTAAACTTTTTCCTATCAAGATGTTATTTGTTCGTTTGGAAAGGAATGATTTTTTTGGCCATCCCGGCCAACTAATCGTATGTTACTCGGTACCAGTGAAAGTCGATCTAATAAAAAAAGCGTCTGGTAAGTCTAGTCTGATAATTCGACCAATTATCAGATAAATAACATACGATTATTCGCTCGTCTGTCTGGAGGAAGAACTTTTAAATAGCCTTTAAATAAATTCGTACCGCCTGATCGGAACCGACGAAAGAAACGGCTTTGATATCCGGATGCCGGCAAATGAAGTCGACCGACTCGTGTTGACCATGAATGACATTCAGAAGTCCAGGAGGAGCACCAGCTTGGGTGAAGAGATCGGCAAGGATCATTGACGCTCCTGGAACTCGCTCCGATGGTTTGAGAAGCGTGGAATTGCCACAAGCCGTCGATACCGGAAAAGACCACAAGGGAATCATAGCTGGGAAGTTGAAGGGACAGATGGCGGCAGTGACCCCCAGAGGAACCTTATATGATACGATGTCCATGTCGGTTGCTATGTTCGACGAAGTCTCGCCCATCAGGAGACTCGGGATTGCCGCGCAGGCATCAACGACCTCTGAAAAATCATTTTATTCTGTTAAATTCTTGTTTCATTTTATCATGCACCCAGGAAAAATGCACCTAGCAGACCGAATTAGATTTTATTTGACGTAAATAAATTGTCTCTTTTTAATGACGGCCCAATAGACCTGTATTTGTTTTAAGACAATTATTTTATTTCACTTAAAGTAATTAAGATGAAATAAATATGTTTACGATTTAAATACATTTTTTTATCATACTCAGCATTAACAATGTGGAAATTAATAAAAAATTAATTGAACAGAACTATCTTTTACAATGTGCCATTATGCAATAATATTAAGAATGTTATTTTATTTATAGTAGACAGAAAAATGGTAATTGACTACAGACAAATGTTATAAAATAAACGTTGATTTAAATTAATGAATCTATTTAGGACATATGTAATACAATAGTTAGAGAAAATAAATGTAATGAAAGAAAATTTTAGTTCGATTAAATAAGAAGGATTGTATACATGAATTTCATCAATTAAATTAGATATTTTTATAGGGTAAATAAAAAATGTAGTAGTTACAAATAGAATTCTTCTTCAGTGACCGTTATTTTATGAGGTTTCATTCAAATAAATAAATATGTTCGAAATCAATACATTGGAAATGTATTTTATGGGAAGCAAATTTTAGTTGATACAAATCAAGACAAATTAAATATATGAATTTGGTCACGTTAACTTGATCATTTTTCTCTCTGTGTCGAAGGCTTTTCAGATCCGTTCAAAATATGTAATGTAAATTTCAAGTGAGATATAAAATTACAATAGTTTCAAAAAGTTAGGATACTTAATTTTTTAAATTTGTATTTTTACACATCTATAGATCGCGGCGAAGGTCGATGAAAGTATTCGCATATGCGTATTTCAACTTTGTGCAAAAATACGCATTGCGATTAAAGCAATAATTTTCTTTTTTAACTTGGCGTCAAGTTGCTACCGCGACTCTTGATTAATGTTTCAATAAAAACTTACGCAGCCCACGAAGTACATCCCCTTCTGCGTCAGCCATCGTCTTTCCATTCTCCCGTACAATATTTTCAGCAATCACTTTCTGAAAGGGATATAATGATTCAATAATTTTTGTAAATATTTGACTTTCAGGACGCTTCATACGTCCCAAGTTCAATCAATAGTTCGATTTTAGTACATTTTAAGCACTTTGTAACGCGAAAAACATATGAAGAAGTTAACGTGATTTACGAAGGAGTTTAAAAAAATTAAATCTAATTAATTATAATAAGTCTAATATTATTATGCTAAATCAATTTTTTCAGTATCTTCAATTACGTTGATCTTTTTCAAATCGACAAATTAAGTACTCGGTCGGCATTAAAAAATAATTTTCTTTTTTTAACTTGGCGTCAAGGCGCTACTGTCACTCTTAATTTTAGATGAAAATGTAAATCATCCATAGAACTCTTGCTGTCGATGGTTATTGAGTATTTTTGTTCTATTGGATGGCTGCCATCAGAAACTTACCGAGTGCTCGCGAATAAGAGCTTGGTATTTGAGCATAACTCCCTGCCTCGTGAGAACACTTGTGTTTCGCCATTTTTCGTAAGCATTTTTTGCGCTCTCCATGGCACTCTCCATTTCCGCTCTGGTTGATTTTGGAGTACGGCAAAGCACCTTATTTGTCGCCGGATCATGAACTTCAGTGAATTCTGTACTTTTCGATTCTG